>CM038215.1:156707761-156931001 GCA_021442155.1 Cymbidium sinense
GAGCCATTGAATTTACAATTATCAATTTGGGTTGGAGATTATGATTTGACTCATTTTGGTCTTATAGGCCAATTTGAGTCAACTTGGGTCAAATGGCCAATTGGACTTACTTTGGCTCAATTGAGGGTCAAGTCATGTTCAATCATTGATCATGAGTTGGTGTGAATCAATGGTTTCAATCAATTTTTGTGTATGATGAGTTTTGGCTAGTTTAGGTTTCATTTGAGCGAATGGTTGACTTGGTCAAAGGACCAAGTTGACTTGGTTTGATCCAATTCAAGGTGATTGATCATCCTAGGGAGCTTGTTGATCATGATATGAGGCCTGGATGAGCTTGGTTCAATCCAATTTAGGTTGGATTAGAACTTGGCTCAAAAAGGTCCTTTAGGCCACTTTGGGTCAAGTGGACCTAAATGGGTCGATTGACTTGGTTATGGCTTCAAATTTAGTTGAACTTATATATGAGCCTATGATTGAAATATAAATCCAACTATGATCAATTTGGAGTCCAATGGACTTTTGGCTCATTTGAAGTTTTAAGCTACAAGGGCTAACTTTGGCTTGACTTGGGACTTGACTTAAGTTTGGCTTGATAATTGTAGGTTTTATTTATATTTGGATAGATGATTGAAGGACTGATTGATTTAGGAGAAAATCTATTAGTTTTGGCTTGGTTTAGGTGGATTTTGGTTAAGTCCAAGAAATTGGCTTAAAGGGTATAAATTAAATTTTGGTTTGATTTTGGATTCGATTTTGCCTATTTGGATTTATATTTCATTTATATTTATGAGTATAAATGAAGATATAAATGATTCACGAGAAAATCACTTGAGTTCGGAGTGATTTGGAAGAAAATTTGACCAAGCTTAAGGATGTAGGTCAAAAGGGCCATGAAGGAAATCAATTTAGTTTGATTTATTTTTGGTCATTAGATGGTGGGTTTCATTTATATTCATGAATATAAATGAAGGAACAATTGATTTATAGAAAACCAATTGATTTTGGGTTGATTTGGGTTTAGATTTAGTTAAGCTTATAGAGGTAGGTCCTTATGGCTTAAGAAGGGTCATGGCTTGGTTTGATTAAGTTTGATTTGGTTTTGGTCATTTGAGTATGTATTTAATTTATATTTGTGAATATAAATGAATGAATAATTGATTTATAAAGAAATCATGTGATTTTGGGTTGATTTAGGTGGAGATTTGGCTAAACTTATGAAAGTAGGTCAATATGGCTTAAGAAGGGTCTTGGCTTGGTTTGATTTAGTTTAATTTTGTTTTTATCATTTGTGTATGTATTTAATTTATATTTGTAAATATAAATGAAGGAATAATTGATTTATAAAGAAATTAATTGATTTTGGGTTGATTTAGGTGGAGATTTGGCTAAGCTTATGAGAATGGGTCATATGGCTTAGGAAGGAATTTTGGAACATGGATTTGATTTTGGGATTGAATTATTTGAAGTTAGATTTGAATTGGAATTTGATAGTTTGATTGAAGGATTGAATTGATATTTGAGAAAATCAAATGAATTGGGATTGAATTTGGTTAAGACTAAATCCATAAGATGAAATCAAAGGGCTTAGAAAGGGTTTTAGATTCAATCATAAAGTTCATGGAGAATTTTGAGCTTGAATTTGATCATGAGATTGATTATGAGTCTTGGAATTTTGGTTTGGATTTGGTATGAATTTGAGGTTTGGTTTGAGAAGGAAAGCATGGATTAGGTTTAGGCTATAGGGTATGCAAGTCTCTCTAAGTCCCTAAGGCATGACCTATCCATATGGCTAACTCTTCTAAGTCTCTAGGCTTTAAGTGTTCACCTAATCAGAAGTGTCTTAAGACTAAAGATCTCTTAATGTCTATAAGAGTCCTAGATCTATGATGAGGAAGTTGAGAACTCACTCCAAAAGTGAGGTCAATAGCAACTTAATATAAAATCAATTATTAACCTAGAATTGATATTTAAATTAACATTGCAAGTATATAAATACCTGTACACGCCTTTCTTGGCATGGCGAGAAAATTTGTGTTACAAGTGCTTCAGAGACCCATACATTCCTTTCTTGGCATGGTGGGATGACACATTCGACCATGGTATTTATACCACCCATACATGCCTTTCTTGGCATGGTGGGTAGGTCCAGCCCCCGTTGTAGCCCTATATATGTGGAAGACGCTGGGAGGCTTCTGAAATACTATCAAATTTTTTATCTAAAACCCTAAACATATAATAAAACTCAATCAAAATAAATAACATTATTCAAATCTCTTAAGCTTGAATCAACATTGATTTAAAAACCTGCATGGGCCCCGACATAGTATGAATGCTTAAACTTAGCGTCTGAGGATGTTGTGCAGGTTGAATCCTGATTGGGTCTTAGGATCGGGTCCGAGTTAACAAAACCTAAAATTCTAATGATTATATTATAATATTTTTAATCTAATGAAATCTTTGAGAAATTAATTCTATCATATGATAGTAGATCTGATCTTCTATTATTAAATTTAAAAAGTTGGCAGGATCTGAAATAATAAAATAATACATATATCCCAATGATGGTTGTATTGATTATAGAATCTAACTGGAAGGGGTTATTATTATCTAAAATTTTAAAGTATTTATGTTAAATTACCTCAAACCCAAATTCATGAATACACGCCATAAACCTGATCCTTTATTAGCAAATGAGCAAAGTTGACAAGGTCCCCTATGATGATTACGATTGTAGATTTCAATCGAGGTTCAATCTCAAAAATAAAATCATCAAATTATAGTATGAATGCTCAAATCATTCACGCCCCGATGATGGCTGTGTTGAATGAAAAATTTCAACTGGAGGGGAAACTTCTATTAAAATGTAATCATGATTTTAAATCAAATTGACTTAAATCAAGTATCAATTCAAATGTAAAATTTAATATGTCATATAATTATAAATGCTTAAAAAAATTTATCACATAATAGTTAAAGCAAAATAATACATCCACCTTCAGCAATCGTTTGTCGGATGTGACAAATCAGAAAACTCTAGCTCACAAAGGAGCCAAAGTTAAATCAAATGTTCCACTATGTTCACTCTCAAATAAACTCATGTCAGTAAGGATATGGCCCATGTCCTCTAACGCATGGCTGTAGACTCCATATATGATATATGATGTTATAATGAGAGTCCTCGACCGGTGGCTACCGCCAAATGACACCATTATATTACGGTCATGGTAGCCAGCGCTCTAATGGCTTTGTACCTTGATTTGTGAACTATAGGGTGCACTTGATAGGGAAAAGTCCTTTGTCAACTAAGGTGGGCTTAAACTTGTCTCCGTAGACAAACACCAGTGCAAGGTTTTCTTGGATGGCGCCATGGTCGATCCTTCGATCGGGTCAACCACCTCCTCTGACTAAGTAGACTAAGGACCACTACAGCCTGGGTGTTGATCTCCATATGTGTGCCATAAGTCAAGACAAACCCACATGTCAAATTCGACAGACTACGAAGGTGACAGTGCATAAATTGAGGCTCAAAATACAATGGATGTCATTGAAAATGATTGAAATGACCTCCAATTGATGAACGGACTTCACCGTTATATTCAAAATATTGAAATTGATCAGAATATATATATTACAAAATCTAACGAACAATTGGTTAAGCGCTCGAGCTATCAAAGTGTCAAAGGGTATATCGAAGTCGGGAAGCTACGATAATGACCAAACGACCTCCGTTCATGAAATTTATTATGTTGTTAGCTTCAAAACATTGAAATCTATCAAATGAGACTATCCACACTCAATTCGACAAGTCTATGAAAATGTTGAATAATTTGAAGTGATAACATATCGGAAATGCATAAGATGTCACTAAAATTAACTCAAATGATCTCCAATCGATGAACGGACTTTGCCGTCATGTTCAAAACATTGAAATTAGTCAAGATATAGATATTGTACAACTTGATGATCAACCAATCAAGCTGAGTCATCAACATGCATGCATATATCGAGGGAGGCACGTAAGTCAAATGACCTCCGTTTGTGAAATTGATCATGCCATTGGCTTCAAAATAGCAAAATCTATCAAATAAGACTATTTTCACTCAATTCATATGAGTCTGCATGAAAATTGAGCTGTCAAAAGTGGCGACACGCATTTTGAGCTGAAATAGACTCAATTTGGCCCATACTTGAACCAAACGGCCCCCGATCGTGAAACGGACTGCACCATTGCGTTTAAAACATCAAAACTATCCTAAATTGATATATATATTGACTATGTGAATTTGCCGATGTGAAATCCACGTTAAAGCCATTTAGTCAATTTAAAATTAATTTTAAAAAAATCTCTAAATTACCCGCACTCAACAAACATTCCTCCCATTTTCAATTTTTTGAAAAAAAATACAAAAAGAAAATAAAAAAATTGAAAAGCAATCACTCCCCCCATTCCTCCCTCATTCTTGCCTCCTCATTCTCTCCCCCTCTCCCCTCTTCCCTCTCCCCTCTCCCGATTCTCTCTCCGTAAGAACAAAAGAAAAATGCGTAATCCCTCTTCCGACTCTCAATTTTCACTATCCACTATTTTTCCGGTCGTCCAGATGTAATCCGGCAAGCCCGCTCAAACCGCTGCGGCAAACTCATCAAAAAACCCGTCTACCATTCAGGCGTCCACGTTCGTCCGTCCGCCATTCCACTGTCCAAAACTGATCCTAGTTCCACCGGGCTGGAAGATCCGGCCGGTGCTGCCGTTCCACAATTCAATCCATTTGACGGCAAAATCCATGACCCTATCTAGACCGCTTCGAGCCATCGTGCGCAGCGACCCATTCGAGCCCCCGATCCTTCGGTGCCGTACTTGACCCATGACCAGCGACGCTGCTCCGGTGACCCCGGCTGCGGTAGGACTCAACCAGCCTCGCGCACCTGCGTCCCATGAACCCTCTCCCGCTATCCGTGGCCTGGCCCTCTTCCTCCTTATCTTAAAATGGCAGCGACTCTCGATTTCCCTGTAGATCCGACAGGCTGCAATCCGTGCACCCTCCTTTTTTTGGCTCACTGACCCAGCCTTCCCTACCCACGACCCACCCTTCAAATCTCACGGCCTAGCCTGACTAACCTTATAGGCTAGCCATTTATTCGCCCAACTGTCCCATTTTGCTTCCAATCGGGAAGAACATTGTCAAGAGGTGAATTCTTCTTTCAATTTTTTAGCAATACGCCTTCCCATTTTAAACCATTTTGCAATCGGGAAGAACATCATCAAGAGGTGAATTGTTCTTTCAATTTTTGGCTTCGCACTCTCCATTACCCTTCCACTTTTCTCTTCGCCGTAATCGGGGAAAGAATATCGTCAAGAGGCGAATTCTTCTTTCAATTTTAGGTGTCGCATTCCTTGCTTTAGCCTCCCTACCTCCGCTTCACCGCAATCAGGGGAGAACATCTTCAAGAGGTGAATTCTTCTTTTAATTTTTGGCGTCGCATTCCTCACCTTTTTCCCGTCCCGTTTTTGCTTCACTGCAATCAGGGGAAGAACATTGTTAAGAAGCGAATTATTCTTTCAATTTTTGGCATCGCATTCCTTGCTTTAGCCTTCCTACCTCCACTTCGCTACAAAATTGGAGAAGAAAATCATCAAGAGGTGAATTCTTCTTTTGATTTTTTGGCATCACTCCTTGCATCCCAATCACATACCTAGCCAGTTCCTTTGCAGCATAGTGGCATGAAAATGCATTAGAACATGTATATATATATATATGCTTGCATTTCTTTGTAGGTTTGAAGATCTTGTTGTGCTCAAGAGGGTGCGATGCGATGAAAAAAAATAGGTTGTAGTGTTGCAAGACACCGCTCTATGCTCAAGAGGGCATACCGTAAATAACTTGTTAGATGTTGCTCCCCTGGGAAATCTTTGCCAAAATTTTGTCTAATTTCTAGACTTAGAAAAAAAAGGGGGATGAATATATATTGCATTGTATGTCTTATTTTAGGTCAGAAGGCGTCGTTGTGCTCAAGAGGACGCAGTGAGAAGAAAAAAATCGACGGTATCAAAAAACCACTATGCTCAAGAGGGCATGAGTAAGCCAACACCGATGCACCACACGGGGATGACACAGGGAGGCATGTCTAAATTCTAGACTTAGAAAAAGGGGGGGGAATATATATTGCATTGTATGTCTTTTTTTAGGTTTAAGGGCCTTGTTGTGCTCAAGAAGGTGCAATGAGATGAGAAAAATCGGCTGCGATGTCGTAAGACACCACGCTCAAGAGGCGTCAGTAGGCTAAAATCGATGCCCTACCGGGGATGATCTTTGGAGAGGCAAATTTCATCAAATCTTTTGAATTTTAAAAAAAATGGGAGAGTAAAATGAGCTGATTCAAGAATGTGAAATAGCAAAACTGACAGCTAATTCGAAACTAAAAGTGTCAAACAAAAAAGGGGGAAGCCTTTAAAGCAAATTTTGAAAAGAATAGAACATTCATTTAAAATGCACATAAAATTTAGGGGAAGATAATATTAAACTCATGAACTTTAGGGGAGGCTAATATTAAACTCACAAACTCTAATTATAATTCTCTAAAAAAAAGTACCTAGGCACTGGATCACTAGCACTATAATGCCTAAATATAAAGAAAAGATAGACAAGGTAGCACCTTTTGATTAACTGATCTATGATTTTAGTTTCAATCATCGTTAATTATTCTATAGATAATTTGGAGTTCAATTGGTCCATCCCATATGAGGGTTTGATGTGACTTGAGCTAGATTTGACAAATTGGTCAAATTAAATCCTTTAGCTCAAATGGCCTTTTAAGATTTAACTAATCCAAATGGAACAACAACAATCACAGTATAACATATCTGAATAAAATTATGTTACAACCAACAACCAATGATGTATCACAATCTACGTGATCGTATTTGAGGGCACGTCGACCTGTTGTGTCCAAGCCCCACACTACAAACTCTAGAACTTCTTGTAGTGTTCTCCAAATTGAAGCGGAAAAGTGAGTCCCCTTTTCTTGTAAATTTCTCAAAATTAAACAAGCTTTAATTAGAATTTAGGGGGACTAATGCCAAACTCATAATAAACTTGTAATAAACTCAAAATCTAAGAATGAATCCAAAGTGGGTTTAATAACTCTTATACTAATGTGGAGGTAATTACTATGCTAATAAGCATGAGTATGGATAAAAGCAATAAACACTAAAATTGGCATAACCTATCAAAATTGATATAAATTGAGCATAATCAAGTTGGGAAAATTACAAAACTCAACAAGTAACACTAGTGAGTATTTTAAACTACAATCTAAATCAAAATACTTTCATCACCCCGGATCTACAACCCTTTATACAAGAAGACAGAATGCCATATTAAATCAAAATCTATAGAAATCATAGAGCTTCATTTGATCAAAAATTAAAGAATTTCATTATAATTATGATTTTCAAAATCAACAAAATCCTTAATTAGGTGAAATTATCTAAGCTAAATACTATATACTTAGACATAGAGATTTCAAGTGCAATTTTAATGTTTAAAAGCTAAAGTTAGAATTAAATGACAAATCAAAATCAAAGTTCATAATTCAAACATAAAATTACCTAAAATTATTATACATCCGTATGGGCCCTGACACTATACTTAATGCTTGAATTGAAGTGTCTGAGGATGCTGCGTGAGTTGCTTCCCGGTTTAGTCTTAGGATTGGGTCTGGGTTAACAAAATGTAAAAATCTATTACAAAAGTTTGTATCTTTAAAAGCTTAAAGAAAACTCCGCATAGCACCATTCGCACATTATCGAAGAGAGAGAATCGTTAATTAAGACATTCTCAAATACACCCGCATGTGCCCCGACATTATGCTGAATGCTTAAATTCAAGTGTCTGAGGATGTTGCACGGGTTGCTTCCCGGTTTAGTCTTAGGACTAGTCCGGGTTAACAAAACCTAAAACTTATAAAAGAGTTTCAACTTAGTAAAATATCGAGAAACTAATCGTTAGGTGATAGTAGATCGATCCTCTATGCTTAAGCGAGTTGATAGGATCTAAAGCTCTTAATTCAAACATAAAATTATCTCAATTATTACACCCGCATGTGCACACACTGTCAATGTTTAGATTCAAGTATCAGGATCTTTGCAGTTGTTTCGTTTAGTCTTAGGTCTAGGTCCGGATTAACAAAACCTAAAAACCTATAATAAGAGTTTTAAATTAGTGAAATATCTGAGAAACTGATTCTGCCAGGTGATAGTAGATCTAATCCTCTATTAGTAGCTAAATAGAGTTGACAGGATCTAAAGCTCTTAAACATAATGAACCTAATCAAATTTTCATTAAAATAAAGTTGCTTCCTGGTTTAGTCTTAGGACTTGGTATGGGTTAACGAAACTTAAAAAACCTATAATAAGAGTTTCAAATCAGTGAAATATCTAATAAATTGATTCTGTCAGGTGACAGTAGATCTAATCCTCTGTTAGCAGTTAAACAAAGTTGATAGGATCTAAAGCTCTTAAACATATTCAAATTAATCAAATTTTCAAATCAAATTAAGTTGCTTCCTGGTTTGGTCTCAGGATTGGGTCTGGGTTAACAAAATCTAAAAACCTATAAAAAGAGTTTTAAATTAGTGAAATATCTGAGAAATTGATTCTGTTAGGTGATAGTAGATCTAACCCTCTATTAGCAGCTAAACAGAGTTGACATGATCTAAAACTCTTAAAAATATTCTAATTAATCAATTTTCAAATAGTGATCTGAAACTACTTAAATGAAACTCTATCATTAAAAAACTTAAATCAAACTCAATCTATCCACCTTTCGCAACTGTTTATCGGGGGTGATAAATTAAGAAAACTCTAGCTCACAAAAGAGCCAATGTCAAATCAAGTGTTCTACTATGTTCACTCTCAATCAATCTTTTGCCGATGGGGCGTGGCGTGTCCTCGGCGTGTGGCCAATAGGCTCCACAGATGAAGCATTCGAGTCATTTGATCGGGTGGTTTGGCCAGTCCAGCTCCATTATATTATGATCACGACCGTAGCCCGTATGCTCCCCAATGACTCTACCATTTGAGTTGTGAATCATAGGATATACTTGATAGAGCAATCAACCCTCTGTCAGCTATGGTAGACTTAAGCCTGTCTCCTTAGACAAACACCACCCCAGGTCTACAAGAATTTTTTGGATGACGTAACCCATGTGTTACTAATGAGGATCCTTCTGTCAGGTTGGGTCGACTACCTCCTTTGGCTAAGTAGACTAGGGACCGCGACTGCCCAGGATGATGAAATCATGGGATCTAGATCGGGCACATCATCATTCTCCCAATCATCCGATTTAAGCTCAAAGTATGAATTTCATATCTTAAATTATGAAACTCTACATGCTGCTACTATATGCTATGCATTAAGCGATCTAATGACTAGCCTTAATCGAAAGTTCTCTCTCATTTATTGAGAGGGGTAATTAACTATAGGGGCTTGCGCCTATAGGAAACCTAGAACGAAATATAAAGTTCTCACTAAATGAGAACAAAATCTCTGGGTAGTGTCTTATCTACTATTCCATCTGCCTTCTGAAAATTACACCGACACTTTAAACTACTCTTTTCTTCGAAGAGGTCGGTGGCAAATTTTTAGAGCCCACATATTTCTGTCGACTCCGCCGGGGAATTAATTTTTCTTTCCACCTTTGGTTAGTCAAATTTAAGCTATAGTAGAAGCAGAGCATAAATAAAATTGAAATTTAAAATCAATTATCATTAAAATTAAAGTTAAATCAATCATCTCATTATGACTAATCTGTTTATTTTGTATATCGATGGATCTTCAGAGCACCATTTATCATGCAGTCAGGTCGCGGAGCCAATATCCATTTGGCTAACACTGTAATCAATATTGGGGATATTGGAGCTACTATTCATTTGATAGTGTAAACTTCTAAGCCATCATCATTGCAAATAATCCTCTATCTGAAGCATCTGCATATTATATACACCAGCCAATGCAATGGAGGATGATAACTAGAATGACAACTACTACTACTGAGGTTCCTCAAAAAAGAGCCCTTGTACTTAAATGATTGATTCATTTTGAGGTGCCAGTCATGAAGAGAACCTTCACTGGGCAGAAAGTTTCAGTCATACATGTGAATGCGACAACCTTGTTAGTTGAATCTTTTGCACTTAGAAGGTATGATACTAAAGCCTCATCTTCTGGAGGAAAATTGAGTAGAAGGCAAAGGAGAAGAAATAATATACTGTGAGCTTAGTAGTTGCTATCTGAATCATAAGTCATACAACCAATCTTACAACCATAAACGAGTATCTCTATCCCACAATAAATTTGAAAATTTTAAGATGGGTGAAAAGGAATAGCTCTACTGGTGATGTTAAATGGTGTTTTTGAGCTCAACAGCAGAAACAACATGAAACTCTATCTACTCAAGCACATAGAGTTCTAAAGGTTGTTAAGAAAAAATGTCTTATGAATAACGTGTATCAAATGCTAATTGTTAAAGAAGCCAAAAATGCTCTACTACAAAAGCAACAATTAGTGGTAGTAAGTGCTCAGGACCACCAACAACAACAACAACAACAAGCCTTAATCCCACTAGGTGGGGTCGGCTACATGAATCCTTCGTAAGTGCTCAGGACCATTCTGAGCAATTTCTATCATGAACATCGTAGTGACACATGAACGCATGTCCGTGAATCCATCGAAATGTCCTGATAAAATAGAAAATAAATATGGAGGCCAAAGCCTTGAAAAGAAGTAGCAATGTAGAAACTTCTTCATCTGAAAGCAAGCTAACCCAGAGATAGTGGGGAAAGAGAAATGCTAAACTGCATGCTCAATAACTATTGTTCAAGTAGAAAAATATACAACTAATTGTGGAACAAGAAGTGAGTGTTCCAACCCATAACAAGTTTGACAACCTAAGATGGGTAAAGTGGAACAGTTCTACTGGTCAAATCAAGCAGTCCTTCTAGGCCCGACAATGTCGTTCCAACTTCTAGTGAGGAAACTAACAGATATGCAAGAGTGTATCGGGTCCTCAAAGTTGCTAAGAAGAAATGATTGAAGAAAAGAAAATATGATGGTCCTATCCTTAGGGAGACTAGAGTTGCTCCTCCAAAGAGACCTCCTCTTACAGCCCTAGCAAAATGTCTACTAATTCAAGTCTCGCACGGTGAGCATCGATGCGTGACACTTGGACCACATGTCCAAAAATTCACAGTCGAAAGGTCCCGACAATTAGGTGAGCAAATTTGGAGGCCAAAATCTCGATGTGAGATTTCCTTACAAATAGACAACAGCGTGACATCTAGACTGTACTCTCACAAAATCCACTCCTCATGCTAAAGTATTTGGAGCTGAAGTAGTCTGCCACTTGAAGTTGAACTACCTTCACTCTGAGTAGCCATTCAACACAATCTCACTCAAGATGAGAATGTCTGTCTACGAATGTGAGAATTTGATTAACTTGATGAGGTCAGACACCAAGCTCAACAAAATCTAGAAGTCTACTGAGCAAAGATGTCCAAAAGCTTCATCATTATATGTTATCTCACAAGATTACCCTCATCTCGAGGATCAATCTACTGAAGTACTTGATGATAAGACCGGTTGATAGGTCGGCAAGATGGGTAGTATTATTTTTATAATTTGATATCACATAGGTTCCATAGAAAGTAGCGAAGGGACAAGTATTAGCGAATTTTTTAGCTGCACATCCTATCTCGACTGACTCTTCTCTTAATAACAATTTTCCGATGAGCAAATCATGCTCATTCATGAAAGAGAAAAATCATAAATTTGGGAAATATACCTTGATGGAGCCTCATCAAACAAGTCCAACATCTAAATTTCCCAAGAGCAAGAGTAGGAATCGACATCATCTTCATAACACCAGAAGGAGGGATAATGAGACGATCATATGGATTGACCGAGCCAAGAACTAATAATGAAGCTGAATATGAAGCATTAGTACCAGGTCTTGAAGAAGCTATTTTCACAGATATTCAGAACTTGCATATTTTTGGCGATTCTCAGCTTATTATAAATCAAGTACTTGACATTTATAAAATTAACAAGCTTGAGTTAGCTTTCTATCACAAGCGAGTTCTTGAGCTTATGAAGCAGATACCAAATATCACACTAACTCAAGTCTCTCGATCCGAGAATAGCAAAGCCGACTGCTTAGAAAATGCTAGCTAAGGAAATGACAAGTATGAATGGTGATTACGTCATGATCAACATATTTACTCAATGAGTTCTAGAGCCAATAAAGTATCAATCCTTGTAGGTAGAGGGGTTACCAAATTTGACACAGCACGATGCGACTCAGATTGCTCCTCATACTTCCCAAAATCAACAAAAAGTTGTACCAAGAAGAGCTAAGAATGACATTGCCTCAGAAAAGCAGTGTGAAGTCTTTGTTGTAGAAGAGTCACGTGATTGGAGGCAAGCCTTCATCGACTACTTTAAAGAAGGAAAATTGTCAAGTAATAAATCATAGACAGCTTAAATTGAAAAGAGAATGCTACGCTATGCTTTCATCAACAACACTTTATATCATAGATCATTTGAACAAATATGGCTATGATGCCTGTGTAGATCAAGCTAGCAAAGTGATGGTTGAAGTTCATAAAGACTTTATGGTGTACATCATCAGGTCCTAAGATGGCAGTAATGGTCAAGAGAATGGGTTATTATTGGCCATCTATGGTGAGAGACTCTATTAATCATGCTAAGAAGTTTCATGAATGTCAAGTACTTGGGAATCTCATCCATCAACCTCCAAATCCATTACACCCAACAATAACATCCTGGCCATTCGAATGTTGGGGTACATATGTAATTGGACCAATCAATCCACCGTCGTCAGCTGGACATCGCTTCATCCTAGTAGCGACTGATTATTTCTCTAAGTGGGCCGAGGCTACTCCATTTAAAGAAGTCACTGCTGACCGATGATCAACTTCTTCACGCATAATATAGTCTATAGATTTGGAGTGTCACGTCGATTAATTTTTGATAATAGCACAGCTTTCAAAAGTGCAAAGATTTATAAATTCGTCGATCGATACAAAATTGATTGATGATATTCTTCAATATATAATCCAAGAGAAAATGGTTTGGTGGAGGCCTTTAATAAGATATTAGTCAAACTGCTCAAGAAAATTCTCACCAAAAATAAAAGAGAATGACATACCAAGCTAGTAGAGGCTCTATGGGCATATTGAACTACCTACAAGATGCCGACTAAATCTACTCCCTATTCATTGGTATTTGGAACTGAAGCAGTTCTTCCACTTGAAGTTGAGTTACCTTCACTTCAAGTAGCCATCTAGTACAATCTAACTGAAGATCAAAATGCTCATCTAAGAATGGAGGAACTCGACGCGCTTGATGAAGTTAGATTACAAGCTCATCAAAATCTGTAAGTCTATCGAGCAAAGATGTCCAGGGCTTTTGACCATATGGTGCGGCCTCGAACATTCCAAAAAGGAGAATTGGTCCTAGTGCTGAGAAGACCAATTATTCCCAATCAAAAGTTTGGTAGCAAATTTGAGCCTAATTAGGAAGGCCCTTTTTTCATTGAAAAAGTGTATCAAGGAGGGTCATACCAACTCATTAATATAAAGGGTGAAAGGCCAATGCCACCAATTAATGGTTGATACTTGAAAAAGTACTATACTTGACGATGACATTCTCGCAGTACAATAGAAATCCCCCTGTAAGATAGGAGGCATTTTTTTTAGTATATCTATATAGGTTGACATCGTGTTTCAAGCCGAGACCCCTAAATAAACATACTCCAGACGTGAAAATTTCCCCTGTTACATAGGGGGCATTTTCAGATTTTTATATAAAGATGAAATCAATGTTGTTTGTTAAAATCTTTTAGAGTACATCAATTCAGTATGGATGTATTTGTATATTTTCATCTTGAAAATTCTCCTAAATGTACTTTTGAATTGCCCTGTAAGACAGGGGCATTTTTTTAGTTTCTATCAAGTTTATTTGAGTTGACATCGTTCCATAAGATGAGATCTTCAAATATACTCTAATTCAGGTTGACATCGAGCGTCACGTCAAAATTCCTGAATATATCTATAATTATCATTGTTAAGTTACAGAGTCTTGCAAGAATAAAAAGAATCTATTTCTACGCATGAAAAAATAATCCTAAATGTCAAAAAAGTTATCTCCCAGATTTGCCAAATTTTGGAGATCAAGTCAGAAGAACTCCTGATTTCAGAAGCTTCAATCAACTGAGTTGGAGAAACATCAACCTCTACATCCTGAAATCTAGGACACTGATGGGTCTAAAGGTTGGACTCAACAAGCCCATAGGGAGTTCGACGCTCTCCTCACTCAACAAGCTGCAAGAAAAGGCCGCAGTGAAAGAACCCTTGTTCATCAGTCTGATGACAAAACCACCAACCCACTACAGCTTAAGTCGAAGACTTGAGTAGGTTCTAAAGGTCGAACTCAACAAGCCCAAATATGGCCGAGTTACTGACGCTCTCCTCACTCAATAAGCTGTAAGAAAAGGCCGTAGTGAAAGAGCCCTTGCTCGTCAGTTCAATGATGATAGCTATTCAATCTCAAACCCATCCAAATGATTACAAGCAATCGATCCGTGAGATCTCTACTCTTGATTGATATATCAAGGCAATAGGAAACATTCAATTGGCTACCTCAAATCAATCTTCATATTACCTACAAGGTGATATTTCAATCTATTTTCAAATGATAACAAGCTCAAAAGTCAAAGCATATTTCCTCATCAAAAAAGCAGATTGAATGATTCCATAGTTCATACAAAGCCGATGGTCAAACTAAAGAAATTTTGTGGTTATTAAGTTTGTTAAAGCACACGTTGCTAGACTAATAACTCAAACATTGACCCTATATAAGCCGAAATCATATGTATCCTTCAATAATCAAAGCCGTAAAGATTCACGAGTGCATACACTTCCTAACAAGTCATTAGAGACAAATTAGGCCAGTCCTTCATCAAGTTCATTAAGCTCGATGCTAGGATAGAAGGAATTTCAAATCCAATCAAGCACGGTCCCTAGCCGAGTCCTTCATCAAAATAGGTAAACCAATTCCTCCATCAAACCCAATCAAGCACAAAGCCAGGGTCGGAGGAGGCTCAAATCCGCATGGACATAAAAGAAAGAGATCTTCAGCAAAGCCATTGAATCAAATAGTAGATAGTGTAAGAGCTCTTATCAATCTGATAAGACGATTCTAACAAATCGGTCAAGCCAGTCATTTAGTATGTCTTGAATAAGGCACACTAATGACAAATCTCAAAGCTCGTAGCTATTGCAATCGGTAAAATGATCCAAGCTCTATGGCCAAATGGTCAACCAGTTTTCAAAAAATGTGACTCGCTCCATGCACGAGTCATATTTGTTGGGGGGCATTTGTTGACCTCCATATGTGTGACATAAGTCAAGACAAGCCCACAAGTCAAATTCGACGGACTTCGGAGGTGACAGTGCGCAAATTGAGGCTCAAAATGTAATAGATGTCATTGAAAATGGTCGAAATAACCTCCAATTGATGAACGGATTTTGTCGTTGCGTTCAGAATGTCGAAATTGATCAGAATATAGATATTACAAAATCTAACGAACAATTGATTAAGCGCTCGAGCTATCAATGTGTCGACACGCATATCGAAGTCGAAAAGCTACGATGATGACCAAACGACCTTCGTTCATGAAATTGATTATGTCGTTAGCTTCAAAATATTAAAATCTATCAAATGAGACTATCTGCGCTCAATTCAGATGAGTCTGTAAAATGTCGAATAATTTGAAGTGATAGCATGCAAATCGAAGCTGAAATGCACAAGACGTCACTAAAATTAACTCAAATGACCTCCGATTGATGAATGTACATTGCATTACATCAAATTAGTCAGGATATAAATATTGCAAAACTTGATGATCAAGTGCTCGAGTCGTCAACACGCCTGGACGCATATCGAGGTCAGGAGACACCGACGCAAGTCAAACAACCTCCGTTCATGAAATTGATCAAGCCATTGGCTTCGAAATTCTAAAATCTATCAAATATGACTGTTCGCACTCAATTCGGACGAGTCTGCACGAAAATCGAGCGGTCAAAAGCGACGACGCGCATTTTGTGCTGAAATGGACTTAATTTTGGCTCAACCAAACGGCCCGATCACGCATGCCATTGCGTTCAAAATATCAGAATTATTCTAAATTGATATATATTGACTATGTGCATTTAGCGGCGTGAAATCCACGTTAAAGTCATTTAGTCAATTTAAAATTAATTTAAAAAAAATCCCTAAATTACCCCCACTCAGCAACCCTTCCCCCCATTTTCAATTTTCTGAAAAAAAATTATAAAAAGATAATAAAAAAACTGAAAAGCAATCACTCCCCCCATTCCTCTCTCATTCTTGCCTCCTCATTCTCTCCCCCTCTCCCCTCTCCCCAACTGATTCTCTCTCACATCAGAAGAACAAAAGAAAAAAAACACAAGTAATCCCTCTTCCGGCTCTCAATTTTCACTATCCATTGTTTTCGGCCGTCTGCGGTGTAATCTGAAGCTCAACCCGTTCTCAAACCGTTCCATAAAACCGTCTAGCTGTTCCTCATCCACTAGATCCGTCTGTAATCCACAGTAAAACTCGCGATCCTAGCGTTTACGTCCATTGTTAGATCCCTCCGGTGCTGCTCATAATTCAATTTTGGTCCATCACGCCAAAATCCATAACCCGCCATAGACCGCCAGGCCGTTTCGACTGCAGACTCGGATGCCCCCATTTGCGCCGGCGCCCAGCTTCGCTCAGCACCATACCGACCAGCGACGCTGTGCACTGGCCGCTCGTTCGCTTAGTATATTATGTTTTGTTTAATCTATGCATGCAATCAATAACAACATCATAAGTATATTATGTATTGTTTTATAATTTATATGGTAATACATTAGCTTTAAAAATTATTACAAATAATTTTATAAATTATTGCATTTATTGCAAACTTAAGAATTTTTAGAATTATATTATGTAAATATGAAATGAAAAGTATACTCACTTAATTTTGAGTTAAAAATACTTCTCATGGGAGGCCTTTTTAGAGGTTAGAGCTTTGCTTGTCATCACTTATCTATCGTTATATGTCCATCATCAACCATCATTTTAATATTAACAACTATTATCTCCCTTAATGCATTTCATTGATTAATATTGATGTATGTTATTGCCACCACCCTATGCTCATAAAAACCTCATTGACATCCTTATCGTTGCTTCTTGTCACTATCTTCCTTCAACAACTATCATCTTATGCTTATTTTTCACAGATCATTGCATAATGTCATATAATTTTTATATATCATAAGTTTTTCATAGATATTATAGAGCTGATATGATATTTGCTAGTTTCATAATAAGATATTATTTGCAAAAATAAATATTTTTGTCATAGAGACAGATCATTTTGATATTTAAGAAATATGAAGTAATAAATGAAAATAAAATTATCAATGCTACTTAATGTTTCATTATAAACAATAAAAGATATTTACAATAAGCTACTAAATGTTAAAGACATGACTAACAACCTACAAATATATAAAAATGTAATAGAATTATTAAAGATAATGCATCTAATAAAAAATTGTACATTTACCCCATAAAAAAATAAGAGCTAGTTAAGGTGTGGCACACAACCATGATATGCTAAAATTCAAAGACAACACCAAATGAGTATTAACTCAAAGGCCCAAAATAATATGATTTTCTAATTAATTATAATAATACCTTTAAACTAATTAATTATCAAATCAGGTGTAACTTATCTTACGTTATCCCACAAATGAGTCAAATTAGTTATAATCATCAACGAAAAATAAATGTACATTTAGGACCTTAAACTACAATTTTCTCTAATAAGATCATCAGCACAATAATATAACATTATGCATTTAATTAAACCTAATCCTAACCTAATTTGATGATGATGATGATGATAATAATAATAATAATAATAATAATAATAATAATAATAATAATAATAATAATAATAATAATAATAATAATAAAACTATATGGACTTAAATAATATGAATATTTAGTTAATTATAAGAACAAAAATAAAGCTATTAAAAATTAATTAGTTAACAAAATATGTGCATCATAATAGATCTAAGTATTCTAACAATGAAGTTGAATTAACTATAATCATTAAAAGAAAGAAAATCTATCCTTTAATAACATCATTAACACAACAATACACTATTATGCTTCTACTTAAATCTTAACCTAACCTAATGAAATAAAAAATAATAATAAGTAACCAATTTATCATATTAAAAAATTGTATATAAACATCTATATTTAAATTCTTAAAGGTGTAGAAACAAAAAAAAGAAAAAAGAAAATGGTAGAATAGGAAGAAAGAAGACGATGAAAGTTATTAAACACACAACAATCTAACTGGACAGACATGGTAGATACCATATACTATCATTATTTATTCCTTGCTTGATTGACAAATGGCTTGCAGAGAAAACTGATCAATCTTTGAATGATCCTTCAATTCATTTATTTTAAAAAAAAGTTTTTTTTTTGGGAAAAATTAAAGGCAGAAGCCCAATTCAGTCCAAGAATAGTAAATACACAAAAGGTAATCCCATAAGGGACTGAACTATCAAAATAAACAACTAATCTACATGCAGATTAACAAACAACAGAACTGTAAACAGTAGACTGAAAAATAAGTAGTAAAAAGACCAGACTCAGTATAACAAAAGTCATCCATCCAAGAGATGACAGGAGCCACCCGAGAGAAGAAGAACTGACAGGAAGAACAAAAACAAACTGAGAAGAAGAGGGGGCCGCCCCTCCCTATTGCCACATCCACCTTCCATTGGGGAAGAAATACTAGAAGATAGAAAGAACCAGTAAAACATTGAGAGAAAATAGACATGCCCCAGGTTGTGAGAATGGCTTTCCAGAGGGAGGCAACCAAAAATCGAGAATCATTCAAAACATGTAGCAAGCTCCAAGAATACATCATCATCCGGACACTAGAAAACAGAAAAGGAAATTGAAAAAGATAACCAAAGAAGGACTAACCATGAGACAACATAAAATCACATCATGACCAAAGAGAAGAGAGTTCAACTTAGTTGCCAGAGCTCCTCCAAGTTCCAGAAAAGCTATGACAGCAGTCGGCCAAGAAGATTTAAATTTCCATATTTTGAATTTAGATGCAACCAAGAGTCTTATTTTATTGGCTAAGGTCACAGTGGCATTATCCTTATAGTTATGAAATCAGAAATTTCGTTTCCCCCAAATGACATAGATTGTAATAGCAATTATCAAGAGGTAGAGTCTCTGTAAAGCCTTATGATTTTGATGAGAGACATCAGCCAACACCTGAGGGAGTGCAGCACTAAAAGAAAAAAAAAATTCTCTTTTGGAAACAAGGATCTAATAAGACCCATTGATAGATGACATTAAAAAAAAAAAGGTGATTATGGGTTTCAGGTTTTACATTGCAAAGCAAACACAGGGAAGACTGACTCAAACCTCTAGAGAACAATTTATCATATGTCTTTAAACTCCCAACGTAAGCCATCCAATAAAAAAGTGCAAAATTTTTGGCGTAACCTTTTAACCAAATACCCTTCCACCAATCCATAACAGGGGAATGGTAGAAAGTAAAGGACCCGATAAGGTTAGAGGAGATATTCTTACAGTCCTTCTAGAGAATTACATCCTTACCACGAGAAGGTTTAATGTTATAAATGGCCTTATAGCACTGTAAATTACAGGCACTCGGGTAAGGTCCAATCTCCATTGATGAGGATAGTTCTAACAACATAATCGAGTGTCCGGTTGAAAATGGTTAAAACACGATTGCCCAAGCAAATCAAATAGAGAACTCCCATTGAACCACAGATCAAAATAAAGAGAAAAAGAGGACCCGTCTCTTATAGAGAAAGATAGAACCTTCTTAAAATGACTAGCATAGATTCTGATTTCCCTCCAAGAAGTTGAAGACCTAAGTTGTGAGTTCCTCCATAAAGAACCATATTTTTAGAAGCACCAATCCACTAGAGGACTTGTTCGATTTAAGATTTTCCCCATGGTCTTAATTTTACAGGCAAGGTTCAGAGTAGAAACTGATGTAAGACCAGTACCACCTTTGTCCTCGGTAAAGTAATTTTAGACCAGAAAATTAGGTGAAGCTTCTTGGCTTCACCACTATGATAAAAAAAAGTTTGCGGTAAGAGAAGAAAGTTTCTTCATAATGCCTTTAGAAATGCAAATCCAAACCAATACTAATAAGTTGTTTATTGAATATCCAGAATTGAAAATGGACACCATAAGATAGAAATCTACATTTCCAACCAGTAAGCCATGCCTGAATTTTATCAAATAGGGAATTAAAATGTACAGATTTTAGGGGACCAAACACCAAAGAGAGGCCCAAATACTTGAAGGGAAAGCTATCACGCTTGATGTTAAGCATTCGAGAGAAATAATTTGCAGACTTTGCATTTCTTGAGTAGCAAATATGGGATTTATCCTAGTTAACTTCCAAACTAAAAGATGAGGCAAGAGAATGTAGAGTATAATTAAGAGAAGTGACAGACTAGTCATTAATAGCCCCCATGACTAGAAGATAATCTGCGAACAGGAGGTGAGAAATATAGCAATTACTAGAAAAAAGGAAGTATACCTCTTCAAGCTGACCTCCTTGTCCAAAACATAAGAGAAAGCATCAATGGATATAGTAAAGAGAGAAGGACATAGGGGGCAGCCCTATCTCAAGCCATTTGTTGAACCAAAGAACCCTTTGATTTCCCTATTGAGCACAATAGAGAAGGGAACATTAGTAATGCAAGCCTTGATCCAACGGGTAAAAGATGAGAAAAAACCTTTATATTTCATTCGGAGAAGTAAGGATTCTCTATTTATCATATCAAATGCTTTCCTTAAGTCAAATTTGGAAATCAAAAGAGGAAGAAGATGAGCTAAGTACTCGACATAGTTCATGGGCTAATGAAATATTATCAGCGATGTCCCTGTTTTTGGATAAATGTAGATTGAGCAGGATTGATAATATAAGGAAGAACTTTCTTCAGCCGATTAGCTAGCACTTTGGCTAAGACTTTGTAGAAAGTGTTATAAAGTGAGATGGGCCGATAGTCAGCAAGAAAATTTAAGTGCTTGACTTTAGGGACCAAGGTAATAAGACTATGCTTAAAGAAATTCGGAAGTCTTCCAAATTGAAAGAAAAAGTGACCAGTGCTAGGCTTTACAGATCCCAACAGGAAACAAAAGAATTTAGAATTAAAACCATCCGGATGGGGTTTATTCTCATTGATATCATGCAAAACATTAAGAATTTCTTGACCTAAAACTGACTTGGGGGGGGGGGGGAGTTTCACCGACTGGCATACCATGGATATGAAGAGGAGCAGAATGCCCAATGTTAAAGAGAGTAGAGTAGTAATTATTGATTTCTTCAGCAATATAATAAGGGTCTGAGATAATGCCCTGGCTAGTGCTAAGAGAATGAATGCCATTGATATTCTTCTCTCTTTAATGGTGAAGTATAAGAATTTTAAGTCATCATCAAAATTTGTGAGCCAGTGAGCCTTAGCCCTTTGTTTTGACCACATACTTTCTTTGCTGACTAGTTCTTGATATCTATCATTAATATCTTTTGCTTCAAGAACCAAGGAAGGGCTTTCTGGATCGACCTCAAGACATAGAAGAATGTGCTCTTGGTTTCTCTTTAGAGAACAAATTTGGCGACTAAGAGAGGAAGTATCCCATTGCTACCTTTTAAGAGGTCCCTTGTAATCTAGGGCTTTTTTGAGAGCATAAACAATGGGTCCCCATTAACATAGACCTTCAAAGCTCTCTTTACCGCTTCCTCAAAATTAGTATAAGAAGTCCAATATGTCCAAGCTTTTTGGATCTGATGGAGAAGATTCCATAGCTAAATTCTGTCTAGAGCATAATTATGTGTATAAACACAAGTGAGGAAAAAAGGTGTAGCATTGTTAAAAGAAAAGGAGCCATGAAAAAGCTGGGGGGAAGTAAAGATAGGAGAGAAGGAGGAGTTTGTAGAATTCTATTTTACCCATATCCTGCCACCCAAACAATAATCAAAGTTATTTGCCTCTGATTCTAAAGAGAGAGCTCCAGTTTATTTTGGAAAGACATATCTCTAAGAGAGACTTCATAAAGTTTGGTCTCAAGAAGACAAAATAGATGGGAGTCCTTGGGATCCTCTTGCATCGTTTACTCGCCCTCAAGGAAGGCCTCGACATTCGATAGCCTAGAATAGGAAGACTCATAATGTAAAAGGTAAGAGGGGTTGGGGAAAGGGGCCTTTCTTTTATTATGAGTCTTATGGCCTTGGGAGTTATGGGCTTGAGAATTTTTAGTAAGGTCTGCCTCATAGGAATTCTTTCTTGGAGTTTTGGAGGGGTTCTCATTTTGTCTAGTGGAGTAAGAGCGTTGGGGGGAGACTGCCGAAGATTGGGTCGCAATTCCAACGGAGAGGGAGGAATTGGGAGGGACTTCGGAAAGGGGGGGGTGTGCACTTATTGGAGGGAGAAAGAATATGAGATTGATTAAGTTCTGAGGGAAGAGGAAGGGTAGACTAGTTGAGCACCACCGAATCTTGAAGAATATCAGGATTCACAGACTCCACATTAGCCTTTGTTGGGAGAGAGGTATTAGGCTCGGTTTGCACTCTCGGAGTCTTGGATTGGTGAGAAGGAGTCGACTATGACTCCGACCCCGAACAACAGGTTTCCTCATGGGATTCAGACAACAAGAAGCTTCATCGCGGGAGAAGGAGGAGACCTGTTGTCGATTGGAAGCCCTCACCCTCACAAATGTTCCTCCTTCGTGACACGTGACACGTGAACTTAAACAGGAAGAAATCCCCTTCAAGAGTTAAGAGCTCAAAACTATCTTTAAATTTTCATTTCTTCTTTATGGTTGCTATAAGGGATCCATAGAATGAACGTTTGCCTATTGCGTGGCCAACTAAGGATAACCTCCACTCTTGTTGTCCAGCTCTGAGTTCTTCTTCTGAGAAACTAATTTCATTGGAGACAGGGGAGATGAAGGATAAGAAAATTGCTTTGCACTTGTCATTCTGATAAGTTATAAGGTCCTTCCAGTTACAGGTAAGGTTGGAAGACTTATGCTGGCCCGACTTCACAGAAGAAGAAATATGGGGATGAACCCCTAGAATGGAGGAGGAAGGGGAAGAAGAAGGAGAACGGGAATTGAGAGGAGAAAGCATCAACATAACTCATTTTCCCTTAACCCCTTAAAGGGCGGTCCCGCCGAGGCCTAGAAAGAGGGAAGTGGAAGGAGAAAGAAAAGTGAACAATAGAGGAGTACCCAGGAGCGGAGGGAAAATGGAAGCAAAGAGAACAGAAGCCAAGAGCATAACCCTAAGAAAATGTGGCTTTTTTTTAAAAAAAGTTATTAATATAGTAATTTTGTGGACAGAGAAATTGATTGTTTCTAATTTTCCTGGAAAGATAATATGTTTGTTGATTTCTTAAATAATTTTTTTTTTTTAATTTAGAAGTCATTAATATAGTAATTTTGATATGGCTGTCACAAATATTTTTTTTCTATATTTATTTAGCTTCAATTTTTCCATCTATTTCTAGAATTTTGATCGAATATTGAGAGATATCTAATAAAATTAATTTGAATTGATTAAAACTAATCAATTTATCATTTAATTACATAAAAATACATCTTAAAACTACGCTCTTCCATTCCGCAAGTCAATGATTAAACTTTAAAAATTTCTACTGTTGAATGATATTGGAAACAAAATCTGTCCAAATCTAAAAAAGACAAATAAAATTGAAAGTTAATCGGGTTTTGAGTTGGATTTTGGAACTAAGGGAAAACAAAATATTGCAGCATTCATATTGTCTTTTCTTCTGGCAAGTTTGACAACTTAACTTTCAAAGGAGTTTGTTGCAGTTTGTGAATGTATCATTTATTCTATTGGTAGAATATTATATATATATATATATATATATATCAAAAATAAGTAAGTAATAAATGTGAGCAAGGCTACCCAAATTAATTCCCAAAAAGCTGCATTGGCCTCTTCTTTCAGCTCGACTATGATCCTCCATTCGTTCATTGTAGCTATGATAAGCCTTACAACTAAGTTGAATTCTCTTGGCGCTAGTATGAAATTCGGTCAAAGATTGGGGTGGGGAAGTCTCTTGCATATGATAACTACATATTTATTATACAAAAAAATTATAATCTCATCCTATATAATGATGTTTTGAACAAGGCGGTCAGACGAAAACCAATGGAATAGGCTACAAGTGCATCATCAAGTTACAACATAATGACAATTTTACCATCTATAATAATAAAAACAAAGCTGTTTTAGCTAGCAGCACTAGTCAGAATAACTGAAACTTCTATAATCTTATCCTCCAAGAAGATCACAATGTCGTCATCTGTGACAAAGCCTTTAACCCTATTTGTGCCACTCACATCTACATTTAATCCTTAATAAAAGTGCCCATTATCTATACTCATATAATTTAAATAATATGACAATATGATGCTTATGCCTATTCCTCTTACGCAAGTTAGTTTGAAATGCAATGTTATGCTACATTATGAGTAAAAGATGAATTATGTTTGACATTATTAATAAAAAAGAACATCATTCTAATATTTATAATTAATCCCCTTCATTTTATGATTAGTTGTTTCTTTTTTTTATTCTTTGTGATTAATTTATTGAGCTTGATATTAAATTAGAAACCATGGTATTGAATGATTTCAATCATTTAATCCTCATCTCACTATAATTCAATTGTTCAACATATGGATAAAGATTTTAAATTAACTCCATGTTTAATCCATCTTGTTTGCTCCTTAAAATTTTAATCCTTTATTAGCACATAAAGTCCATAATTTTATGGACATTAAAAGTCAACATATGTTAGCTTTATTTTTATGTAATAGTCGCACATACCTCATCATCTTATCAAAATAACTTTTAAAGTCACCTTCAAATGCAATTGTCACTCCATTTCATTTTTGCATTCACTCATTCTATGCATTCATGTGCAACCTCACCTATCATCACTCTGTTCCATTCCCTTGTCATCACACACATCATCATCTCTCTATTTTGACCGCTAATGCTCCCATCCTCTTATGCTCTCATACTAGTCGTTGCCCCATTTTGCTTGCTCCTACATTCTTGTTGTCACACAAACCTGTATAATCATTGATTTATTCCTTGTATTTGTATTTTTTTTCATTATTCATAGCCTTTTGTTCATTCTACTCACCCATTCACTCCTTGGAACTTGCCACTTATAAATTTGTGACAAGAATTTTTGTGGGCTTCAATCATTTTAATATAAAATTATAAGCATACTGATTAAATGCTACTACTATTAGATTTCTTTTATTATAGTATTTAGATTGCAGACATTGTGCTCTTACTTTATTAACACCTCATGTATTTATTTTATTAAAAAATGTCTTATAGAAGTTTATAAACATCTCTTCTCTTTGAACAAGTGCAAAACTTTTTGCTCGTAACTTTTCTCTTTTATTGACATAGTGAATTTTTCTTCTTTATCTGTGATTTTTCCCATTTTGAATATTCTATACGAAATTTATATTATTCTTTTTTGTTTCTTTTGTTTATGATTGTTCATATTTTATAACATCACTGTATCCCATGCATTCAAATAATCTTTTTATTTTTCATTGACTTCGATTTTTCAATCCGTTTTCATAAATTTTATGGAATAATCTTAAAGAAAAATCGGAAAAGTAATTTGATTTCTTTAAAATTAATTAATGTAATACTTAAAATCTGAAGTTAATTTTATCTTCAAACCTATGCTCTTCCCTTCAACTAGTCAATAATCAAAATTTAACAATCTCAATCTAATGTCCTCTTTTTCTCTTCTTTTTAAACTACTGGTTCTTCTTTCCACCGACTTTAAGTGGCTCGCAGAATGACTAAATTAGCTTACAAAAAAAGTTGCTTTAGTTTGTAAACTTAATTATTTGAATTGTGGCATTATGTATTCGCTAACTGTGCTCATCAGGTGCGAGACACCAACTCAGTCCTCTTCTTCCTATTTAGTTGTCATTTTAAGTCATAAATTTTTATCATTTGTACTTATTATTAGTTAAATTATGTCATTATCAGGCCATTAATCTATTGTTCTCCATATGCTATAAAAAGATTATATATTAAACTTAAAAAGGCTAACATTTATCAGTTAAGGCAATCATAATTTTTTTCCATAAACATTATTCAGGATCTACAAATTCTTAGCTTGTTATTCTCTCCAAGCTAAGAATAAACTCTAGATTATATGAGAAAGAGGATTTCGTCATTTTCTTGATCTAAGGGGGAGCAAATCAATTAGAAAGAACAGCATTGAATGTTCATGCATAATAGACATTGAATGATGGCAATTATAATTTTATATGTCATTTAACATCTGATATTATTTCATTGAAAAGGCTGATGCCATGGCTAGATGATGATTGATATTCAATGTCACTTGATAGTGGGCATCACAATTATTGTTGTCGACAGCAATAGTCTAGTGAAAATGGCCAGAGTTAAAAAAAAAGAGTATTTGTGATTTATATATTTTATTTTACTAAAAAGTGTTTTGTTGAATGTGTAAAAATCTAATCTTTTTATTAATTTCTTGAGCGAGTACAAATTAGTTATTTTTTGTCAATAATTTACTCACTCAATTGCATGATTTAGAAAGGTCCCCTTAATATTTTGTAGACATCCCAAAGATTTATTGAACTTGAAACTAGTGTTCTTTTTCTCGTAGGACTCAACTTGTTAATATATTAATTTTGATATTAAGCATATTTTTTAAGGATAAATAATTTTAAAAAAAATCAAAATTATTTGATTTTAATGAAAATATTATATTTTTGTATACAAAAATAGAATCAATTACATTAGATCTAATTAGCATTGTATCTCTTGTCTTGTCTATTCTGTAAAGATAATATAATTTTAAGATGATAGGCTTCCAATAATAGTGGGACCCATTACGAATCTTGACCCCATTGGATTAGTTCTTGAGCTATTCACGAATTGGCTCGAAATCGGCTCCATAATAATCATCACCATCATAATGTAAAAAATATATATCATATATTAAAATGCCAAATATAATTATTTCAAATTAAAATATAAATAAAATAAAATTATAATTATAAAATAAATATGATCTCAAGAGTCATTTAAGCTTTATAATAAATAAATATTCTTACAACTACATGCATAGATCCCTAATAAGTCTTTTATCTTGGATTGAAATAATGAGTATGAACAATCGTGAATCAAGCAAACCTGGATTTAGTATTATATATTATTGATGATTTGCTTAAGATTGAATAATTCATGCAATTTATATCTTAAATGGATTAGAGAGTTTTTTTAAAGTGGCTAAGCAAAATTTAAGAGTTAATTGATGTTCATATAACTTCAGCATGATTTAAAATTGCTTTGATTGTGAAGTTGCTAATAATGAAAATTTTATAAAAAATCATCTCTTCATGATGAGTTCACCATCTCTTTTCATAGCTTCTAAATTATGATGATTACATTTAAAAGGGTGGAAAGTTATTCAATGTGTTTATATTCAAGTTTTTTAAAATTTGATAAATTTTTCATAGAATGATAAATGAACAATCAGAAAAATAAAGAAGATAATTAGTTATAAATATTGAAATGTTGTGTTATATTGTAACAATGTCTAACACAAGCCATATTTTATTCATAAGGTAGCATAGCATTTTAGGCGATATACACATAAACATCGTATTGCCATATTTTTCAAATAATATAAATTTAGATAATGAGCATTTTATTAAAAATTAAGTGCGATGATGATGGTCCAAATAGGTTTAAAGTTTTTGTCATAGATAGTGATGTTGTGGTCTTCCGGGAGAATGAGAGTATAAGTGCTCCAAGTTTTGGATTAGTGTGGCTAGCCCAAACAACTTCACCAATATTATTGTAGATGATGAGGTTATCATCGTGTTGTAGCTTTAGGTGACAATTTGAGCCCATATCATTAGTCTCTGTACTCCATATTGCTTTCTTCAAAGTGTCATTATAAAGAACTAGGTTACAATCTTGTTGCATAACAAATGAATAGCCACCATATACGAGAGACTCTCCTGGCCACAAGCTTTGACTGGAATGCAAATAAGCACCAAGAGGGGTCGGTGTGGTTTTAAGGGCTATATAACAAGAGAATGATTGTAATCAAGCTGAAAGAAGAGGCCATTGTAGTCTTGAATTAATTTGGGAATTGCTTGTCTCGCTCACATTAATTTGCTTATTCATGATCCTATATATATATAGAACTAGCATCAAAATAATTTAAAATAAATAAATAAATTTTTAATGGTACAACAGTAAAAAAAATTCTTAAGAAGCTTTTAATTGCATGAAATAAAAAAAGGTATTTTAATCAGCATTGACCTTCACTAGATGATGAGGCATCTGTGATAAAATTTTTAAATGCTTATTTGTTAAAATAAATAATATATACAAATTAAGCATAATAATATAAATCATACTCCTTACATGGTTATTACCTTCTTGATAAATTTTAAATGTTTATTCGATAAAGTGACTATTCTTAAAATTCAAATTCATTAAGAAACATATTTAATTATTATTATATATTGAAAAGAATAAGATAAATAATAATCATTGAACGTATCTTGTGAAATTGATCAATCATCATAGCTTGAAGCAATTAATGAGAGCAAAAAAATCGTTTCAATTGACATTATGGTAATCTTGGAGGATAAGATTATAAGTATTATAGTTTTTGTGATTGTTGTTGTTGGCCCAAAAGCTTTGCTTTTATTACTGTAGATGATGAGGATTCCATCATGTTATAATTTGAGGATGCAATTGAAGCCCGTTCCATTGGTTCCTCACACCAAATTGCAGTCTTCAAAATGTCATTGTAATGGATGAGATTACAATCTTATTGCATAATAAACGAGTAGCTATCATATGCAAGGAACTCCAATAGCCTCAATCTTTGACTGGATTCCAAAGGGTTTAGGGCCAAGAGGGTTCGGCTTGATTTTAAGGTTCATCATGATGATAGCAAATAGAAGGAGGGTTATAGTTGATGTTAATGACTTAAACTTAAATTTTTTACGTTTGATATGAATTTGATATACGCTTATATAAAGGCACAATTTTTTTATTAGATTCTAAACCTTCAACTTTTTTTTATTGAGAGAAGAGCTATAGCCTATAGGGCCACATGATTCCTTTAATTTTAACTTAATTTAACTTATAATAGTAGTGATATTAATTTAATGGTGGTTCATTTGGCCTAATCTTTGACTGGATTCCAAACCAATGCCAAGAGGGCTCGGTTTTATTTTAAGGCTCATCATGATGGTAGAAAATAGGAGGTTGGTCATAGTTGATACTAATGATTTAAGCTTAATTTTATATGTTTAATATAAAATTGATATATGCTTATATAAAGCATACTTTGAATATTTTTAAAAAAGTTTTCTTCGAATAGATTCTAAACCTTCAACCTTTTTAATTGAGAAAAGAAGCTATAGCCTATTGGGCCACACGATTCCTTTATTTTTAACTTAATTTAACTTATAATAGTAGTTATATTAATTTTATAGTGATTCATTTGAATGTTGCATGGATATGCTATGTTAATTAGGATTGTGTTAGGGCACATAAGAAATAATATTCAGCCTAATCATATTATATTTTGAATAATTAAAATGAATGATAATATAAGAGCATTAGTAATTGGTATTCACACATTAATTATATTTTTTTAATTTGACTATCAATATTTATTAACAAGGTGATGCTAGGCTATGATTTTCTTATAATTAACTTATATTGGCCTTTTGGGATTAATATTATTTCGTAATTTTATCTTAAGTTTGATTTTAATTTTTAAATATATTTATTTGATGTATTTTTATATTTTTAATTCTAAGATTAATTAAATTATTTTTAACCAAACCCTAATTTTTAAGTTTTTAAGTATTAAGAAAATGCTATCACAACTGGTCACTTGTTATTGGCAATCACCATTATTATTGTCAATCATTGCCGTTCATCATCAAACATTACTAACTCTAGCCATCATCACTACTGTTGATCACAATAGACTATCATTATTGATATCACTCTGTCATTGATCATCATCATCACAACTTAAAAATAAAAATATCATATTTTAAGATACCAAATATAATTTATTTCAATTTAAAATATAAATAAAATGAAATTAAAATAGAAATAAATAAATGTGATCTCAAGAGTCCCTAAAATTTCTAATAAGTAAATATTCTTACAACTACATGTATAGATCCCTAATTGGACTTTTATCTTGGGTTGATACAATGTATATGATCATATGTGAATTAGAAAGTTTGGATTTAGTATCATATATATTATTGATGGATTATTTGAGACTGAATGATTTAGGAAACTTATATCTTAAATGAGTTAGAGAGTTTTTTAATATGGATACTCAAAATTTAAGAGTAAATTGACATTAATGTAACTTTAGTATGATTTTAGATTGATTTGATTGTGATAATAGATGTTGATGTAACTTTATTAGAGAAATTTTTCTTAAAAAAACTTATCTTCTGATGATGAGTTCACCATATCACTTCAGAACCTCAAAATAACGAAAATTACATTTAAAAGGGTGGGATAGTATTCAAATGTGTTTATATTTGGGTTTTTTAAAAGTTGATAAATTTTTCATAGAAAAACAAAGGAACAATCAGAAAAAATAAAGTAGAGGATTAACTATAAATATTGAAATGTTGTGTTACTTTGTAACAATGTAAAACACGATTCATATTTTATCCATATAGTAGCATAACATTTCAAAAATACATGCAAAAGAGGCATACAAATAAGCATCATATTGTCATATTATTCAAATAATATAAATTTAAATAACGAGCATTTTATTAAAGATTAAATGAAGATGTCGGTGATCCAAATAAGGTTAAAGTATTTGCCATAGATGGCGGCTTGTGGTCTTCCAGTAGGATGAGTATAAGTACTCCATGTTTTGTGATTGGTGTGGTGGCCCAAACTTTACTATTGCTATTGTAAATGATGAGGTTACCATCATGTTGTAGCTTTAGGTGACAATTTGAGCCCATTTCATTGGTCCTTATACTCCAATTTGCTTTCTTCAAAGAGTTATTATAAAGGACTAGGTTACAATTTTGTTGCATAACAAATGAGTAGCCACTATGTACTAGAGACTCCCCCGGCCCCAATTCTTGACCAGAATCCAAATAAGAACTAAGAGGAATCGGTGTGATTTTAAGGGGTGTAGTGAACAACAGGAGGATTGGACTTAAGTTGAAAGAGGAGGCCATTGCAATTTTTTGGGAATTACTTGCCTTGCTCACATTAATTTGTCTATTCATGATCCTATATATATAAGTTTTGATTTGTTGATGTGACAGCTATTAAATATCAATGAATTTCACATTATTTAGATTTGGATAGATTTTGTTGGTAATATTATTCAACAAAAATAAAATTTTTAATGTTCTATTGGCTTGTGGATTGGAAGATCATAGATTTTAAGGCATAACTATAGATATTAAATATTAAATTAATCATTTTTAATACAATTTAATTAATTTTACACCATATCTCTGCAATGTTCGATTAAAATTTTAGAAATGATTTGGAAAATTGAAACTGAAGAAATATAGAAAAAAAATTAATTGAAGAAGAATTATAAAAATTACTATATTAATGATGTTTAATTTATAAAAAAATTTATGTAAAAATTTATTAAAATTATTGTCTTACTAAGAAAATAATCTAAAGCATGTCTCTCTTTCATAACAAATAGATTGAGAAATCATTTAAATATTGATTTCTTCTTTTTGCAAGCTATTTGTGGATCAATCAAGAAATGAATGGAAAACAAAGATTCAAAATTCAATTAGATTGTGTGAGCTTAATCTTTCTCATGTTCTTTCTCTCTCTCTCTCTCTCTCTTCTTCTTCTTCTTCTTCTTCTTCTTCTTCTTCTTCTTCTTCTTCTTCTTCTTCTTCTTCTTTTCCTCTTTAAATCTAAAAAATACATGCTTAGATACAACTAGTATTTTAATAGGATTATTTGATTGCTTATTATTATTATTATTTTTAGATTAGGTTATGATTATATTTGATTATAAGCACAATATTGTACTATCATGATCATGATAATATTGGTTAAATGTATATTTTAAGGGCATAAAGTTAGATTTTTTTTCTAATTATAACTAATCCGACTTGATTGCAAGATAACCAAGATCTATTAGGTTATCAATATTTTATTAACTAATTAGTTTTTAGTATCATTATTTGCATTCTTCTAACTAATTAAAAATTCATATTATTTAAGGCTTTAGTAGTATTATAATTATAATAATAATAATTATTATTATTAGATTACATAAGGATTAGATTTAATTTAATGCATTATATATTAATATGGTTTCGATGATTTTATTGAACAAAGTTGTAGTTAAAGATCTTAAGGGTAGATGGAAAATACTAATTTGACTTGATTGTGGTATAACCTAAGTTAGTTGCCTAGTTGGGTTGCGCCTAATTTGAGAAGGAATTAGTTTATGATTCCATTGTTTGTATGCTTGCAATTAATTAAAAATTCATATTATTTAGGCCTTTGAATTAATACCTATAGGATATTGTTAATTTGGATTCCAGAAGAGCATAGATTTATGTGTTATCACTTGAGATAAGTATCTCATTTTAAAGGTTAAATATATTCTTCTTTATTAGAGGTATTAAATTTAATATTAATATTTGATTTAATAGAATTGTAGCTTACTAGTCTTAGATTACTAATCTTATCTATGATATTAAATTTCTTATGGTAAATGTGATTGCACATCTCTTTTATTATTTACAATGAAATATTAACTAAAATTGATAATATTATCTTAATTTATTACATCATAAATTCATGAAAATTAAAATGATTCCTATAGTAAAAAAGATTTTTTTTCATGCATGTTATCTCTATGAATATCATAAAATTTATTATTAAAGTTTATATATTATTATGAAACTTGCAATTGCTATTTTAACTATGCAATATCTATAAAAAAAAACTTATGATATATAAAAATTATACCATTATGCAATAATATTTGGAATAATATTATAAGATGATAATACTTTAAGGATGATAGTGAAAAAGATGTTAAAGTGATTTATGATCATCTTAGGGTGGTGATAATAATAGACAATATTATTTAATGACATGTGACAAGGATGGTAGATAATATTAGTTAGTGATGGTTAACGATAGACAAGTAACAATATATGAGTCGCAATAGATGAAACTCTAATGTCTAAGAGATCTCCCTTAATTATTAATGATTTGAGGTGTCACAATGACTTAAATTGAGTAATCTTAATCTTTGCATTTATTCAATCAAGATTCTTTTTTCAATTAAAAGCATATGAAATTTTAAATTATGTAGATCTTCACTCCCAAAAGTAACATCAAGTTATTTCTAATTACGTTTCTAAATACTTATTTTAAGTTTATTTAGACCCATTCTAGTGTTCTTGGTATCATTTAGTCTATGTTGTCATACTGTACTGTCTTAATTTTAAGTTTACTACAAATTAAGATGAGATAATCTCAGAATTTTATCTTAAAGTTTTTAGTATAGTTATATAGATAGTCATCAAGAGACAATCAATTGAAAAAATGAGAAGTTAAATTATGATGGTGGTTAATTGGGCCATTTTTCAAATAACAAAGAAGATTAAGAAGTCAAAAAGATGGATATAAAAATTAGCCGTCAACAAACATTGTTCATTATGTTGATAGGCAAATTAAAATAATATAATCTTAAAGTTTTCAGCATAGTTATGTAGATTTGCATCAAGAGATAATCAATTGAAAATACGAGAAGTTAAATTGTGATGGTTGTTGATTGGGCCATTTTTCAAATAACAAAGGAGATTAAGAAAAAAAAAGATGGATATAAAAATTAGGATATACGTCATTTCATGATTAACAAATATTGAAAGTCAGTTTGGTGGTTCTCTCAATCAAAGGAGAGATAGGTTGATTATAAAGCATAATATCAAATGCCCATGACTAATAGACACTGAATAATGATTATTAAAGTTTTATTTGTCAATTAATATTCGCATGAATTCATGGGAAGGACCAATATTAATGTTAGATGATGATTACTGTTTGATACCACTTGATAGTGGGCATCGAAAGTGGGATAGTTATAGTTATCAATATTATACTAAGACAAATAATAGTAGTCTGGTGAAATTAGGCAGGTATAAAAATACTTGTGAAACTTATAATTTATTTTACTAAAATGCAATTTGTTGAATGTGTGAAGTCAGCATGCAAAAAATAAAAATTTAAAATATTCAATGAAGCCAGCATGCAAAAAAATAAAATTTTTTGCATAGAGATCATTTTGATATTTAGGAATTATGAAGCAATAAATCAAGAAAAAATTATCAATGCTACTTAATGTTTCATTATAAAAAAGAAAGAAAGAAAGAAAGAAAGAAAAAAAAAAGTAGAATACAAAGAAAGAAGACGATGAAAGTTATTAAACACACAGCATTCTAACTGGACAGACATGGTAGATACCATATACTATCATTATGAATTTTTGCTTTCCATTTATTCCTTGATTGATTGACAAATGGCTTGCAGAGAAAACTGATCAATCTTTGATTGATCCTTCAATCCATTTGTCTTTAAAAAGTTATTAATACAGTAATTTTGAGGACAGAGAAACTGATTGTTTTTAATTTTCGTGGAAAGAGAAAATTTTTTGTTGGTTTCTTAAATAAATTTTTTGATAATTTAAAAGTCATTAATATAGTAATTTTGATATGGCTGCCACAATTATTTTTTTTCTACATTTGTTTTGCTTCAATTTTTCAATCTATTTCTAAAATTTTGATCGAATATTGGAGAGATATCTAATAAAATTAATTTGAATTAATTAAAACAAATCAATTTATTTTTTAATACCTAAAAATACATCTTAAAAACTATGCTCTTCCATTTCGCAAGTCAATGATTAAACTTTAAAAAAATTATACTGTTGAATGATAATGGAAACAAAATCTGTCCAAATCTAAAAAAAAATTAAAAAAAAAAAACTAAAATTGAAGGTTAAACAGGTTTTGAGTTGGATTTTGGAACTAAGGGAAAAAAAACAAAGTATTACACCATTCATATTGTCTCTTCTTCGGGCAAGTTTGACAAACTTTAACTTATATATATATATATATATATATATATATATATATATATATATATATATATATATATATATATATATATATATATATATATATATATGATAAATTCTACTAGTGACAATCTGATGTCGAAGCTCGATTCATCACCGAGATCAAGTGTTTATTACCAATCGACTTAAACATGGAGTATTTATAGTCAAATCGAGTGTCTTGACGAGCCGGATCTAACAAGCCCAAGATCTCATAATTCTGACTTCATTTGAGCATTCAAATACACAAAATACATCAAATGATCAAAGGAATCATTCTAAGTCGTCCGATGAAGTGGAGTGGTTCGGATTTTGCATGTATTTACAGAGACGTCACTCCTCCAATCTATAAATAGCCCCTCATTCTTCATATGAAGGGGAGCCAAAGCAGGAGAGAGGAGAGATCTCTAAAGCTTGAAGTTCCTCCAAGCATAATCGAGCCACCACTCGACGATCGCCGACCACCCCCGTTGGTTGTCAACCACCGCCGTCGGTCGCCGCCGTCAGCCGCCACCGCTGATCCTTGCCGTCGTTGACCCCCAAGCAAGAGAGAGGAGAGGGCTCTAAAGCTTGAAGATCCTCCAAGCACAATCGTGCCACCACTCGATGGTCATCAACCACCGCCGCCTGATCCTCGCTGTCAACCTCACGCCGGTCTCCATCATGACGATCTTCATCATCAGTCGATGTCTCTCGTTGTTCACCATCATCTGCTACCACTCACAAATGTTAGACGTGACTACATAGTTGTTGTTCCTTTCTATATAATTTTGTAATCCCGTTATCGGAAAATTTTGTACTAAACAAATACATAGTGGAAGATTCTTACAGGCTAGCCCCGTAGTTTTCCCTCTTTTGAGGTTTTCCGTAAAAGATTCAAGTTTTCTTATTCATTCTTTAAATACCATTGTCAATTTCACAAACAAGGCTAAGGCATAAACTTTCATTCTACCACAAGGTTTTCTAGCAAGGTTGGCATCGTGAGCCCGATTCTCATTATTTCATCTTGTATGGCAACCAACTTTCCCAACAAGATCAAAACCACCATCCAGGTAGAGTACTTCAAGCTTTTAAGGAGCACAAGTGAAGAATGAAGATTCATCAAATTTCATTCCTTCAAATTTTGTCAGAAACTGGGGGCAACTCTTAATCTCAAAAGATTATTCAAATCGATATTCTGAATATCTAATTGATTAGTAGTTCGGGAAGCAACTCACTAATAACAATGAGAAAGACAAAGGTCAAGGAGCAACTTTGGCTACAAGCGCAAACAAATATTTTGATTTGACCCATTCCACATAGGTTAATGTCATCGAGCGAAGACTCTGACAAACAACCTCGGATTGGTCAAAACTCCACACCTTCCCCACATAGGTTAACGTCATCGAGCAAAGACTCTGACAAACAACTTGATAGGTCAAAACTCCGCACTCCATAGGTAAGAAGTCAAATAACACTTTGGCTAATACCTAGGATAGGTCAAAAGGTCCTTGGTGGACTTCCCGACCTCTTCCATACAGGTTAACGTCATCGAAACACTCTGACAAACAACCTCGGATAGGTCAAAATCTCCCTTCAATTTGACCTCTTCCATACGTTAACGCCATTGGGTAGCACAAACAACCGGATGGGTCAAAAATGCCTGGATTCAATTCAACCTCTTTCATACAGGTTAACGTCATCGGGTAGCACTCTGACAAACAACCTCAGATGGGTCCAAAATCCCCAGTGGATTCAATTCAACCTCTTCCATACATGTTAACATCATCGGGTAACACTCAGACAAACAACCTCGGATAGGTCAAAAATCCTCAGCGGATTCAATTCGACCTCTTCCATACAGGTTAACGTCATCGAGTTACACTCTCACAAACAACCTCGGATAGGTCAAAAATCCTCAGCGGATTTAATTCAACCTCTTCCACATAGGTTAACGTCATCGGGTAACACTCTAACAAACAACCTTGGATGGGTCAAAATTCTCGATTCAATTCTACCTCTCTATAGGTTAACATCATCGAGTCACAACCTCGATAGGTCAAAAATCCTCGATTCTTCAACCTCTTCCATACAGTTAACGTCGTAGTCACGACAAACAACCTCGATAGGTCAAAATTCGCCGGATTCATTCAACCTCTTACATACAGTTGCGTCATCGGGTCACTCGACAAACAACCTCGGAGGTCAAAATCGACCATTCGGCAATCTCCGCGCCACCATCGTCGCCGGTTATCCCGGTGACTGCTGACGGATTGCCGCCTTACCGTCGCCATTGCCTGCCGTCACCCGTCGGCCGCAATCACCTCACCGTCACCCACGCGACCATCTCGCGGTAACCACCATCGTGCCATCGCCGTGGTCATCGCCTTGCGCTACCATTAATCTCTGGTCACCACCGCGCTGGGTCATCCATTCTGCATGCCACGCATTTACATGCCGGTTATCGCTTCTGACCACCGTCGGCCGCCAACCACCATCGCTGGTCCGCTGGCCATTATCTATCGCTGCTGACCGCTGGAATCTCCGTACCACCGGATCATCGCATTACCGCGCCCTCGCTTTCATTGCGCTGATCGCCGACCAATGGCCGACCACCTCGGGCCAACCACCATCTGGTCACCGTATCACCATCACCAATCTCGCTGGTCACACCATCGCCTTGCCATCTCTGATCACCACCATCGTCGTTGGTCATCTCCCGGATTCGGCCGCCGCCGCATCATCATCGGTTATTGTCGCCATCATCATCTCAAACGGTCGGTCCGAGGCGGTTGGCGCCTCTTCGAGGGAAAAGCGGACCTCGTCAGATGAACGTGCATTGATCGCCTCCAAACCCGGTCGGTCCGACAAGGGCAGTTAACTCCTCTTTCGAGGGAGAACCGGAGCCTCTCCATATGAACTACGGGCCTTGATCGCCACCAAACCCGGTCGGCCTGACAAGGGCAGTTAACGCCTCTTTTTAGGAAAAATCGAAGCCTCGCCATATGAACTATGGGCCTTGATCGCCTCCAAACCCGGTCGGTCCGACAAGGCGGTTGACTCTTTGAGGCTCGAATGAACTATGGGCCTTGATCGCCTCCGAACTCGGTCGGTCCAACAAGGGCAGTTGACGCCTCTTTCGAGAGAAAACCGGAGCCTCATCGAATGAACTTCGGGCCTTGATCGCCTCCGAACGACCTCCTCTTAAGAAGAAGAGGGACACTCAAGCATATGAAGAGTGTGCCTTCTTCCTTGGCCCAAGATGGGTTTTTATAGACCCTTTATAAGGGAAAAAATGTCAAAAACCGCCAAAAATCCCAAAAACCCGCTCAAAATCGCACAAAACGGGCGAAGGGCCAAACGGAAAAATGAACAAAGCCCTTATGGGCCGCTTCATCTGCTGGCTCCCGGTCGGCGGCGCTCGCCCTTCCTGACCATCCATGTTCGTGGTCTTCGCCCTGACCCCATCCACCGGTCCGCGGCGCCCTTCCGTTCCGCAGCGACTTGAACTCCAGCAAACAAGAACGGGACGCTGGCGCCCTTCCGCCCATTCGCCCGTCGTTCCATGCGACCGAACCTCGCCGCGCGAGCATGCTGCAGGTGGCGCGGCGGCGCGCAGTGAGACCGCATGCGTAATTACCGAATGGGTCCATAACTCTGAAATCTTAGGATTGCGTGTATCCACATACGTCCGCGGCCCTGTGCCCATTTTCGTGATCATAATCTTGTGCTCCCATGAAGATCTGTACTCTCAAAATGTATGGTTAATTAATCCGCAAATTTAATTGAAGAATTTGCTATTTTCAAGTATATGACATAAATATTTTCGGATGATTGAGATAATATCATCCAAAAATATCCGATATGATGACCGAAAATTCTTCTGTAAACACAAATCTTGATCAGCTCGATTAATCAGACTAAGCGAGATCAAGCACTTATTATCAATTGACTCTTAAACATAGAGTGTTTATAGTCAAATCGAGCATCCTGACGAGCCGGATCTAATAAGCCCAAGATCTCATAATTTCGACATCATTTGAGCATTCAAATACACAAAATACATCATATGATCAAAGGAATGAGTCATCGTGAAGTGGAGTGGTTCTTTTGCATGTATTTAGACGCCACTCCTCCAATCTATAAATAGCCCTCATTCCATATGAAGGGGAGCGAAGCGAGAGAGAGAGCTCTAAAGCTTGAATATCCTCCAAGCATAATCGAGCCAACACTCGACGATCGCCGACCACCACCGTTGGTTGTCAACCACCATCGTCGCCCGTACGCCACCGCTAATCCTTGCCGTCGTTGATCCCCAAGCAAGAGAGAGGAGTGAGCTCTAAAGCTTGAAGATCCTCCAAGCACAATCGTGCCACCACTCGATGGTCGTCAACCACGGGCCGATCCTGCCATCATCAATCTCAATCTCCATCGTGGCGACTTCATCGTCAGTCGATCTCCCTCACTGTTCACCTACATCTGCTACCACTAGCAATTGTTACCACCTAAACGTGACTACATAGTTGTTGTTCCCTTCTCATATACAATTCTGTAATCCCGTTATCGGGAAAATTTTGTACCTGAAACAAATACATAGTGGAAGATTCTTCCTAGCCCATTTTCTCTTTTGAGGTTTTCACGTAAAAGATTCTGGAGTTTTCTTGTTCACTCTTTAAATACCTGTGTGTCTTTGGATTTCACAAACAAGACTAAGAGTAAACTTTCACTCTATCTTTTCTGCAATATATATATATATATATATATATATATATATATATATATATATATATATATATATATATATATATATATATATATATATATATATATTATATATATATATATATATATATATATTTGATGTTTAGAACCTCTATAGGAAATTTTATTGCTCATAAAAGAAAAGGGTTACAAGATCCTTAAGAGGGTGTAAACTCAGTGTCTACCGCTCAAAGAGCTACAAACATCCTAAAGAGTAAATCCCCTGTCTAAGTACAACTCACACAACAAAAGAGAAACGACATTACCCAAGAAAATAAAATAAAATAAAAGACACCTAGGAGCAAACCGCAAAGCTAGCCAGCAGTAGTAGATAATGACGATGAAGAAGATTGTACCTCCAGAAAGAAAATGTCTGCTGGATACCTACATGAGAAGAAAAATTCTATGCAAACAACTAGATGAAAAATTAGCACCAAAAAAATGGAAGGGCTTAAATCTATAGAATAAACATAAAGCTAAAAGAAATAGTAAAATTGTAGAGAGGGCTCTAGAACCTTCACACCAACTTGGGGCAGCCACATACATGTACATCCAGCAGCAAAGGAGGGATACAACATACATGCTACTACCAACCAAAGAAGGGAAAAAGTCAACTACCCATCATAACCAACAAACCTGGGGAGACAGTCTATCCTTTAGAAAATCGTGTGGCCCAAAAATTCAGTATAACCAATGAGAAAAAATCCACAAAGGTTCACTGAATGAAGAGAAGCCATCATTCCTTTATCAACAATAGAGCCCATATATGCCAACAATTATCAGAATACCAATCCACACCACCCCACCCCGTTTCCGTGATCATAATCTTGTGCTCCCATGAAGATCTGTACTCTCAAAATGTATGGTTAATGGATCCGCAAATTTAATTAAACAATTTGCCATTTTCAAGTATATGAAATAAATATTTTGGATGATTGAGATAATATCATCCAAAAATAGAGCAACGATATGACCCAAAATTCTACTAGTCAGCGAATCTTGATGTCGAAAGCAATGATTCAATCAAGACTAACCGGATCAAGTGCTTATTATCAATCGACTCTTAAACTTGGAGTGTTTATAGTCAAATCGAGCATCTTGACGGGCCAGATCTAACAAGCCCAAGATCTCATAATTTTGACTTCATTTGTGCATTCAAATACACAAAATACATCATTGATCAAAGGAATCATTCTGAGCCGTCCGATGAAGTGGAGTGGTTCGGATTTTGTATGTATTTACAGAGACGTCACTCCTTCAATCTATAAATAGCCCCTCATTCCTCATATGAGGAGGAGCGGAAGCAAGAGAGAGGAGAGAGCTCTAAAGCTTGAAGATCCTCCAAGCATAATCGAGCCACCACTCCAATCACCGTTGGGTTGTCAACCACCACGTCGCCCGCCTCCCGCTAATCCTTGCCGTCGTTGACCCCTAAGCAAGAGAGAGGAGAGAGCTCTAAAGCTTGAAGAACCTCCAATCACAATCGTGCCACCACTCGACGGTTGTCAACCATCATTGCCGGCTGCCACCGTCAGCCGCCGCCGCTGATCCTCGCCGTCATCAATCTCTGTCGGTCTCCATCATGATGACCTTCATCGTCAGTCGATGTCACTCGCTGTTCACCATCATCTACTACCACTAGCAACTGTTACCACCTGAACGTGATGACAAGTTGTTGTTCCCTTCTCATATACAATTCTGTAATCCCGTTATCGAGAAAATTTTGTACTTTGAAACAAATACATAGTGGAAGATTCTTATTGGGCTAGGCCCCGTGGTTTTTCCCTCTTTTCGAGGTTTTCCACGTAAAAGATTCTGGAGTTTTCTTGTTCACTCTTTAAATACCTGTGTGTGTGCTCGATTTCACAAACAAGGCTAAGGCATAAACTTTCACTCTATCGTAACTAGTTTTCTAGCATGCAACATATATATATATATATATATATATATATATATATATATATATATATATATATATATATATATATATATATATATATATATATTTTTTTTTTTTTTTTTTTGGGAACCCCATATAGGGGAATTTTATTGCTCACAAAAGAAAAGGGTTACAAAATCCTTAAGAGAGGGAAAACTCAAAGTCTACCGCTCAAAGAGCTACAAACATCCTAAAGAGTAAATCTCCTATCTAAGTACAACTCACACAAAGAAAAGAGAAAGCGACATTACCCAACAAAAGAAGACACCTAGGAGCAAAGCTAAATGTTGTAGATGATGAGGCTGAAGATTGTACCTCCAGAAAGAAAATGCATGCTTGATACGCATGAGAAGAAAAAATCTCGGCAAACAACTAGATGAAAAATTAGCACTAAAAAAATGGAAGTAGTTAAATCTAAGGAATAAACATAAAGCTGAAAGAAATAGTAAAATTGTAGAGGGCTCCGAACCTTCACACCAACTTGGGGCGCCACATACATGTACATCCAGAAGAAAGGAGGGATACGATACATGCTACTACCAAAAAGAAGGGAAAAAGTCAACTACCCATCATAACCAACAAACCCGGGAGACATCTATCCTTTGAAAATCCAAAAAAAAAATACAGTATAACCAATGAGAAGAAATCCACAAAAGTTCAATGAATGAAGAGAAGTCAGCATTCATTTATCAACAGTAGAGCCCATATAGTGCCAACAACTATCAGAATACCAATCCACCCCCAACCCCCCTCCCCCCCCTCCCTAGTTGAGTTAATTGTATGAATCACTATTTGAAAAACTGAGTTACATTCGGCAATTGGAATTCATTTATATTTAATAATTATCACATCAAGAAATCAAAACTTATATATATATATATATATATATATATATATATATATATATATATATATATATATATGATCAATAATAAGTAAATAATAAATGTGGCAGGCTACTCAAATAATTCCCAAAACGCATTGGCCTCCTCTTTCATCTACTATGATCCTCCATTCGCTTCATTGTAGCTATGATAAGCCTTACAACTAAGTTGAACCCTCTTGGCGCAAATATGAAAGTTGGTCAAAGATTGGGGGCGGGGAAGTCTCTTGCATATAATCTCTTCCTATATAATCCCTAAACTACACATTTATTATGCAAAATGATTATAATCTCATCCTATATAATGATGTTTTGAACAAGGCGGTCAGATGAAAACCAATGGAATGGGCTACAAGTGCATCATCAAGTTACAACATAATGACAATTTTGTCATCTACAATAACAAAACAAAGTCGCTTGAGCTAGCAACACTAGTCGGAACAACTGAAACTTTTAATCTTATCCTCCAAGAAGACCGCAATGTGATCATCTATGACAAAGCCTTTAACCATATTTGGGCACTTAATCATTAATAAAAGTGACCATTATCTATATTCATATAATTAAAATAATATGGCAATATGATGCTTATGCCTATTTCTCCTAAGTTAGTTTGAAATGCAATGTTATGCTACATTATGAGTAAAAGATGAATTATGTTTGACATTATTAGTAAAAAGATCATCATTCTAATATTTATAATTAATCTCCTTCATTTTTTTATTAGTTGTTTCTTTTTTTTCTTTGTGATTAATTTATTGAGCTTGATATTAATTTAGACCTCATCTCACTATAATTCAATTGTTCAACATATGATAAAGATTTTAAATTAACTCCATGTTTAATCCATCTAGTTTGCTTCTTAAAATTGGTAATCCTTTATTATCACATAAAAGTCCATAATTTTATGGACATTAAAACTCGACATATTTTAACTTTATTTTTCATGTAATAGTTGCACATACCTTATCATCTTATCAAAATAACTTATAAAGTCACCTTCAAATATAGTTGTCACTCCATTTCATTTTTGCATTCACTAATTCTATGCATTCATGTACAACCTCACCTATCATCACTCAGTCCTCTTCTTCGTATTTAGCTTTCATTTTAAGTCATAAATTTTTATCATTTGTACTTATTATTAGTTAAATTATGTCATTATCTGGCCATTAATCTGTTGTTCTCCATATGCTATAAAAAGATTATATATTAAACTAAAAAAGGCTAATATTTATCAGTTAAAGCAATAATAAATTTTTTTTCCCATAAACATTATTCTGGATCTACAAATTCTTTGCTTTTTTTCTCTCTAAGCTAAGAATAAACTCTAGATTTAATGAGAAGGAGGATTTCATCATTTTCTTGCTCTATGGGGGAGCAAAGCAATTAGAAAGAAAAGCATTGAATGTTCATGCCTAATAGACATTGAAAGATAGAAATTATCATTTTATATGTCATTTAACATCTGATATCATTTCATGGAAAAGGCTGATGCCAAGGCTAGATGATGATTTTTTTTATTTTTTTATTTTTTTATTTTTGAAGGGAACCCCATATAGGCGGATTTATTGCTATAATAAAAGGGGGTACAAGATCCTTAAGAGGGGGTAAACTCAAGCAACTATCGCTCAAAGAGCTACAAACAGCCTAGAGAGAAAATCCTTTGTCTAGGTTCAACCAAACATCTGAAAAAAAGAAAAGAAAGAAAAATTATAAATAAAACAAAAGAGAAAGTATTGACTAAGCATCAGTAGAGGATCTTGAGGATGAGAAAGTCTATGCCTCGGGAGAGAAGGAACCTGCCAAAGAACAACACACAACAGCAAGCATGTAGAAGATAGAGTTAGCATCAAGGTGATACAAGCTAGTTGAAAGTAAGATAGAAAAGAAGATATAGTTAAATATGTGGAGAAAGGCTCAGGCTCAATCACACAAAATTGGGGCAGCCACAAACATGAGCATCCAAACTTCAAAGGAAGGGTTACATCAGATGTGCTACTACCAGCCAAGGGTTGGGTGAAATCATTCCAACCATCATAGCCAACAAACTTGTGGGAAAGCGGCAACCAGTGGATGAAAGTTCTATGATCTTGAATCCCTCCATACCAAAGCATAGCCACAAACACAATGGAGGAGAAGTCACCACAAATTCAGAATGGCAAGGGATGACACCACTCCTTTCTAAGATAATAAACAAGACAATGCCAAAATCACATCCAAAATCTTAGCTAAAACACCCCAAACCAGAGAACCGCACCAATCAGAGTTATCTACTTACCAAGCCACATCCACATACACATGGGAGAGAAGAAAACATAAATCAGAGTGGTAAATGAATGGCACCACTCTCTTTTAAAATAATAACACCTAAGCAGTGCCAACATAATATCAAAATGCATAGCCCACAACAGCCGAACCTAGAGATCATCCCATGAGGGAATCCCAACAGGATCAGTAGAACATATGGTATCATCCACCATATTAATAACATGATACAACTTTATATTTGCAGTTTTTAAAAGAGATAAGTATATAGAGAAATAGTGGATATTGCCATACAACTAGGCCACAATGATAGGGATGACCACATGGCAGAAAACAGACCATATGGCCAAGCAGAAAACACCCAGCGCCAAGCAAAAAATTGTCAGGGCCAAGCATAAAACACCCAGGGCCAAGAACAAAACACCCACATTAGGTAACCTGCTGAAAGCAGAACCCGAATAAAGACCATTTAGCAAATAGCCAAAAAAAAAAAGGAAAAATAAGCATGAAACTACCCAGACAGCAGAAAATAGAGAAAAGATATTCAAAAATACAATAGCTTGCCAAACCTGCAGATTGGGAGAAAAGCACCAAACCACAAACATCATACCAAAAGGGAAAATAAAATAAGAAAGACCCACATATAGTAAATCACCTACTAGCTAAACAACAGTTAGGGTGACAGAAATAAGATTCACCATTACATGATATCTAGAAAATAGGAGCAGGGGAATGCATCATAAAACCAAAAAAGCACATAATATATTTAATATCATAGACCCTAACCCAAAATAGCCATGGCTAGCAGCAGCATCCATCAAAAAAATAGCAGGGATAAATAGCTAAGAGCATCTAACATACGACAATCCAGTTTTATCAAGGTTCACAAGCCCCCTTAAGAGGGAAAGGATATCATCATTGGAGAATAGATTGAATGAGGGGACTTTGCTCCCCAATTAGCTAGAAAATCGGCACATGAGCTACCTTCCCGGTAGATATGAGAAATATGATAATCTAGATTGGCAAGAACTCTCCTCATATGACTAAGTAAATAGAACATTTCAGCATTTCCATGAGCTTCCGAATTTAATAATTCAAGAAGAAGGAGAGCATCAACTTCAAACCAAATTTTTTTGAAATCCTTTAGGCAAACAAAAATCCCATAGTGCAAACCATTAAGCTCAAAATAAAATAGAGTAGGGGGAAGAGGAGCAACAAAAGTAGATATCACCCCTATGATCTCTTAATATCCCCCACAACCATAAAAGCTATTAGAAGCGAGCCATCGGTGTTAACCTTAATGACATGAAAATTCAGACTTCTTCCAAAGATATATAATTTTATGGGTAGGTTCAATACTAGAAGAAGAAAAATTAATTCCAAAGTTAAAGTCCATATATTTTGATCCTTTAAAACTAGAGGAAGTAAGGAGATCGTTATAAATAGACCTAATTTTTTATGGCAATAATGCGATTAAAGTTCATAGGGGTATCATAATGTTTATCATCATTCCTTTCCCACCAAATATACCACAGAAGAGTAGTGGCAAGAACAACTTTCACATGACCTTTAGCAGTATTAGAGAAAAATGTTTCAAGGAGTTGCATGATAGAGAATGATCCATCAAAATGGAGAGTATTAAACATAATATCATACTAACTCCAAACCTTAACATCAATAGGGCCATTGATAAACACATGATTCATAGTTTCAATGTGAAAACAACATTGACATTTGGAGGGGAGGTGAAAACCTTTTTTTAAGGAGGGTAGCATCACAGAATGTAGTGCTTTAGAATACCAACTTAAAATCGAGAAGGAGGTAGGATAGAGATACTCCATATTTTAGAGAAAACCAATGACTCTTAAGACTTAAGAGTAAATTCTCCAAAATATGCCAACTTAAAATCGAGAAGGAGGTAGGATAAAGATACTCCATATTTTAGAGAAAACCAATGACTCTTAAGACTTAAGTCTGAAAGAATGCCAAACATCCTTAAAAATAAATTCTCCAGAGGAGGAATTTTTAAAGAGGATTTGGTCAGATTTATTAGGTAGTGGACAGATATTAAGGATTTATTTAACAATCACATTAGGGACCATGGAAGTTAATTGATCGACATCCCAAGTATTTTGAGTAATGAACTGATTAACCTTAAGCCTCTCAGTGGAATGAGTATTAAGCAAAGAATCAATAGAACCTTGACCCAGCCAATTATCTTGCCAAAAAAAGGAGGATCCCGAGTTCACACCCCAAAAGATCAGATTTTCAGCAGCCCACTTGATATTACAAAGTCTTCTCCACACTGGAGAATCCCCAAGTTTGTAAGTACAAGTGAGGGGGTGTTTCCCCTTACAGTATTTGGCAAGCATAAATTGCGACCATTGGCTATGGTTATTTCTAAGATTTCACCATATTTTGTAAGAGAAATATTTAATGGAATCTTCTAAAGGTTTACAGCCTAAACTACCTTCATTCAAAGACCCACAACAGTTATGCCAGTTAGCCCAATGAACTTTTTTAGAAGAAGAAGTAGAACCCCAAAAAAATTTGTTAATAAGTCTATTAATCCTTTTAATAATAGAACTGGTAGGCACAATAGTGGACAAAAGATAGCAAGGCAAAGAGGAAAGAGTACTTTTGATCAGGATAAGTCTAGCACCAAAGAAAAGTAAATGGAACTCCCAGGAGAAAATTTTCTTATATATTTTCTGAATAACATCATCAAATAAGGAAGATCTTTTTGTTCCTCAATATAAAGGAGTGCCCAGATACTTGATTGGTAGGGTTTGATGGGCAAAGCACGTAATGTTCTTAATAGCATAAATCCTAGATGATGAAATCAATGAACTAGAGATGAAATAACTTTTGTCAGAGTTAATCTTCAGACCACTTTCCCTACCAAAAAAAAGTAAGGAAATTACATAACTTTTTAATATAGAGAGTAGACCCATTGTAGAATATAATGAAATCATTAGCAAAGCTAAGGTGGGAAATAGGAAAGCCAGCCCTAGTTTTTTAATACATGTTAGGCATTTTACAAAACATGTGCTCAAGATCTGAGAGGTATTCACAGCAATAATGAATAGAGCCGGAGAAAGGGGATCCCCTTGCCTTAGCCCATGAGAGGAAGAGAAAAAGTCATAGACTTCACCATTAATAAGTAAGGAAAACCAAGAGTTCTCAATACCATTCTTAATTAAAGTAATAAATTGACTTGAGAATCCAAATAGAGTCAAAATTTTATATAGGAAAGCCCAACCAATATTATCATAAGCTTTGGAAATGTCCAACTTAAAAAGTAGGTTACCACAACGAACCTTAGTGTTTAAATCATGAATCATCTCTTGGGCTAATAGAATATTATCAGAAATAGATCAGCCTTTAAGAAACCAGTTTGGTTGGGGGAGATAATTTTAGGAAGCAGGATACTTAATCTTTTAGCCAAAATCTTAGAGATAAGCTTATTAAAAAAGGAACAAAGGCTAATTGGCCTAAAATGGCTCCAAAGTTCAGGATTTTCTATTTTAGGAATTAGAACAATGAAAGTGCTAGAAAAATATTTAGGGAGGATACTTACTTTGAAAAAATTCAGAACAGCTTTAATCAAATCTTCTTTGATAATATACCAAAGATTTTGAAAAATAAGGTAGTAAAGTCATCAGGGCCAGCCACCGAATTTGTATTCATATTCTGCAAAATATTAGCAATTTCAGATTCGGAGGGTAATGAAGTTAGCATATTGTTATCTTCAACAGAAATGTGATTAGGAATAACTTTAGGCAAGAAAATCTCATCATAGGTCACATTTTCATTAAGGAGCTCAGTAAAAAATGAAACTCTAGAATCAATAAGCTTCTTATTATCAGTACACCAGGTATCAATATTAGTTTTAATTTTTTGATGTGATTTAGAGCCTTTTTCTTTTTCAGGCATGACATGGAAATATTTGGTATTTCGATCGTCATTGATGATTGATGTTCAGTGTCACTTGATAGTGGGCATCACAATAATTATTATCAAATAAGAGGCAATAGTCTAGTGAAAATGGCCAAGTTATAAAAAAAAGTACTTGTGATTTATATATTTTATTTTGCTAAAAAGTGTTTTGTTGAATGTGTGAAAATCTAATTTTTTTTATTAATTTCTTGAGCGAGTGCAAATTAGTTATTTTTGTCAATAATTTAGCCACTCAATTGCATGATTTAGAAAGGTCCCCTTAATATTTTGTAGATATCCCGACAATTTATTGAACTTGAAACGGAGTGATCTTTTTCTCATAGGACTCAACTTGTTAATATACTAATTTTGATGATAAGCATAATTTTTTTAAGGATACACAATTAAAATAAAAAAATCAAAATTATTTGATTTTAATGAAAAGATTATAGTTTTTTATATGAAAATAGAATAAAAAATATTAAATCCAATTGACACCATCTCTTTTCTTGTTTATTTTGTATCGATAATGTAATTTTAAGATGAGAGGCTTTGAATAACTGTGGGACTCATTACGAATCTTGTGACCCCATTGGATCTGGTCTTGAGCCATTCACAAATCAACTCGAAATCGTCTTGTTAATAATCAACACCACCATAATGTAAAAAATATATATCATATATTAAAATACCAAATATAATTATTTCAAATTAAAATATAAATAAAATAAAATTATAATTATAAAATAAATATGATCATCTCAAGAGTCCTTTAAACTTTATAATAAATAAATATTCTTACAACTACATTCATAGATCCTTAATAAGTCTTTTATCTTGGATTGAAATAATGAGAATGAACACTCGTGAATCAAGCAAACCTCGATTTAGTATCATATATTATTGATTATTTGCTTGAGATTGAATAATTCATGCAATTTATATCTTAAATGGATTAGAGAGTTTTTTAATGTGGCTAAGCAAAATTTAAGAGTGATATGGCACTTAAAATATCAATGGAAATTTTGGGATATCAATTAAATCCCTAAATAGCTCTTAAACAGGAATTATTTATAGTCAAATCGAGCAGCTCGACGAGCCGGATCTAACAAGCCCAAGATCTCATAATTCTGACTTCATTTGAGCATTCAAATACTTAAAATACATCAAATGATCAAAGGAATCATTTTGAGTCGTCCGATGGAGTGGAGTTGTACGAGTTTTGTATGTGTTTACAGAGGCGTCACTCCTCCAATCTATAAATAGCCTCTCATGAAGAGAGGAGAGAGCTCTAAAGCTTGAAAGTCCTCCAAGCATAATCGTGCCACCACTCGACGGTCGCCGACCACTCCCGTCGACCGCCAACCACCGCCGTAGGCCGCCGCCGTCAGCCGCCACCGCCGGTCATTACTGTTGGTCATCACCGTCGCCGGTCATCATCGCCGACTACCGTCGCCAGTCACCACCGCCGATTAATGTCGCCGGTCACCACCGCCGACCATCGTCGGCCATCTCCGCCAGTCACCACCATTGTCGCCAGTCATCCCCGCCAACTACCGATGCTAGTCTCCAGTTGCCGCTGCTGACCGCCGTCGTCAGCCACCACCATCAATACTTTTCGCCGTCAACCATCGTCGTTGGTTATCCTCACCGACTACCATCGTCGGTTCTGCAGCCTATCATACCACACCGTCGACCCGACCGCTGATCCGCCCGGCATTCGGTCATGGTCACCACCGCCGACCCTCGCCGGCCATCTCCGCCGGTCACCACCGCCGGACTCATCGTCGGTCGTCACATTTGTTCATCATCTACTAGCACACTCTAACCATGGCTATATATGTTGTTTCGATTCACGGGATTCTGACCTTCTTGCAATTATGTAATCCCGTTATCGGGAAAATCTTGTACTTTGAAACAGATAAATAGTGGAAGATTTTTATTGGGCTAGGCCCCGTGGTTTTTTCCCTCTTTTCGAGGTTTTTCCACATAAAAATTCAGGAGTTTTATCATTAATTCTTCAAACATCTGTGTGTGTGCTGGACTCCGCAACAAAGCTAAGGCGTAAACTTTTACTCTACCGCAACAAGTTTTCTAGCACGCCAATAGTTTGGTGCCGTCTGTGGAAAACTGATTCCCATTATTTCATCTTGTTTGACGACCAAGTTTCTCAAGAAGATCAAAACCACCATCGAGGTGGAGCATTTCAAGCTTTTAAGGAGCACAAGCGAAGAATGAAGATTCATCAAACTTTGTTCCTTCAGATTTTGTTGAAAACTGGCGGGCAACTTTTAATCTCAGAAGATCTCCCATGTTAATATGTTAAGCATCTAATCGATTACCATCTCAAGAAACAAGTCAAAGTTGGAGGATATTTCAACATTGAGAAGAGATATAGCTTTGTAAATTATGATTTTCCAATTATACTCATGGAAAAATAAGACCAAAGTTAAGGAGCAACTTTGAATACAACCACAAACGGATGTTTTGATTCTATCTCTTCCATACAGGTTAACGTCATCAAGTAATACTTTGACAAACAACCTCGGATAGGTCAAAAATCCTCAGCGGATTCAATTCGATCTCTTTCATACAGGTTAACATCATCGGGTAACACTCTGACAAACAACCTCGGATAGGTCAAAAATCCTTAGTGGATTCAATTCGACCTCTTCTATACAAGTTAATGTCATCGGGTAACACTGACAAACAATCTCGGATAGGTCAAAAATCCTCAGCGGATCTAATTCGACCTCTTCCATATAGGTTAACGTCATTGAGTAACACTTTGAAAAACAACCTCGGATAGGTCAAGAATCCTCAGCAGATTCAATTCAACCTCTTCCATACAGGTTAATGTCATCGCGTAACACTCTGATAAATCCTCAACGGATTCAATTCGACCTCTTTTGTGCAAGTTAATGTCATCAAGTAACACTTTGACAAACAACCTCGGATAGATCAAAAATCCTCAGCGGATTCGATTCTACCCCTCACATGCAAGTTAACGTCATCAAGTAACATCATGGAGAATAATACTTTGAAATTATCTATCAGACTTTCTGAGTTCCTCGAATGACGGTTCCTAATTAACGCTTCCTCGCCATCTTGACAGTTATCAACTATTGAACCATTCATTGAAGTTTCAAGAAATCTAATTTTCTACAAGAAGAAGTAGGAACTACGGACCGACGTCGGTCATTATCGACGGTCATCATCGTCAACCATCGTCGCCGGTCATCCCCGCCAACTACAACGTCGTCGCCACGTCATTACGCTGGTTGCCGATCCTCGTCGCCATCAACCATCGCCGTTGCTGCCGTCATTTTGCCACCATCGGTCATTCGCCATCATCGCCATTCGCGGTCCTGCTGCCACTGGTCGCCGATCAGCATAGCCGACTACCATCATCGCCGCTGCCACCACCCCGTCGATCGCCAACCACCGTCGCTGGTCACCGCTGTCGGCCATCTCCGCCGGTCACCACTATCTTCACCGGTCATCCCCGCCGACTACCGATGCCAGTCACTAGCGTCGACTACCGTCGTCAGTTGCCGTTGTCAACCACCTCCGTTGGCCGCCAACCACCGCCGTTGGCCTCCGCCAACCACCGCCGTCGGCCGCCGTCGTGAGCCACCATCGACCATTGTCATTATTAACCGCCTTCGTCGGTCATCATCGCCGACTGCCGTTGCCGGTCGTCGGATCCTCGCCGTATGAACTACGGGCTTTGATCGCCTCTGAACCTGGTAGGTCCGATGAGGACAATTGACGCCTCTTTTGAGAGAAAACCAGAGCCTCATGGTATGAACTATGGGCCTTGATCATCTCTGAACCCGGTCGGTCCGACGAGGACAGTTGACACGTCTTTCGAGGGAAAAATGGAGCCTCATTTCCGCGAGCTGCCTTGATCAGAACTCGATCGTCGCCGGTAGGCGCCTCTTTCAAGGGAAAACCAGAGCCTCACCATATGAACTATGGGCCTTGATCGCCTCCGAACCTGGTCGGTCCGACGAGGACGGTTGACACCTCTTTCGAGGGAAAACTGGAGCCTCGCCGTATGTACCGTGGGCCTTGATCACCTCCAAACTTGGTCGGTCCGACGAAGCTGGTTGATGCCTCTTTTGAGGGAAAACCGAGCCCGCGGCGTATATGCCAGCGTACGCGATGTCCGGCGAGATCGGGTGGTTGACGCCTCTTTCGAGGGAAAACCAGAGCCACGACGTATGTACCGCTGGCCTTGATCTCCACCAAACCCGATTGGTTCGTTGAGGCCGGTTGACGCCTTTTCGAGGGAAAATCGGAACCACGATGTATGTACCGCAGGCCTTGATCGCCTCCGAACGACCTTCTCCTAAGTAGAAGAGGAACACCAGAGCATATGAGGTGTGTGCCATCTCCCTTGGCCCTATGAGGGTTTTTATAGACCCCCTATAGGGGCAAAAAGATCAAAAATCGCTAAAAACCGCTAAAAACCGTCGAGAACCATCGAAAACGGGCGTTTGCGCCCTCGGGCGCCTGTAAGTGCCTAGATGGGTCCATAACCCCGAAATCATGCGCCCGTGCGTACCCACACATCCACGGCTCTGCACCTGCTTCTGTGATCGTAATCTTGTGCTCCCATGAAGATCTGTTCTTTCAAAATGTATGATTAATGGACCTGCAAATTTCATTGAAGAATTTGCTATTTTCAAGTATTTGGCGTATATATTTTTGGACGATTGAGATAATGTCATCCAAAAATAGGGGGCAACTGATATGGCACTTAAAATATTTTTGAAAACTTTGGAATATCAATTAAATCCCTAAATAGCTCTTAAACATAAAGTGTTTATAGTCAAACCGAGCATTCGACGAGTTGGATCTAACAAGCCTAAGATCTCATAATTTTGACTTCATTTGAGCATTCAAAAGCTTAAAATACATCAAATGATCAAAGGAATCATTTTGAACCGTCCGATGGAGTGGAGTGGTACGGGTTTCGCATATGTTTATAGAGACGTCACTCCTCCAATCTATAAATAGCCCCTCATTCTTCACATGAGGGGAGGTCAAGCTAAAGAGAGGAGAGAGCTCTAAAGCTTGAAAATCCTTCAAGCATAATCGTGCCACCACGGTCACTCGCTGGCCAACCACTGCCCGTGGCTGCCGTCAGCTGCCGGTCATTACCGCCGGTCATCACCATCGCCGATCATCGCCTCCGACTATCGTCGCCGGTCACCACCGCCGAGTAACGTCGCCGGTCATCGCCGCCGACCATCGTCGGCCATCTTCGCCAGTCATCACCATTGTCACCGGTCATCCCCACCGACTACCGATGCTAGTCGACTACTGCCGCCAGTTGCTTGCCGACCGCGCCAGCGTGTGCCACCACCATCAATCCTGCGTCGTCGTCGCCATAAGTCTGGTTATCTCGGCCGACCATCGTCGTGATCGCCTCAGACCAGCTGCGCATTCGTCATTGGGCATTACCGTCGACCACCGTCGCCGATCACCACCACCGACTACCGTCGCCGGTCACCGCCACCAGTCCCCGCTGCCGACCATCGCCGACCATCGCCGCTGGTCACCACCACCGACGACCGTCGTATCGATCTGACCATTCACCATCATCTACCACTTATTGTTACACTCAACCATGGCTATATAGGCATTATTACGATTCGATTCCTGATCCTTCTCATATATAATTCTGTAATCCCGTTATCCGGAAAATTTTGTACACTGAAACAGATATATAGTGGAAGATTTTTACTGGGCTAGATCCTGTGATTTTTTCCCTCTTTTCGAGATTTTTCCACATAAAAATTATGGAGTTTTATCATTAATTTTTCAAACATCTGCGTGTGTGCTGGACTCCGCAACAAAGCTAAGGCGTAAACTTTTACTCTATCGTAACTGATTTTCTAGCACGCAACAAAGAGTAAATTGATGTTCATATAACTTCAGCATGATTTTAAATTGATTTGTTTGTGAAGTTGCTACTAATGAAAATTTTCTAAAGAAATCATCTCTTCATGATGAGTTCATCATCTCTTTTCATAGCTTCTAAATTATCATGATTACATTTAAAAGGGTGGAAAATTATTCAATGTGTTTATATTCAAGTTTTTTAAAAGTTGATAAATTTTTCATAGAAAAATAAAGGAACAATCACAGAAATAAAAAAGTGGATTTATTATAAATATTGAAATGTTGTGTTATTTTGTAACAATGTCAAACAAGATTCATATTTCATTCATAAGGTAGTATAGCGTTTCAAAAATACATGCATAGGTGACATACACATATACATCGTATTTCCATATTATTCAAATAATATAAATTTAGATAATGAGCATTTTATTAAAAATTAAGTGTGATGATGATGGTCTAAACAGGTTTAAAGTTTTTGTCATAGATGGCGATATTGTGGCCTTCCCGAAGAATGAGAGTATAAGTGCTCCAAATTTTGTGATTAGTGTGGCTGGCCCAAACAACTTTACCAATATAGATGATGAGATTGTCATCGTGTTGTAGCTTTAGGTGACAATTTGAGCCCATATCGTTGGTCCTTGTACTCTATATTACTTTCTTCAAATTGTCATTATAAATAACTAGGTTATAATCTTATTGCATAATAAATGAGTAGCCACCACATACAATAGACTCTCCTGGCCACAAGCTTTGACCGGAATTCAAATAAACACCAAGAGGGGTCGGTATGGTTTTATGGGCTATAACGAACAAGAGATTGATCGTAATCAAGCTGAAAGAAGAGGCCATTGTAGCTGCTTCGGAATTAATTTGGGAATTGCTTGTCTCGCTCATATTAATTTGCTTAATCATGATCCTATATATATAAGTTTTGATTTAGTGATATGACAAATATTAAATAATGATGAATTCCACATTATTTATTTTAAGATTTGGATAGATTTCATTGCAAATATTATTCAACAAATATATATATATATATATATATAAGTCTACTAGTCAAGTATAATCTTGATGTTAAAGCAAGCGATCCAAGTTAAAAGCGGTAGATCAAGCACTTAAAATATCATTAGAAATTTTGGGATATCAGTTAAATCCCTAAATAGCTCTCAAACTTAGAGTGTTCATAGTCAAATCAAGCGTCTTGATGAGTCGGATCTAACAAGCTCGAGATCTCATAATTCCGACTTCATTTGAGCATTCAAATACACAAAATACATCATATGATCAAAAGGAATCATTTTGAGCAGTCCGATGTTAAAGGAGAGGTTCAGATTTTGCATGTATTTAGAGAGACGTGACTTCTCCAATCTATAAATAGCCCCTCATCCTTCATATGAGGGAGGCCAAGCAAGAGAGAGGAGAGAGCTCTAAAGCTTGGAAGTCCTCCAGGCATAATCGTGTCACCACTCGACGGTCACCGACCACCCCCGTTGGTTACCAACCACCGTCGTCGACCGCTGCCGTCAGCCGCCACTGCTGATCATCGCCATCGTCAATTTCCGTCGGTCTCCAACATGACGACCTTCATCGTCAGTGGCTGTTCCCCGTTGTTCACCATCATCTGCTACCACTAGCAACTGTTACAACCTGAACGTGAATATATAGATGTTGTTGTCTAATTTTGGGATTCCCATTGTCAGCCCTTTTCATATACAATTATGTAATCTCGTTATCGGGAAAACTTGTACTCCAAAACAAATATATAGTGGAAGCTTTTTACTGGGCTAAATCCCGTGATTTTTTCCCTCTTTTCGAGATTTTTCACATAAAAATTCTGGAGTTTTCTTGTTCACTCTTTAAATACCGTGTCTGGATTTATTTGACAAGGCGTAAACTTTCACTTTCGCATTAGTTTTTTATATATATATATATATATATATATATATATATATATATATATATATATATATATATATATATATATATATATATATATATTAAGTTCAACTATTGATTTGTGGAATGAAAAATAATAATTTTATGGCATAACTTTAGATATTAAATATTAATTAATCCTTTTAAATTAATTTAAATTAATTTTACTCTATATCTCTCCAATATTCGATCAAAATTTTAGAAATAATTGGAAAATCGAAACTATCATTTTAATTTTATTTAAAAACATATTAAAAATATTGTCATTCCACGAAAATTAATAATTTAATGCCCGGCTTTATTTTAGAACAAATGGATTGAAGGATCGTTCAAAGATTGATCACTTTTCTTTGCAAGCAATTTGGGAATGGATCAAGAAATGAATATTGATATAATCATGAAAATTCTACTAGTCGGCCGAAATCTTGATGTCAGCAATCGATTACGACTAGAGATCACTTATTATCAATTGACTCTAAAACATGGAGTGTTTATAGTCAAATCGAGCGTCTTGACGAGCCGGATCTAACAAACCCAAGATCTTATAATTCCGACTTCATTTGAGCATTCAAATACACAAAATACATCATATGATCAAAGGAATCATTTTGAGTCGTCCGATGGAGAGGAGTGGTTTTTGCGTATACGGATTCTCTCCATCATAAATAGCATCATTCATATGTGAGTCGAGACAAGAGAGGAGAGCTCTAAAGCTTGAAGATCCTCCAAGCATAATCATGCCACTGATCGGCGGTCGTACCCCGTTGTCAACCACCGCCATCACCACCATTGATCCTTGCCGTCATTGATTCCCGCTGTTCACCATTACTATATGGCTGCTGTTACCTGATTTTGGAATTCACATTGTGAGCACTTCTCATATACAATTATGTAATCCCGTATCGGGAAAACTTGTACTCCAAAACAAATATATAGTGGAAGATTTTTACTGGGCTAGGCCCCGTGGTTTTTCCCTCTTTTCGAGGTTTTTCACGTAAAAATTCTGGAGTTTTCTTGTTCACTCTTTAAATACCTGTGTGTGTGCTAGATTTCACAACAAGGCTAAGGCGTAAACTTTTACTCTACCATAACTGATTTTCTAGCATGCAATAATATTTTAATTTTCTAAATCTCTCCAATATTCGATCAAAATTTTAGAAATAATTGGGAAAATCGAAACTATCATTTTAATTTTATTTAAAAACATATTAAAAATATTGTCATTCCACGAAAATTTATAATTTAATGCTCGGCTTTCTTTTAGAACAAATGGATTGAAGGATCGTTCAAAGATTGATCACTTTTCTTTGCAAGCCATTTGGGAATGAATCAAGAAATGAATATAAAGCGAAGATTTAAAGCCCAATTAGATAGTGTGAGCTTAATCTTTCTCTTCTCGTTTCTTTTATTTCTCCTCCTCCCAAAATCTAAAAACACAAGCTTAGATACAACAAGTTTTTTAATAAGATAATTTAATTACTTATTATTATTTTTATTAGATTACGTTAGGACTTTATTTGATTAGAAGCATAATATTATAATGTCATAATTATGATATTATTACAGAGAGAGATATTTTAAGGGCATAAGATTAGAATTTTTTCTTTAAATTATTATAACTAATCCGATTTGAATGCAAGATAACTTAGGTCGATTAGGTTATACATATTTTGTTAACTAATTAGATTTAATATCATTATTTGCGTTCTTATAATTTACTAAATATTTATATTATTTAAGACTTTAGAGTTTTATTATTATTATTATTATTATTATTATTATTTTATATTACATAAGAATAAGATTTAATTAAATGCATTATATAATAATATGTTTTTGATGATTTTATTGGAGAAATTTGTAGTTGAAGGTCTCAAGGATGGATGATATTAACTAATTTGACTAGAATAGAAGATTAAGAGGGGAAAAATGGATATAAAAAATTAATGGTTAGCAAACATTAGTCATTATGTTGATATATGTCATATTATGATACAAATATTAAAAGCTAGTTTGATCATTTTCTTAATCAAGACATTGAATGATGTTAATTAAAATTTTATTTATCAATTAATATTCAGCATAAATTCATGAAAAAAGCTAATATCGATGTTAGACGAGCATTGATGTTTGATATCACTTGATAGTGAGCATCAAAAGTCGTACAATTACAACTGTCAGCATTACACTAAGACAGGTTATAAAATTACTTATGATTCATATATTTTATTTTACTAAAATATTATTTATTTAATATGTAAAACTCTAATCGTTTTATTAATTTCTTTAACGGGTACATATTAATTTATTTTGCAAAAAAAATAAAAAATAAACTTGTCACTCCATTGTATGATCTAGAAAGGATCTCATTGATGTTTTGATATTTTTGGGACATCTCATCAACTTATTGAAATCAAAATTTAGATATCCTATTCATAAGACTCAGCATCTTGATATAATCATTTTAGCTATAAGCAAAAAATAAATAAATAAAGGATAATCAAGCAATAGAAATAATTAAAAAAATCAAAATCAGTTAAATTTTAAATATAAAATTACATTTATCTTATTAGACAAAATTGAATCAAATACAATAGATCTAAATTGCCTCCGGATCTATTTTCTTCTTTTCCGAAAGGGATGATGTCATTTAAATCGGATAACAGTGGGACCCACCGCAATTCCACTTGCTTCAAGCAATTGAAGATAGATGGACATGCGAAACATTCAAACGTGCTTATTTAAAAGGGAGGAAAATCTAGGTGATAAGAGTCTTTTATTTATTTATTTTATTTTATTTTATTTCATAATTTTATTTTGAGTTTGATTTTGATTTTTAAATATATTTATTTGATTTATTTTTATTTTTTTATTCTAAAATAAATTAAATTATTTTTAACCTAAAACCTAATTTTTATATTTTTAAATATAAAAAATATTATCACAATCATCACTCGTTATTAACAATTATCATTATTACTGTCAATCATTATTATTCATCATCAAACATTACAAATATCAGCCACCATCTATTTTTGATCACAATAGGCCACAATTGATTTGATTGTGATAATATACGTTGATGTAACTTCATTAGAGAAATTTTCTTAGAAAAAACTCATCTCCTGATGAGGAGTTCATCATATCTCTTCAGGACCTCAAAATAAGCATGATTACATTTAAAAGGGTGGGATAGTATTCAGATTTTTTTTATGTTCGAGTTTTTTAAAAGTTGATAAATTTTTCATAGAAAAATAAAGTAGAGGATTAACTATAAATATTGAACGGTTACTGGGTTTTTATTTTGGTTGGTTGTTACAATTGGCTTCATCTCATTATACCTTGCTGCCTTTTGTCACTTCGAACGGTTACTGGGTTGCGTTTGGCTTTGATTTCATTAATGTGTTGGTTATCGTCTTCTCATCTCGGTTGGAAAAATATGTCCCTACGTGAATAATTCCTCACCAATTTTCTTGTGGTTGATGTTCCCGTGTGACTATGATATCCTTTGGATTACTAAGCTCGTTCTCTCGTTCGTTTATGACCGAATTATCTAAATGGCACCCCAATCGCTATTGGTAGCTCTAAATGCAATATCCGGGTGCTTATTTTGGATGTTGGCATTTCATTCCCTGTGTTGAGATATGATGCTTTCCTTTACTACTGCTCTCCCAAGGACATTTATAAGGGGAGGATTTCCTGGGACGTTTTCTGCACTGATATATTATATTGGGATGGTGTTAATTATAAGCTCATTGACTATATTAGCTTTTACGCTTCTTGTCTCTATCGATCTAATCTCTCTTTCCGAATCTGCTACTCATGTGATTGACTAAGTTGGCTCACTCTCTTAGGTTTATGTATTCTCATGTCAAGAAGGCTATTTTGATGATAATTTTCTTGAATGAGACTCCCCACCTTTCAGCCACTACCAGCTACCTATATAATTTCGATATGATTTCGACTAGGTTTGCAGGTTATAAAGCTCACAATACTATCAACAACTGGATGTTTTCCTCTCTAAGGTTTGTTGGCTATGATGGCGGTGATGACCTCACTTTCTATTGGTTCGGTAGTAGCTCATGTGATGTAACCCTTCTGCTGAAGTTTGGATGCTCATATTTGCATCTGCCCCAACAGGATGTGATTGTGCCTGAGCCTTCTCTATCACATTTCCTTACTATCATTCTTACTCTATGTTGTTTTCCTCTATTTGTTGTCTGTATTACCTTAACTGCTATATCTTTTTGCTGCTCTCTTCCTCTTTTGCAGGTTTGCTCCAGTTTATCACGTACTCCTATGTCCTCCAGAGCATTGGCTTTAGTACTATTTTACCTTATTATGTCAATCATCATGTACCCTTTGATTGTTTTAATGCTTTCTTATGATTTTGATGTACTTAGATTGAGTTTTACTCCTTAGGATTGTAGCTTTTGAGCGTAGTTGATTTTAACCCCTTTTAAGGATCTTGTAATCTTTTTTTGTGGCAATAAAATACCCCCGTATCATGGGGTTTCCCAAAAAAAAAAAAAAAAAAAAAACTATAAATATTGAAATGTTATGTTACTTTGTAACAATGTAAAACACGATTCATATTTTAATCATATAGTAGCATAACATTGCAAAAATACATGCAAAGAGGCATACAAATAAGCATCATATTGTCATATTATTCAAATAGTATATATTTAAATAACAAGCAATTTATTAAAGATTAAATGAAGATGTCGGTGATCCAAAAGGCCAAAGTATTTGTCATCGATGGCGACGTTGTGGTCTTCCCGTAAGATGAGAGTATAAGTACTCCATGTTTTGTGATTGGTATGGTGGCTTAAATAGCTTTACCATTACTATTATAAAGATGATGTTATCATCATGTTGTAGTTTTAGGTGACAATTTGAGCCCATTTCACTGGTCCTTGTACTCCAAATTGCTTTCTTCAAAGAGTTATTATAAAGGTCTAGGTTACAATCTTGCCGCATAACAAATGAGTAGTCACCATGTACTAGAGACTCCCTTGGCCCCAATTCTTGACCAGAATCCAAATAAGAACCAAGAGGGATCGGTGTGATTTTAATTGGTGTAGTGAACATGAGGAGGATTGTAATCAAGTTGAAAGACGTGGCCATTGTAGTTGCTTGGGAATTACTTGCCTTGCTCACATTAATTTGTCTATTCATGATCATATATATATATATATATATATATATATATATATATATATGTTGATGTGACAGCTATTAAATATCAATGAATTCCACATTATTTAGATTTGGATAGATTTGATTGTTATTATTAATAAATAATTTTAATAGATTTTAAGGCATAAAGATCATTTTCAATAAATTTTAATTAATTTTACTCCATGTCTCTCCAATATTCGATTAGAATTTTAGAAACGATTGAATAAATCGAAATTGAAGAAATATAGAAAAAAATTTAATTGAAGCACACATATAAAAATTACTATATTAATGACTTTTTAATTTAACAAAAATTTTATATAAAAATTTATGAAAAATATTATATTTCCGAGAAAGCAATCTAAATCTTGTCTCTCTTTCATAACAAACCGACTGAAAATCAGTTAAATATTGATTTCTTCTCTTTGCAAGCTATTTGTGGATCAATCAAGAAATGAATGGAAAACTAAGATTCAAAATCCAATTAGATTGTGTGAGCTTAATCTTTCTCATTTTATTCTCTCTCTCTCTCTCTCTCTCTCTCTCTCTCTCTTCTTCTTCTTCTTCTTCTTCTTCTTTCTTGTCTTCTTCTCCTCTTAAAATCTAAAAATACATGCTTAGATACAACTAGTATTTTAATAAGATTATTTGATTGCTTATTATTATTATTTTTAGATTAGGTTAGGATTATATTTAATTAGAAGAACAATATTGCACTGTCATGATCATGATATTATTAGAGAAAAGAATATTTTAAGGGCATAAAGTTAGATTTTTTTTTATAATTATAGCTAAATTGTAAGATAACCAAGATCTATTAGGTTATAAATATTTTATTTAACTAAATACAATTGTTTGCATTCTTATAACTAATTAAAACTTTATATTATTTAAGGCTTTAGAGTATTATAATTATAATAATAATAATTATTATTATTAGATTATGAAAGAATTAGATTTAATTTAATGCATTATATAATAATATGGTTTTGATGATTTTATTGGAGAAAGTAGTAGTTAAAGATCTTAAGGGTAGATGACAAATACTAATTTGACTTGATTGTGGTATAACCTAAGTTAGTTGCCTAGTTGGGTTGCGCCTAACTGAGAAGGAATTAGTTTATAATTTCTTTATTTGTATGTTTGTAATTAATTAGAAATTCATATTATTTAGCACCTTTGCATGAATACCTATAGGATATTGTTACTTTGGATTCCAAAAGAGCATGGATTTGTATGTTATAACTTGAGGTAAGTATCTCTTATGTTTTAAAGGTCAAATATATTCTTCTTTATTAGAGGAATTACATTTAATATTTATATTTGATATATATATATATATATATATATATATATATATATATATATATATAATTGTAGATTACTAGTCTTATCTTTGATATTCAATTTCTTATTATAAATGTGCTCGTAAATATCTTTTATTATTTACAATGAAATATTAACTAACATTGATAATATTATCTTAATTTATTAGCTCATAAATTCATGAAAATTAAATTGATTCCTATAATAAAAAAGATTAATTTTCATGCATGTTATCTCTACGAATATCATAAATTTTATTTTAAAAGTTTATAACTTATTATGAAACTTGCAATTGCTATTTTAACTATGCAATATCTATAAAAAAATTTATTATATATAAAAATTATACCATTATGCAATAATATTTTGAATAATATTATAAGATGATAGTAGCTTAAGGATGATGGTGGCAAAGATGTTAATGTAATTTATGATCATCTCAGGGTGATGATAATAATAGACATTAATAATAATTAATAACATGTGCCAAATAATATGAGTTAGTGATAGTTAACGATAGGCAAGTAACAATATATGCATCACAGCGGATGAAACTCTAATGTCTAAAATATCTACCTTAATTATTAATGATTTGAGGTATCACAATGACTTAATAAACTATAAATTGAGTAATCTTAAACTTTGCATTTATCCAATCAAGATTCTTTTTTCGATTAAAAGCATATAAAATTTTTAAATGATGTAGATCTTCTCTCCCAAAAGTAACATCAAGTCATAGTTAATTATCTTTCTAAATACTTCTTTTAAGTTTATTTAGGCACATTCTAGTGTTCTTGATATCATTTAATCTATGTGTGTCATACTGTACTATCTTAATTTTAAGTTTATTATAAATTAAGATAAGATAATCTCAAAATTATAACTAAAAAGTTTTCAGCATAGTTATGTAGATTAGCATCAAGAGACAATCAATTGAAAATGGGAGAAGTTAAATTATTATAGTGGTTGATTGGGACATTTTTCAAATAACAAAGGAGATTAAGAAGTAAAAAAGATAAATATAAAAATTACCTGTTAGCAAACATTGATCATTATGTCGACATATGTCATATCTTGATTAACAAATATTAAAAGTCAGTTTGATGGTTCTCTCAATCAAAGGAGAGATAGGGTAATTATAAAACATAATATCAAATGCTCATGACTAATAGACCTTGAATAATGACGATTAAAATTTTACTTGTCAATTAATATTCGGTATGAATTCATGGGAAGAACTAATGTTGATGTTAGATGACGATTGATACTTGATATTACTGGATAGTGGGAATCAAAAGTGTGACAGTTATAGTTATCAATATTATACTAAGACTAATAGTAGTAGTCTAGTGAAATTAGGCAAACATAAAATTACTTATGAATTCTATAATTTATTTTACTAAAATATAATTTGTTGAATGTGTGAAAATCTAATCTTTTTATTAATTTATTTAGCAGGTACATATTTGTTATTTTGAAGAAAAAAAATTTGTCACTCCATTGCATGATATAGAAAGGTCGGTTGATGATTTGATATTTTTGGAACATCTCACCAACTTATTGAACTCAAAATTGATATATCCTATTGTCAAAACTCAGCCTCTTGATATAAACATTTTAGCATATATATATATATATATATATATATATATATATATATATATATAATTTAAAAAATCAAAATCATTTTATTTTCAAATATAAAATTACGTTTATTTTATTAATTTTATTAGATGAAATTGAAACAAATACATTAGATCTAATTGTCTCCTTATTTGTTTTCTTGTCTATTGCCGAAGGGATGACGTAATTTTAAGATGTGAAGCATCGGATAATAGTGGAACCCACTGCATTATATTACAATAGTCAATCGGGTCAATATGCTTCAAGGCTTAATTTGCTTAATTAAAATAGTAATTAGTTAATTAGGCATTTAAAAAAATTAAAATAGGCAGTCCGCCACCAGCGGCGGCAATGACGCCGTCGGCGCCATCGCTGATTGCCTCATCCCATACGCCCAAATCGAAACCAAGAGCCGGATCTCGATTTTTCGTTTCGGTTTTCCGTCCGTCCACGAGATCTCGCGCAGCTACCGCTTCGTGCCCGGCGACAAAGGGAGGTTGCGGGTCATTAGCCGCCGAACAAAGAGAAGCCCGCAACGCATTTTCTTATTTTTTCCGCCGATTTAGGTATTCCTAACCCTAAATGAGAAATGTGTGTTATATCTTAATTTATATGAGTTTAGTTGGTATGACGAAGTTATTTAGTTTGATTTTCATAGAAAATGTGTGTGAGATCTCATTTTAAATGTGTTTTTATTTTTTTTCTACCGATTTAGGTATTTCTAACCTTAAATGAGAAATGTGTGTTAGATATTAATTTATATGAGTTTAGTTGGTATGATGAAGTTATTTAGTTTGATTTTCATGAAAAATATATGTGAGATCTCATTTTAAATGTGGTGTTTATTTTTTGTTTCTGCCGATTTAGGTATTTCTATCCCTATATGAGAAATGTATGTTAGATCTTAATTTATATGAGTTTAGTTGGTATGATGAAGTTATTTAGTTTGATTTCCATAGAAAATGTATGTGAGATCTCATTTTAAATGTGGTGTTTATTTTGATGTACGATGAACTTATTTAGTTTTTGTCCATCGAGATCTCTATTCATAGTAGTATTTGCAGAGATTTCACTCGTAGGATAATATCATTGCTTTTGTTGGCCCTCTTTTTCCATATTTAGTTGTTTTTGTTGAATTGATTGTTATCAACTATGGGGGTTAGTTATGTCTTTCAATGAATATAAGGAATATTTGGATTGAATTGGTGTGGGTTTATTTATTATTTCAATCATTAACCTTATGACTAAAGAAGTTTTGAATTGTTGGATTTTGCTTTCTACTAAGATTTGACTGGCTATTTGTTTTGGTGGAGAATGTATTTTGTGTATGCACATTAGAAATTTGTATTTACGATTTCTCCTGAATTAAATTATGTACAATGACCAGGTGAGACGAAGGATTACTAGTGTTGTGTTATTGTTAATTAGAAATGAGTTCAGATACTGTCTGTATAGTTCTCTATTATGGTGGTGAACTCAATGTAAGCGACAATTTCATTTCAACATATGTTGATGAGAAAATTCATCCAGTCCAGATCCCACTGCGGATTAAATTCGTGGAGTTAGAGAAGCGAATAATGAGGTCGTTGAAGCTAGATCCAACAAAGTTCTTTGTTAATCTCGTAGGTCATTTTTTCTTGTGGTCTTTGGATTTGCAACTCACATTAATGATGAAGAAGTCTGTGAAGTTTTAATTAATGCAACATGTGTGCAGCCTATTGTGATTTATGTTGAAGTTGAGGAACTGTCGTGTGAAGATAGAGAGGCTAACACTTTTGAGGAATGTCAGAGAGCTCGAACCAGTACTGAGTACATCACACCAGCTTCTCAGCTAAGTACTCAAGTGAAATTTTATGGGTCTGCACCAAGAGAACATGTTTACTTTGCTGGGACAAGTTCTGCTGCTATGGGTGACCTAGAAGGTGATCACATGAATCCACTATCTCCTTAAGATGTTGGATATGAAACTACGTCTAGTAAAAGTAGTAGTGATGATGATGAGGAGGATTATAACGACGTAGAGCAGACTATTTTAGGCCAACCATCCCTCAGGGTCAGAGACCTAATTGCAGAATACTCAATTAGAACAAGTCATACTGAAGAGCACTTGATATGTAACAATGAGTACATGCGTAGTGCTCAAACAACTAGAGAATGGGATGAGGACCTTACATTTGATGGCCAGTCAGATGAATCAACCTTTGAAGAAGAGAATTGCATCCCAGATGAATTGCTTGAAAGTATGTGTTTTCATGATAAAAAGCAGTTACAGTTTGCCATTCAGAGTTGGTCTATCATAAATAATATTGAGTATGTCATATATACTTCAAACCAATTAAAATTCACTGTATTGTGCAACCACCATTCTCACCCAACTTGACCTTGTTTGTGGCGCTTACATGCAAGCTCAAGTAAGAGATTGGGTGGTGCTTAGAAGAAGTACCATTGGCTCACCTCATACCTATAGTCATTCAGTGCTTAATGCTGGACACAGGCAATGTACATCACAATTCATCAGTTATTTCATCCAACCCGTAATTAGACGTCAGCCAGATTTATAGCCTAGAGAAATTGTCGGTCTTATTGAGTCTAAATTTCATATAAGAGTGTCTTATATGAAGGCCTAGGATGCGTGTCGAAAGGCAGTTAAGGTAATATTTGGCAGTTGGGAGGAATCTTACCGATCATTAAGAAAATTCATGGTTGTTGTATGTTCATCTATGCCAGGGTTAGTATATCGGATGCACTCAACAGAATCGACCAGGTTCCAACGATTGTTCTGATTATTTGAGCCTTCAATTAGAGGTTGGCAATACTGTCACCTAGTTCTATGCCTTGGTGGGACTTTTCTATTGGGTAAGTGCAGAGGAAATCTACTTAGTGCAGTAGGTATCGATGCCAACAACAGCTTGTTCCCACTCGCTTTTGCAGTTGTGGAATCAGAGTGTATTGAGTCATGGGTTTGGTTTTTGCATACACTACAGGACTTGATCCCAATGGTGTCTACAAGAGGTGATCTCTGCCTCATTTCAGATAGGCATGAAAGTCTAGTTCATGGCTGCAAAAAGATCTGTCCCTAGGCTGCACATCGCAGATATATGTTTACAGGGAGAAGATATATGGCTAGCTAAAGTACCGATGGTATATTGGAAGAGGGTAGAGTGGTACCTGTCTGATCGTGTGCTCAGATAGTTCGGCATGCCACCTATGGTTGATGTTGCACCGATAGATCCATTGTTCATACGGGTCAATGACTGAGGAAAAGTCAACGTTGATTAGATCGATTACCACTACTCTTACGTTGCACAGTGGGAGCGCAGACGTGAGTCAGTTGTAATGGTAAATTCATCATAAGACCGAGCCGAATCAACCGATACATGAGGTGGTATCATTCTTGGGCTTTACTTTACATGTTGAAGGCTCCGATAATTCCTCCTGACACCTATTACCCTCGGGCGCCTGAGAACGGTTGATGGTTAGTCTATATGAAAAGTATTACAATTTAGTTTTCCTATAACAATTAAACCCTGATCTAAATTTCTTTATTTGCAGCGTGAGCACATCTTGAATACTGAGGACATATTTCAGTGCTATTTCGGGAGAGATGATTATACATAATTTTAGAAATTTATCAATGATTACAAGGGATTGTGTATAGGCGAGGTGCAATATGCATATCTCTGATAGTCAATACAGGATCTGCGACATTCCGATACTTGACAAAGACAACAAATGTGTTGTCGATGGATATGGGTCCATCTTCTACATGGTCGCGTCTCATTCACGGTCACCCCAAAGTATTAGAAACTATGTGGACTCAGATGCACCCATGGCAAGCACCAGTCCCGCCCACATATGGCCCACCGCCATTCCATATGACACCGCTATACGAAGCTTCGGCTGATGTACCTCATGTTACACACTTAGATATTCGCAACAACCGCCGAGTAGGTTGAAGAGGAGGAGGACCATCAACAGAATCATCTACGCGATCGGCCACGGTGACCACCACCCCATTACACTCCTAGTAGTGATGCGATTCCACCACACAGGCATCGACGAAGATAGATGTGTTATCTTTTTTATGCATTGGATGACATGTACTTGTGACTGTTTTTCATTTGTTATGGTTACTCATTCAGTTTCACAGTTCTATAACTATTAATTGTATCATCCTGGTGTTGTTTATTATTTGTTTGTTTTGGTTGGATTACATCAGAGATCGGTATTCGGTTCATATGCGTTTGGTTAAATTCAATTTCTTCACATTGCATATTGAGATGAGGTTGTGTGTTAATATATACTTTTTTATGATGATATGTCTTTTCTCTTAAGAGCTTGTTAAATGCACTTTAATAAGAGTGTTTTAGTATAGTGAGATATAACAAATTATGCAATGCTTCATTTGGTTGACTTTTAAGAGTGAAAAATTCCCTTGATTTCAGTATTTCATAGAATGTTACTACAAAAACTATGGTTACTCGGGCAAGAATCGTCGAAAATTATCAACGTGAAAGTTGTAGAAATTTTTATTCTGTTTTCAACGATACCAAACACGCTAAAATCTAACACCAGATGAGCCTGATACGGCCAAAAAATGGGGGCTGCCGCAATATATATGTTTTCTGCACCTTAAATATTCATACATTCCCAAAAACTGCGGTTATCCAGGCGTGAATCGTCAAATATTGTCAACGTGAATGTTGTAGTACTTTTTATTATCATTCTAATGATACCAAGCACGCTAAAATTTGACACCGGATGAGCCTGATAAGGCCAAAAAACGGGGGCTGCCGTAATATCTTTATTTTTTGGAACTTAAATATTCATACATTCACAAAAACTGCAGCTACCTGGGAGAGATTTATCAAAAGTTGTCGACATAAAATTTGTAGTACTTTGCATTACCTTTCCAACGATACCAAGCACGCTAAAATACGACACCGGATAATCCAGATACGGCCAAAACGGGGCAATATCTTTATTTTTATCAACTTAATTATTCATACATTCGCAGGAACTGCGGCTACCTGGAGAAATTCATCAAAAGTTGTCAACATAAAATTTGTAGAATTTTTCATTATCTTTCCAACGATACTAAGCACGCTGAAATCCGACTTCATATGAGCCTGATATGGCCAAAAGACAACTACTATGTGTTTAATTTTTTTTTAAAACTAAATTAAAGCTAGTCGGTTAACAGTGACCGCTCGACGGGGACGCCGGTCATGATTGACGGGGCTATTTTAAAATTTTTTAAAAAAATGCCTAATTAACAAATTAAAATTTTAATTAAGCCAAATTTAAAAATTAAGTCTAAAAGGAATTGACTCTGAGACCCGGAGAAAAGAGACGAACACGCGAAACAATCAGCACATAAGTAAAATTCAATCTAATTTGATTATACTTTGAATAATTAAAAATATTATAATATGAGAATATTAATATATGGTTGGCCTCAACTCAAAAATTAATTATTTTTTTAGTTTGATATTTATATGCAAGCTGGTGTTAGATAATGATTTTACTATAGTTAATCTATAACTCATAAGAGTCTTTTGAGATTAATTTTATTTTGCATTGTTATCATTATTCGATTTTATTTTAAAATTGAAGTATTTTATTTTTTAAAAGTAAATAAATTTTTTTTCAAAATATCCAAAATAAAATTTAGAATATTTAGGTATTAAAAATTATTATTATGATCTACCTATCATTCTAGACTATTATTATTGTTGTTGATCATTATTGATTGTCACTAAATATAATGAATACCAACTCTAATGGTGAGTTCACATTCTCCTTCATAATCTCAAAAATATCATGATTGTCTTTAAAATGATGGAATACTATCTAGAGATGTTTATATTCTAGGTTTTAAAAGTTGATGGATTTTTCATAGATGGATAAACAAATAATTTGAAAACTCTTGGCCTATATAAATGGTAGCCTACTAGCAAACAATGCATACATTCATTATAGTAAAGGGCAATCTCAACACGAAAACTAAGTCTAGCATATTTTGAACTCTTGATAAGTAATGTCATTAGCGATCTCATATGTGTGTTGCTAGTAGGATCAGTTGGATGTAAGTCATAGGAGCTCATTACTCAAGTAGATGCCCAATTTCTATTCATCACCCCTAATTGTTGTTTCTACCTCATTTTATTCCACCTACAATGATGCCATGAGCTCATCATCACATCATAAGAGAAGTCAATTGCTTTGTTGTGCTTGTCGTTCAAAAGAAAGAGCGCACAATGATTGGAATCTCTTTTTGGGTGACAAGTATTCTTAAAGGAAGAGAAGGTAAAGAACACAAACTTACTATTTTTATAAACAATGTCTTTAGGCATCTGCATTATTGATGTTCTTGTATTTCTACTCAGGGGTCATGATCTTATGAAAGAGACCTTCGAATCAAGAAAATTTGGTTGAAAGGTGCCCACTAAGAGTACTAAGAGCACGTAACTCACCAAAGCAAAATTTTTGTAAATGCCCATTTTTTCATTCCTTATATCTTGCTTGTGTGCTAGATGTATGGGTTCTTCGTTTAACATATAGCCATATATATTTATAAATATTATAGACTAATTCGGTCTATAAAGATTCCCATATATAATTTTTGCAAATGCCCATTTTCTATTTTTCTAATTCGCTGCTTCCACAACCTTTTATTCCACATATAATGTTGTCATGGCTTCATCATCACATCATAAGAGAAGTTAACGACTTTGTAATTCTTATCCTTCGAAAGAAAGAGAACATAGTGATTATAATTTCCTTTGTAAATGCGAAAATTTTACCTTTGAGGTCATTATGATTTGTTACGGGTAACTCCATTTAATGTAATATTAATGAAATATATTTAATATTATTCTGATAATATGTTGTTTGTATTAAACTTCAAGAGATCAAAACTCTGTAATTTCTATCACAAACAAACAGAATAGCTTTAGCTAATCAAAATTAAATATTATCACTTATAACTTTGATATAACTTAATACAATCAGATTGCTTTATGTGATAGATATTAGCCTTTCTTATTTTAATATATAATTTTTTTATTGCATATGAAAAACAACAGATAAATGGCACGCAGTGAGAAGAAAAATAAATAAATAATGACATAGTTTAATCAATAATACGAATAAATTACAAAAAATTTACGACTTAAAATGACAACTAAATACAAAGAAGAGGGCTGAGGTGGTTTCTCACACCTAGCGAGCACAATTTATTTATTTGAAAGATCCTGACGAGCACAGTTAGAGAATATATAATGTCATAATTCAAATAATTAAGTTTACAAACTACAGCAAACTCCTTTGTAAGCTAATTTAGTCATTCCGCGAGCCACTTAAAAGTCAATGTAAGAAATAAAAAAAAACAACAAGTAATTTTAAATAAAAAAAAGGATAGTAATTAAATTTTGATTGTTGACCAATTGAAGGGAAGAGCATAGTTTTGAAGATATATATAGCTTGAGATATTAACTATTAAATTAATTAATTTTAAGAAAATCAAATTAATTTTCTCGACTTTTCTTTAAGATTATAATAAATGTAATTCAACAATAGAAAGCCTTTAATCAATATGATTATAATTTTCTATTAAAATGAATGAAACCCTTTAAAATTTCGGTCGCAAATTTACATGTGATAAGGTCAAGCAATTGAATGGATGAGTAGAATGAATAAAAAGTTGTGAATAACGACAAAAAAATGCTAATGCATAGAATCAAGCAACCATGATGCAAGTTTGTGTGACAACAAGCATATAGGAGCAAGCAAAATGGGGCATAACTAGTATGAGAGCATAAGATGATGGGCACATTAGTGATTGAAATAGAGGAATGATAGTCTATTTGTGATAATAAGGAGTGACAATTACATTTAAAGGTGACTTTATAAATGATTTTGTTAGGATGATGAGGTATATGTGACTATTATATGAAAAATAAGGTCAAAATGTGTCAAATTTTATGTCCATAAAATTATGGACTTTATATGGTAATAAAAAGTTAAAAATTTTAATAAGTAAACTAGAAGGATTAAACATAGATTTACATTAAAATGTTTATACATTTGTTGAAAAATTGAATAGTTGCTATGATTTATAATTTATATCAATCTCATCAAATTAATCACAAAGAATATAAAAGAAACAACTAATTAAGAAAAAAAAAATGAAGGGGTTAATTATAAATGTTGAAAAGATGTTCTTTTCACTAATAATGTCAAACATAATTCATCTTTACTCATAATGTAACATAACATAACATTTCAAAGGAACTTGTGTATTAGGAATATTATAAGCATCATATTGCCATATTATTTAAATTATATGAATATAGATAATTAACATTTTATTAAGGATTAAGTATGGATGCGGTGGACCAAATAGGGTTAAGGTCTTTGTCATAGATGAGACATTGTGATCTTCTTGGAGGATAAGACTATAAGAATTCCAACTATTGTGGTGTTGCTAGCCCACACAACTTTGCCTTTATTATTGTAGATGACGAGATTACCATCATGTTGTAGCTTGAGGATGCAGTTGGAGCCCATTCCATTGGTTCCCGTATACCAGACCCCCTTGTTTAAAATGTCATTATAAAGGGCGAGGTTACAATCTTGCTGCATAATAAACGTGTAGCTGCCATATTCAAGGGACTCCCCTGGCCCTAATGTTTGCCCGGATTCCATACTAGTGCCAAGAGGGTTCGCCTTTGTTCTAAGGCTCATCATGACTATAACGATTAGGAGGAGGAACATAGTCGAGTTGAAAGAGGAGGCCATGGTAGTTTCTTGGGAATTAATGTCCTCTATCACATTTATAATTTACTTATTATTGATCGTGTATATATAAGTTTTGATTTGTTGAAGTCATAATTATTAAATATAAATGAATTCCAGTTGCCGGATGTAATTGAGTATTTCAAATGGTGATTCACACTATTTACTTAATTGGGTCGCCCAATAAAACAGATATATAATGCTATGTACCAATCAAATAATTGACACATTCACCAAAATGATTAAGTTTGCAAACTACAACAATCTCCTTTGAAAGCTAAGTTAAACCTTATCAAACTTGTCAGAAGAAGAGACAATATAGATGGTGTAATATTTTTTTTTCCTTTCAAAATCCAACTCAAAACACCATTAACCTTCAATTTTAGTTTATTTTAAATTAAATTAATTAATTTTAAACAATTCAAATTAAATTCATCGATTAATTAATTTTAATCAATTCAAATTAATTTCACTTGATGTCTCTCTAATATTTGATCTGAATTTTAGAAATATATGGGAAAACTCGAAACTAATGAAACATAGAAAAAAATAATAAAAATAATATATCAATGACTTTTAAATTCATCAGAATTTTATTAAAAAATAATAAAAAATCCCTTTCCATGAAAATTAATAATCTAATGTTTGACTTTCCTTTAAAACAAATGGATTGAAGGATCTTTCAAAGATTGATCACTTCCCTTTGCAAGTGGAAAGCAGTACTTCAATGTATACGGCATCTATCATGTGTGCTTAATTTTCATCGTCTCCTTTCTTTCTTTAAAATTATTACATATAAAGTTTAAAATGTAAATCTATATTCAAATTTTAATAACATAGAGAAAATTATAGTTTAATGATCTCAAGAGTATATTTTCTTTCTTTTAATGATTATAATTAATCCGAATTGATTGAAAGATAATATGTTAGGTTGCACATATTTTATTAACTAATTAAATTTTAATAGTTGTATTTGCGTTCTTGTAATTAACTAAAAATTCAAATTATTTAAAGCATTAGAGTTTTATTATTATTATTATTATTATTATTATTATTATTATTATTATTATTATTATTATTATTATTATCTGCAATTTTATATTAAAAATATACAATTTGATAAATTAGAAGAAAGATAATAAAATTTCAGTTAATAAAAGAAAAGTAAATATAATTTTAAATTTTTTTTTATAGTTTTATATTTAAATTATTATATTCTAATATATTTTAAGTTATTTTATATTAATATATTTTTAACGAGCAGGCTTGTAAGCTAATGAGTCGACATAGGACTAACTCAAGTTTAACTTCTTAGTTTATCGAGCTTGGCTCATAAGCCATTTATTGAGTCGAGCTCGAGCTAGCTCATAAATTAGCTTAACTCACACCCCTATTTGAAGCCTCTTATTATAACTTAAATGCTCTTAAAAATATTTAGAGGATAAATAAGTAATAGAAATAATTAAAATATCAAAATCATTTGATTTTTAAAGATAAAATTACATAGATGCTCTAATACAAAATTGAATCAAATTACTGCATAAATGCTCTAATACAAAATTGAATCAAAATACTGCACTATTCCGAAAGGAATAATATAGTTTTAAGATGCGAAGCAACTGATAAATAGTGGGACCCACTGGAAATCTTGTGACCCCACCCAAAAAGTCCAAATAATTTGCAATCTAGTCAATAAGCATAAGGAATTGATTTTAAAGATCCGACATATTTACATATTTAATATCTAAATTTTCATATTTATGTAACTAACGTTCAAATCTATAAAATTATATAAATCTATAAAATTATATAAAAATAAAATTGTTATTAAAATTTTTAAATAAAATATATTATTTTATAGATAAAAAAGTTGTTTTATAAAATAAAATTTTAAATATTACATATATAAATAGACAAAAATTATATGTAATATATGTAAATTTATGGTTAGGGAGTTCTTTTAATATGCCTACTGCTAATGTAACTTTAGCAAGTTTGTTTTAATTATAAACTTTAACATGATTTAAGAAAGAACTAACTCTAATGTTGCTAATAATAAATTTTCTAAAATATCATTTCTCTGATGATCTTTGAGTTCACCGTCTCTCTTGGTAACAATAAATTTTCATAATTACCTTTCAAAAGGTTTCAAAATTTTGATGGATTTTATATTAGAAAATAAAAGAATAAAAAAAATCAAGAAGGGGATTAATTATAAATGTTGATATGTTGTACTTTTTTAGTGACAATGTCAAACAAAAATCATATTTTATTCATAACATAGCATAACAATTAAAAAAAAAAACTTTCATAAGAGACACACATGAGCATCATATTGCCATATTATTCAAATAATATAAATTTAGATGATGAGTATTTTAATAATGATTAAAAGGCGATGCCATGGCCCAAATTGGGGTTAGGTCTTTATCATAGAGGATAACATTGTGATCTTCTTGGAGGATGAGAAAATAAGTACTCCAAGTATTGCGATTAGTGTAGCTAGCCCAGACAACGTTACCATTATCACTATAGATGACAAAGTTGCCATCGTGTTGTAGCTAAAGGTGACAATTGAAAGACGACGCCATGGGAGCTTGTAGGGAATTAATTTGCTTATTCATGATGCCATATATATATATATATATATATATATATATATATATATATATATATATATATATATATATATATATATATATATATAGACACTATATGAAAAAAATAAAACAATGAAAAAAAAACATAATCAATGCAAAATTATTTTCTTAAAAAAAACTAAAAAAGATTACTTTTCCACGAAAATAATCCAAATTTTGTCTTTCTTTTAAAACAAACGAATTGAAAGATCTTCTGGAGATTGATTACTTCCCTTTGAATGTCATTTGTGGATCCATCAAGAAATGGATGAAGAGAGGAGATCCATAGAATACGGTATCTGTCACGTCTATCAAATTATATGGTGTGAACTTAATGCTTTTTAATAAGATAATTTGATTTCTTATTATTATTTTATTAGGTTAGATTAGTATTAGATTTAATTGGAAGCATAATATTGTTTTATTATATTGATGATATTATTACAAAAATTATAGTTTATGGGTCTTAAGGAAATTTTTGTATACATTAGTCCCTAAATTTCTCTTGTTTCTTCTCACTTTTTTAATTCCATATATTTTGTATACATTAGTCCCTAAATTTGGTGTTGAGTCAAACAAATCATAGTTAAATAGCACCACGACTCTCTCATGCATCCTAAGATTTTGCAACTGGACTATCTCTTACAAGACACCATAAAAATGTTTCCATCCTCTTGATGAGTATTGCTTTTTAACAAATCTACTATTATTTGTTTCTTTTTTTTTCTTGGCCTGTGAACTAATATGAAATCTAAAATCATTGACTTGAAATGTATGCCATGTCTTCACAAGTCTCATTGGTCTCCAAGCTAGGTCATGTAGAACCTAATCCTTAACTCCATTAGATGAAGCATGAACCTAAAGTGCTCAATAATTTTTGTATTACATGCCTTATCTTATATAATTCATCTTTAGTCAATCTTAGAAGTGGAGTGCACTTTTCAACTCTACTCTTCAAAAATGCCTCTCTTTTTTCTTTTAAATGGATAATTTCCATGCACAAATACTCAATGACAATTAAACCATGAATTTTTCTCACCATGCTTTAATGTAAATGCTTTAGAATAGTACATACAATATAGGCATGCTAACTTATTGTGCTCCACAATGATAATAAACCATATGATGAGAAATCATCAATAATCCACATCAGTGTTGCAATCATCTAAATTTTTTTGTTAAAGCATCATATATTTCATAAAATCTTGAAATTATATTTTAGATGATGCAAATAAATTTATTTATTCCAGCCTTTGAATAATGTGGCCTTGGTATAATTAGCATTTGAAACAAATAAGTGCTAGTTATGTACATCTCAAAAAAAAAAAGATTATCATGCATAACATTAATAGGCCAACACGAGTGAGGTGCGGCAGCTTGACTCATTACAAACATTATATACACACTTTTATTTTTACAGTCGATTATTTCATTGGTCATCAGCACAAATGACAATTGATTATAATTGTCAAGCAACTCTTATCGGCTATACACATATATTCTTCTTTCCTCTTTTGCTCAAACCCAGATTTTTGAGAGCTAAGAAAGAGATTAATTGTTGGTATTATCATCATTTTTTGTGCAACATTTATGCGGACGCTACCTTCACCGTCACTGGCAGCCTAATCGTGATATCAAGCCATGCATTGTATATCAATGCAAAAACACTCATAGCTTCACATTGTTTCTAGAGCATGAGTTTGAGTTTCACGAGTTGCATCGTATTCTTTATCATGAATAATTATGCATGCAACAAATGTGAGGCTCAAATTATGACAATTTTATGTAAAATATGTGCAAGCAAGCTTTCATGTATTAAATTTCATTTATATAAAAATTTTTAATTAGAACATTGCTTTTCGAAATGGCCACATCATGTCATTCATATCATTAAGAAGATTCAAATGAACATATTTGCTCTTAAATCGAACTTTAATTGATGAATGTCGAAATGATAGGATGTTATCATTTAATAGTATTTTAAAATTGAAAATCAATCTCCCTTATTGTCAATTAGAAGCTTAATAAAAAAATGATATTCCAATAAGATCATAATGCTCCTAAAATTCTTTTAAAAGAATTCAATTTTTATTGTGACCGTATACATTTATATAATAAATAATATTTTATTTCCTTTTTTATTTATATTAAAAAGATGAGAATGGGATTTGTAATTTTCTTTTTTCTTAGGTCAACAACAACAAGCCTTAATCCCACTAGGTGGGGTCAGCTACATGAATCCTTCGTCTCCATTGTGTCTTATTATGTGTCAAATTCTCATTTAATTCAAGTATCCTAAGATCATTTTTATAAATCTTAACCAAGTCTTTTAGGTCTACCTCTACCTTTCTTAACATAAGGCAAATCTAATGCATCTACTCTCCTAATCGTCATTTGACGCTTTATGTGGCCAAACCATCTAAGCGACTCTCCCTAATCTTATCTACCAGAGCTACTCCAAATTTTTCCCGAACATACTCATTTTGCATTCTATCTCTCTAAGGTTAAAGCTACTCATCCATAACATCCTCATCTCGTAACACTTAACTTAGTCTTATGCTTCTCTTTATTGGCTAATATTTTGCACCATAAGTCATTGCGGTCTTACCACCATCTTATAAAATTTTCCCTTAAGTTTAAGTGGAACTTTTCTATCACATAATAGGCCAGATGCATTTCTCCACATCAACCATCCAACTTGAATTCTACTAATAACATCTCCATCTATTTCACCATCATTTTGAACAATAGAGCCTAAATATCTGAATCGCTCACTCTTATTAATGACTTGATCACCTAAAGTCACAACACTACCACTAAAACTTCTACAACTAAAATTACACTCCATATATTCAGTTTTAGATCTACTTAAATGAAAACCTTTAGACTCTAAAGTTGACCTCCATAATTCAAGTTTCTTGGACTCCCTCGAAGTCTTATCAACAAGAAGAATGTCATCGACAAAAGCATACACTAAGGTACATCTTCTTGTAAATGCCTCCTAAGAACATCCATAACTAAAGTAAAAAAGATAAGGGCTTAATGTTGATCCTTGATGTAATCCAACTGAAATAGGAAAATATTTTGTCAATCCTCCTTGTGTTTGGACACAAGTCTCTAGTATACATATCCTTAATGACTTGAATATAACCAATATTAACTTCTCTTCTAGAACTCTTCAAAGAACATCTCTTGAGACTTTATCATAAGCTTTCTCTAAATCAATAAATATCATATGTAGATCCTTCTTATTTTCTTTATGCTTCTCCATCAAACCTCTAAACAAATGTATATCATCCATAGTAGATCTACCTGGCATGAAACCAAACTGATTGTGAGAAACTTTTGTATCACATTGTAACCTATGCTCAATTACTCTCTCCCATAATTTTAATGTATGGCACATTAACTTAATTCTTCTATAATTTGCACACTCTTGTGCATCACCTTTATTCTTAAATATAGGAACCAACAAACTCTTTCTCCACTCATCTGACATCTTTTTAGTCTTTAAAATAACATTAAAAAGATTTGTAAGCCAAGAAATTCTATGATCTCCTAAATATTTCCACACTTCTATTGGAATATTATCCGGTCCTACTGTTTTTCCACATTTCATTTTCTTTAAAGCTTCACTAACTTCAGATTTACTAATACGACGATAAAAATGAAATTCTCTATTTTTGTTTAGAATATTAAGATTGCTAAAATCAATAGTATTTTCAAATCCTTCATTAAAAAATTTATTAAAATATCTCATCCACCTGTTTTCTTAGGTCGTTGGGTGAAAATAATCGGACTATTTTTCAAGTTGAAGCGCCATCTCTCCCAACGGCGCCGCCTTAGGAATTTTGCAACTCTCTCTCTCGTGAAAGAACACCGAGCACCTCAGTCTCCTCCCTTCTCTACCGACCAACCACGACTTTTCAACCCTGGCTGCCGTCAACTGAAGCCCACCCGCCATCCGTCTCTCTGTGTTTCGAGGTTGGACCCAGGCTCCAGCAGCCGCAGCCATGGGGCTTCCCTTTTCTCTCTCACTCGCCTCCTACAGCCCCATAATCGAAGCCCTTGGCCCTCTCTCGCAGGCTTCAATCTCTTCTCTTTGGGGAACCCACGCTAAAGCAACATCTTCCCTCCCCGCACCTTCCTTCTTCTGCTTGCTCGTCGCAGACACCAGTCACTGTGAAAATCGAGAAAGAGGTCACCCCATTCTGGCCTCTCGTTTTCATGTCTCCTCTCCCGCTCAAGTCGACAAGCGCACCTCTCTCCAACTAGCCGGCTTCATCAAACCACCTCTCTCATATACTCATCTGTTCTGTTGTGTTGCCGCCAACCAGCACTCCACATTCACGACCTCCTCTCCACTCTGTGGTGCCTGATTCCTGCTATTAGGACCGACCCAGCCACCGTTCGTGAACCGAGTCCGTGATCAAAGGCGTCGTCTGATTTTATGTTGTTCACTCCCCGCAGGTATAATTTCGCATCTCTCAGCTTATTCTTCTCGAGTAGAGCCCTTAGGCTGCTGTAGAGTTGGCGTAGGTTAGGTTGTGTTTAAATGTACTTGTTGTAGAATTACATGATAAGAAGTGCGTTTATGCGCTCACCTGTAACCCAAGCCATTGCCTATGCATTCCCTTTAATCCGACAAATTCTAGAAATTAACGTTAATTAAATCATGCTTATACTGATATTAAGAGGCGAAACTCAGATACAGTTGAGGGGTCAATTACTCGCCCTAAATTTTATAATTTTTCTTATATTATAATCTAAATCTATTCTGAAATAAAAACATTTGATTTTAATTGTTTATGAGTTGCCAAATATTATGATTGAGCAATAGATTATTTGTTTTATGTCATCTTCATTTTCCATTTGGTCGGTTTTACAGTTTTATTTTAAAATAAATAAAAATAAAATTAAATTAAATTAAAAAAAAAAGAAAAATGATTCCAAACCGCCATTAAATTAATGAAGTGGTTGTTTTAAGTCAAAAATATGCACGCGCAATTTTTTACTTCAAATTCGCATAATATAATTCTAAAAGAATTCTTAACATTACCATTAATCTAAACATTTATAAAATAAATTCTAATTAAAATATGTAAATTAAATTTTTTTTATTTATTATAAAAAATTGTAAGAAAATATATGCACCAAGTAAACTAGAATACACACATACACAAAAATTTGAGTTTGTATGTCAAAGACACATAATTAGCCATCGTTCTTTACTTCTTTATTTTCTTAACGAAATACATTTTAAAGTTTCTTTAAAGAAGCTTCTAAGCAATTAATGAGAACTTTTAAGCATAATAATATAAATCATACTCCTTACATGGTTTTACCTTCTTGATAAATTTTAAATGTTTATTCGATAAAGTGACTTAAAATTCAAATTCATTAAGAGACGTATGTAATTATTATATGTTGAAAAGAATAAGATAAATAATAATCATTGAACGTATCTTGTGAAATTGATCAATCATCATAGCTTTAACCAATTAATGAGAGCAAAAATCAGTTTCAATTGTAATAAATGTTATATAAAGACAAATACAAAATAAAAATAGGTGGGCGTATGATTAGAAAAGAATTCATAGTGCTTATTTGAAATATAATAATATTAGTAATAATAATTAAAAATAAATTTTTGAAAACACAAGACCCGTTTGGTACTGCCGCGCTGATGTGTTTGGATGCACGAAATGGCTGAGCTTCGGGATTTTGAGTCGCATGCGGTTGCAACTCGATCGCCTTCCACGGTCCTCGATTGAAGAGTTTTTCCTATATTGCCGCATTTAGCACTCACGTTCTCCCCATACCCTCGATCCATCCTTTTAGCTCACGAAAACTCGTCTCGCAAAGCTCGCACGAGATAGAAACGAGAGATTCGATCGTAACTCGTCTCTGCCCTAGCGGGTCCGATCCAATCCGAAACCAGCGTAGAACCATAACTTCTACGGGATTTTAACGTACGGAACCCTCGTCACCCGACTTTAAAGCGCCCTGCTTCATACTTTGTGAAGGTAACCCTCAACTTTCCTATCCCGTCCCTTCACAAGCTTTAGTTTCAGTAAATTCGTAATGCATAGTTTTCACTTGAACCCTGGGCTTTCCTATTTCGTCTCTTCGCGAGCTTCAGTTTGTGTGGATTCGTAAAGCATTGTTTTCACTTCAACCCTCGACTTTCTTATCCCGTTCCTTCAGCGAAGCCGGTTTGTGTAGATCCGTGCATTGTTTCACTTTTCATCGCATCATCTTGCCAATGTTGGAGGAAATTGAGAGTATGATTGTTGCTATTAGCTTACTATAATAAGAAAAATATTAGTTTCATTCATCAATTAGGTTTAAAAGAAATTTAGGGTTATTTATAGGAATTTCATGACTTGAATAATTACTTAATAGTTCTTGCACATTTTGACTTATAATAAGTATTGTAATTTTATAAATGTCTAATCTGATATGACATATAGTTGGAAATCAATGATGATCATGGATAAATTGAAGGGTTCCGTCAATTCTTTCTAGATATTTTTAAGTCTTGATACTCAAGAAGATAGAGTTATTTGTCAATCATCCGTATGTGATGTAATGTTAGTAAGTTAGATAAAATTAAAAGTATATATTTTTTATTTTATTTGTGAGCTGAGGCTTAAGCGTTGAGGCATTTTGAGGTGTATGTCTCCATCAAAAAATTGTGCCTTGTTTGAGAATTGATATTAACAATTTTAAAATAATCTTATAGTAACGTGAGATGTTAATCTTTTGATGCATAATTTTAAAAATGCTTTTTGTCTAGTAATTTATATATTTGTGTGGCTTATACATATTGTGTCGAACTTCTATCTTATGCTTATTTTAGAAGATTTATGCACACTTAAGCATCTTCTAAAGATGCATATATCTAACATAAACAAGTGCTTGCATAAATCATTGTAGGAGATTAATGGGAAACCCAAGGGGGTGAAGTAGGTATTACATGGCGAAAAGAAGTTAAATTAATTTTATAACATTTTATAACATGTTCTTGTTTTCTATTTTGGTCTTTCAAACTACTTTGTATGTGTCGAATATTTGTTGACTACTATCCCCTTCCTCTATATACTGCTGAATTGATTTTTGACTATCCTTCCTCCTAAATCAATGATGTCCCAACTCACTTTCTCTACAAGGGGATGAGATGGATTGAGTGCTGAATGTTTATTATTGTAGTTGCTGAAATGGGTTATTCTGCTGTAGTTGCTGAGATGGTTTATTGATGTAGTTGCTGAAATGCTTAATTATTATTTCTAATTTGCTTTGCTTCTTCTCGGTTGGTCTGGTTAATTGTGTTATTTATAGGATGGTTGGCCTATTTTATTTGTGGTGTCTTCCTACTTATCATATGGTTGGCCTCTTGTTGCTGGTTGTGGCCTGAATGGCCTATTGTTTTTGTTTGTTTGGTTATTGTGGCTAGGTGGCTGTTCTAGTGTTGTTGGTCTTTTATTTTATTGCATTGGTGGTTGGCTTGTTGGAATTTTGTTTGCTAAATTGGGAGATTGGTTGGCTTGCTGCTTTTTTGCTTAGATGATTTGGGAGATTGGTTTGCTTTGCTACTTCTCAGCTGGCCTGGTTACTTGTGTTGTGTTCCTACTTGTAACATGGTTCACCTCTTGTTGCTGGTTGTGGCCTGAATGGCATGTTGTTCTTGTTTGATTAGTTATCGTGGTTGGGCGGTTGTTCTACTGTTGTTAGTCTTTTATTTTATTGCATGGGTGGTCGGCTTGCTAGAATTTTGTTTAGCTTATTTGGGAAATTGGTTGGCATGTTGCTTCTTTGCTCGGATGATTTAGGAGGCTTCTTGGTTAGCCGGGTTGGCCTGGTTGCTTGTGATGTGTTCTTACTTGTAACATGGTTCACCTCTTGTTGCTGGTTGTGATGTGTTCTTACTTGTAACATGGTTCACCTCTTGTTGCTGGTTGTGGCCTGAATGACTTGCTGCTCCAGTTTGTTTGGCTATCGTGGCTGGGTGGCTGTTCCAGTGTTGTTGGTCCTTTATTTTATTATATGGGTGGCTGGCTTTCTGGAATTTTGTTTAGCTGATTTGGGAGATTGGTTGGCCTGCTGATTCTTTGCTCATATGATTTAGGACATTGGTTTGTTTTGTTGTTTCTCGGTTGGCCTAGTTACTTGTGTTGTTTGTAGCCTAGTTGGCCTGATTACTTGTGTTGTGTTCCTACTTGTAAGATGGTTTGCCTCTTGTTGCTGGTTATGGCCTGAATGGCCTGCAGTTCCCATTTGTTTGGCTATCGTGGATGTGTGGTTGTTCTAGTGCTGATTTGGGAGATTGGTTGGCTTCCTGATTCTTTGATCAGATGATTTGGGAGATTGGTTTGCTTTGCTGCTTCTCAGTTGGCCTGGTTACTTGTATTGTTTGTAGATTGTTTGTCCTGGTTACTTATGTTGTGTTCCTACTGTGGGCTCCGAAAATTCGTCACCGACCTCTCGATGGAGAGAGTGATTTAAAGTGTAAGTGAAATTTTCAAAAAATAGATGGAATATTAGATAAGACACTACCCAGAGATTTCTCCCTCATTTTATGAGGACTTTAGATCTGGTTCCAGGTTTTCTATAGGCATAAGCACTAATAGTTAATTACCCCTCTTAGTGCTGAGATAGAACTTTTGATTAAGTCTAGTCGTTAAGTCACTTAGTGCGTAGCATATAATAGATATAGAGTTTTGGAATTGAGATTTATGAAATTCATTATATTTAACTTAAAGTGGATGTTTGGGGGAATGATGATGTGCTCGATCTAGATCCCATGATTCCCTCATCCCGGGCTATCACGATCCTTAGTATACTTAGTCAGAGGAGGTAGTCAACTGAAGGATTCTTATCAGCAACACATGGGTTACGTCATCCAAGAAATCCTTGTAGATCTGGGGTGGTGTTTGTTTAAGAAGATAAGTTTAAGTCTGTCTTTGCTAGTAGAGAGCTTTTTGCCTAGTTGGGTTGCGCCTAACTGAGAAGGAATTAGTTTATAATTTCTTTATTTGTATGTTTGTAATTAATTAGAAATTCATATTATTTAGCACCTTTGCATGAATACCTATAGGATATTGTTACTTTGGATTCCAAAAGAGCATGGATTTGTATGTTATAACTTGAGGTAAGTATCTCTTATGTTTTAAAGGTCAAATATATTCTTCTTTATTAGAGGAATTACATTTAATATTTATATTTGATATATATATATATATATATATATATATATATATATATAATTGTAGATTACTAGTCTTATCTTTGATATTCAATTTCTTATTATAAATGTGCTCGTAAATATCTTTTATTATTTACAATGAAATATTAACTAACATTGATAATATTATCTTAATTTATTAGCTCATAAATTCATGAAAATTAAATTGATTCCTATAATAAAAAAGATTAATTTTCATGCATGTTATCTCTACGAATATCATAAATTTTATTTTAAAAGTTTATAACTTATTATGAAACTTGCAATTGCTATTTTAACTATGCAATATCTATAAAAAATTTATTATATATAAAAATTATACCATTATGCAATAATATTTTGAATAATATTATAAGATGATAGTAGCTTAAGGATGATGGTGGCAAAGATGTTAATGTAATTTATGATCATCTCAGGGTGATGATAATAATAGACATTAATAATAATAACATGTGCCAAATAATATGAGTTAGTGATAGTTAACGATAGGCAAGTAACAATATATGCATCACAGCGGATGAAACTCTAATGTCTAAAATATCTACCTTAATTATTAATGATTTGAGGTATCACAATGACTTAATAAACTATAAATTGAGTAATCTTAAACTTTGCATTTATCCAATCAAGATTCTTTTTCGATTAAAAGCATATAAAATTTTTAAATGATGTAGATCTTCTCTCCCAAAAGTAACATCAAGTCATAGTTAATTATCTTTCTAAATACTTCTTTTAAGTTTATTTAGGCACATTCTAGTGTTCTTGATATCATTTAATCTATGTGTGTCATACTGTACTATCTTAATTTTAAGTTTATTATAAATTAAGATAAGATAATCTCAAAATTATAACCAAAAAAGTTTTCAGCATAGTTATGTAGATTAGCATCAAGAGACAATCAATTGAAAATGGGAGAAGTTAAATTATTATAGTGGTTGATTGAGACATTTTTCAAATAACAAAGGAGATTAAGAAGTAAAAAAGATAAATATAAAAATTACCTGTTAGCAAACATTGATCATTATGTCGACATATGTCATATCTTGATTAACAAATATTAAAAGTCAGTTTGATGGTTCTCTCAATCAAAGGAGAGATAGGGTAATTATAAAACATAATATCAAATGCTCATGACTAATAGACCTTGAATAATGACGATTAAAATTTTACTTGTCAATTAATATTCGGTATGAATTCATGGGAAGAACTAATGTTGATGTTAGATGACGATTGATACTTGATATTACTGGATAGTGGGAATCAAAAGTGTGACAGTTATAGTTATCAATATTATACTAAGACTAATAGTAGTAGTCTAGTGAAATTAGGCAAACATAAAATTACTTATGAATTCTATAATTTATTTTACTAAAATATAATTTGTTGAATGTGTGAAAATCTAATCTTTTTATTAATTTATTTAGCAGGTACATATTTGTTATTTTGAAGAAAAAAAATTTGTCACTCCATTGCATGATATAGAAAGGTCGGTTGATGATTTGATATTTTTGGAACATCTCACCAACTTATTGAACTCAAAATTGATATATCCTATTGTCAAAACTCAGCCTCTTGATATAAACATTTTATATATATATATATATATATATATATATATATATATATATATATATATATATATATATATATATATATATAATTTAAAAAATCAAAATCATTTTATTTTCAAATATAAAATTACGTTTATTTTATTAATTTTATTAGATGAAATTGAAACAAATACATTAGATCTAATTGTCTCCTTATTTGTTTTCTTGTCTATTGCCGAAGGGATGACGTAATTTTAAGATGTGAAGCATCGGATAATAGTGGAACCCACTGCATTATATTACAATAGTCAATCGGGTCAATATGCTTCAAGGCTTAATTTGCTTAATTAAAATAGTAATTAGTTAATTAGGCATTTAAAAAAAATTAAAAATAGGCCGATCACCAATCCGACCGCATGATTGATCGCTTCGCCGCTTGCTGACCGCGACCGCTCATCCTTATTTTTCTGCCCCAAATCGAAACCAAGAGCCGGATCTCGATTTTTCGCTTCGTCGTCCACGACTGTCAGATCCTGATCACCGCTGTGCCCGACGCCGGCCAAAGGGAGGTTGCAGTCGGTCAAGGACAGCTAGCCGCCGAACAAAGAGAAGCCCACAACGCATTTTCTTATTTTTTCCGCCGATTTAGGTATTCCTAACCCTAAATGAGAAATGTGTGTTATATCTTAATTTATATGAGTTTAGTTGGTATGACGAAGTTATTTAGTTTGATTTTCATAGAAAATGTGTGAGATCTCATTTTAAATGTGTTTTATTTTTTTCTACCGATTTAGGTATTTCTAACCTTAAATGAGAAATGTGTTAGATATTAATTTATATGAGTTTAGTTGGTATGATGAAGTTATTTAATTTGATTTTCATAAAAAATATATGTGAGATCTCATTTTAAATGTGGTGTTTATTTTTTGTTTCCGCCGATTTAGGTATTTCTATCCCTAAATGAGAAATGTATGTTAGATCTTAATTTATATGAGTTTAGTTGGTATGATGAAGTTATTTAGTTTGATTTCCATAGAAAATGTATGTGAGATCTCATTTTAAATGTGGTGTTTATTTTGATGCACGATGAACTTATTTAGTTTTTGTCCATCGAGATCTCTATTCATAGTAGTATTTGCAGAGATTTCACTCGTAGGATAATATCATTGCTTTTGTTGGCCCTCTTTTTCCATATTTAGTTGTTTTTGTTGAATTGATTGTTATCAACTATGGGGGTTAGTTATGTCTTTCAATGAATATAAGGAATATTTGGATTGAATTGGTGTGGGTTTATTTATTATTTCAATCATTAACCTTATGACTAAAGAAGTTTTGAATTGTTGGATTTTGCTTTCTACTAAGATTTGACTGGCTATTTGTTTTGGTGGAGAATGTATTTTGTGTATGCACATTAGAAATTTGTATTTACGATTTCTCTTGAATTAAATTATGTACAATGACCAGGTGAGACGAAGGATTACTAGTGTTGTGTTATTGTTAATTAGAAATGAGTTCGAATGTCAGATAGTTCTCATTATGGTGGTGAACTCAATGTGTTTACAATTTCATTTCAACATATGTTGATGAGAAAATTCATCCAGTCCAGATCCCACTGCGGATTAAATTCGTGGAGTTAGAGAAGCGAATAATGAGGTCGTTGAAGCTAGATCCAACAAAGTTCTTTGTTAATCTCGTAGGTCATTTTCTTATTGGTACTGGATTTATTGCAACTCACATTAATGATGAAGAAGTCTGTGAAGTTTTAATTAATGCAACATGTGTGCAGCCTATTGTGATTTATGTTGAAGTTGAGGAACTGTCGTGTGAAGATAGAGAGGCTAACACTTTTGAGGAATGTCAGAGAGCTCGAACCAGTACTGAGTACATCACACCAGCTTCTCAGCTAAGTACTCAAGTGAAATTTTATGGGTCTGCACCAAGAGAACATGTTTACTTTGCTGGGACAAGTTCTGCTGCTATGGGTGACCTAGAAGGTGATCACATGAATCCACTATCTCCTTAAGATGTTGGATATGAAACTACGTCTAGTAAAAGTAGTAGTGATGATGATGAGGAGGATTATAACGACGTAGAGCAGACTATTTTAGGGGCCACAGAACCATCCCTCAGGGTCAGAGACCTAATTGCAGAATACTCAATTAGAACAAGTCATACTGAAGAGCACTTGATATGTAACAATGAGTACATGCGTAGTGCTCAAACAACTAGAGAATGGGATGAGGACCTTACATGGCGGTCCGATGAATCAACCTTTGAAGAAGAGAATTGCATCCCAGATGAATTGCTTGAAAGTATGTGTTTTCATGATAAAAAGCAGTTACAGTTTGCCATTCAGAGTTGGTCTATCATAAATAATATTGAGTATGTCATATATACTTCAAACCAATTAAAATTCACTGTATTGTGCAACCACCATTCTCACCCAACTTGACCTTGTTTGTGGCGCTTACATGCAAGCTCAAGTAAGAGATTGGGTGGTGCTTGGAGAATTGGTACCATTGGCTCACCTCATACCTATAGTCATTCAGTGCTTAATGCTGGACACAGGCAATGTACATCACAATTCATCAGTTATTTCATCCAACCCGTAATTAGACGTCAGCTAGATTTATAGCCTAGAGAAATTGTCGGTCGTATTGAGTCTAAATTTCATATAAGAGTGTCTTATATGAAGGCCTAGGATGCGTGTCGAAAGGCAGTTAAGGTAATATTTGGCAGTTGGGAGGAATCTTACCGATCATTAAGAAAATTCATGGTTGTTGTATGTTCATCTATGCCAGGGTTAGTATATCGGATGCACTCAACAGAATCGACCAGGTTCCAACGATTGTTCTGATTATTTGAGCCTTCAATTAGAGGTTGGCAATACTGTCACCTAGTTCTATGCCTTGGGAGACTTTTCTATTGGTGGCAGAGGAAATCTACTTAGTGCAGTAGGTATCGATGCCAACAACAGCTTGTTCCCACTCGCTTTTGCAGTTGTGGAATCAGAGTGTATTGAGTCATGGGTTTGGTTTTTGCATACACTACAGGACTTGATCCCAATGGTGTCTACAAGAGGTGATCTCTGCCTCATTTCAGATAGGCATGAAAGTCTAGTTCATGGCTGCAAAAAGATCTGTCCCTAGGCTGCACATCGCAGATATATGTTTACAGGGAGAAGATATATGGCTAGCTAAAGTACCGATGGTATATTGGAAGAGGGTAGAGTGGTACCTGTCTGATCGTGTGCTCAGATAGTTCGGCATGCCACCTATGGTTGATGTTGCACCGATAGATCCATTGTTCATACGGGTCAATGACTGAGGAAAAGTCAACGTTGATTAGATCGATTACCACTACTCTTACGTTGCACAGTGGGAGCGCAGACGTGAGTCAGTTGTAATGGTAAATTCATCATAGCAGGACCGGGAGCCAGCAATCAACCGATACATGAGGTGGTATCATTCTTGGGCTTTACTTTACATGTTGAAGGCTCCGATAATTCCTCCTGACACCTATTACCCTCGAGCGCCTGGAGAACGGTTGATGGTTAGTCTATATGAAAAGTATTACAATTTAGTTTTCCTATAACAATTAAACCCTGATCTAAATTTCTTTATTTGCAGCGTGAGCACATCTTGAATACTGAGGACATATTTCAGTGCTATTTCGGGAGAGATGATTATACATAATTTTAGAAATTTATCAATGATTACAAGGGATTGTGTATAGAACTGAGGTGCAATATGCATATCTCTGATAGTCAATACAGGGATACTGACATTCCAGATACTTCAGCATCAGCGCAACCAAATGTGTTGTCGATGGATATGGGTCCATCTTCTACACCAGTGGTCGCGCACTCTACGTATACATTCACACAGTCACCCCAGTATTCATATTAGGAAACTATGTGGACTCAGATGCACCCATGGCAAGCACCAGTCCCGCCCACATATGGCCCACCGCCATTCCATATGACACCGCTATACGAAGCTTCGGCTGATGTACCTCATGTTACACACTTAGGATATTCGCAACAACCTGCCGAGTAGGTTGAAGAGGAGGAGGACCATCAACAGAATCATCTACGCGATCGGCCACGGTGACCACCACCCCATTACACTCCTAGTAGTGATGCGATTCCACCACACAGGCATCGACGAAGATAGATGTGTTATCTTTTTTATGCATTGGATGACATGTACTTGTGACTGTTTTTCATTTGTTATGGTTACTCATTCGGCCACGTTCTATAACTATTAATTGTATCATCCTGGTGTTGTTTATTATTTGTTTGTTTTGGTTGGATTACATCAGAGATCGGTATTCGGTTCATATGCGTTTGGTTAAATTCAATTTCTTCACATTGCATATTGAGATGAGGTTGTGTGTTAATATATACTTTTTTATGATGATATGTCTTTTCTCTTAAGAGCTTGTTAAATGCACTTTAATAAGAGTGTTTTAGTATAGTGAGATATAACAAATTATGCAATGCTTCATTTGGTTGACTTTTAAGAGTGAAAAATTCCCTTGATTTCAGTATTTCATAGAATGTTACTACAAAAACTATGGTTACTCGGGCAAGAATCGAAAATTATCAACGTGAAAGTTGTAGAAATTTTTATTCTTTCAACGATACCAAACACGCTAAAATCTAACACCAGATGAGCCTGATACGGCCAAAAAATGGGGGCTGCCGCAATATATATATGTTTTCTGCACCTTAAATATTCATACATTCCCAAAAACTGCGGTTATCCAGGCATGAATCGTCAAATATTGTCAACGTGAATGTTGTAGTACTTTTTATTATCATTCTAATGATACCAAGCACGCTAAAATTTGACAGGATGAGCCTGATAAGGCCAAAAAACGGGGGCTGCCGTAATATCTTTATTTTTTGGAACTTAAATATTCATACATTCACAAAAACTGCAGCTACCTGGGAGAGATTTATCAAAAGTTGTCGACATAAAATTTGTAGTACTTTGCATTACCTTTCCAACGATACCAAGCACGCTAAAATACGACACCGGATAATCCAGATACGGCCAAAAAACGGGGGCTGCCGCAATATCTTTATTTTTATCAACTTAATTATTCATACATTCGCAGAAACTGCGGCTACCTGGGAGAAATTCATCAAAAGTTGTCAACATAAAATTTGTAGAATTTTTCATTATCTTTCCAACGATACTAAGCACGCTGAAATCCGACTTCATATGAGCCTGATATGGCCAAAAGACAACTACTATGTGTTTAATTTTTTTTTAAAACTAAATTAAAGCTTCGCCTTAACGCGACCGGCTCGACGGTAGTTAATAATCCAAATGACCTATTTTAAAATTTTTTTAAAAAATGCCTAATTAACAAATTAAAATTTTAATTAAGCCAAATTTAAAAATTAAGTCTAAAAGGAATTGACTCTGAGACCCGGAGAAAAGAGACGAACACGCGAAACAATCAGCACATAAGTAAAATTCAATCTAATTTGATTATACTTTGAATAATTAAAAATATTATAATATGAGAATATTAATATATGGTTGGCCTCAACTCAAAAATTAATTATTTTTTTAGTTTGATATTTATATGCAAGCTGGTGTTAGATAATGATTTTACTATAGTTAATCTATAACTCATAAGAGTCTTTTGAGATTAATTTTATTTTGCATTGTTATCATTATTCGATTTTATTTTAAAATTGAAGTATTTTATTTTTTAAAAGTAAATAAATTTTTTTTTCAAAATATCCAAAATAAAATTTAGAATATTTAGGTATTAAAAAATTATTATTATGATCTACCTATCATTCTAGACTATTATTATTGTTGTTGATCATTATTGATTGTCACTAAATATAATGAATACCAACTCTAATGGTGAGTTCACATTCTCCTTCATAATCTCAAAAATATCATGATTGTCTTTAAAATGATGGAATACTATCTAGAGATGTTTATATTCTAGGTTTTAAAAGTTGATGGATTTTTCATAGATGGATAAACAAATAATTTGAAAACTCTTGGCCTATATAAATGGTAGCCTACTAGCTAACAATGCATACATTCATTATAGTAAAGGGCAATCTCAACACGAAAACTAAGTCTAGCATATTTTGAACTACTGATAAGTAATGTCATTAGCGATCTCATATGTGTTGCTAGTAGGATCAGTTGGATGTAAGTCATAGGAGCTCATTACTCAAGTAGATGCCCAATTTCTATTCATCACCCCTAATTGTTGTTTCTACCTCATTTTATTCCACCTACAATGATGCCATGAGCTCATCATCACATCATAAGAGAAGTCAATTGCTTTGTTGTGCTTGTCGTTCAAAAGAAAGAGCGCAAATGATTGGAATCTCTTTTTGGGTGACAAGTATTCTTAAAGGAAGAGAAGGTAAAGAACACAAACTTACTTTTTTATAAACAATGTCTTTAGGCATCTGCATTATTGATGTTCTTGTATTTCTACTCAGGGGTCATGATCTTATGAAAGAGACCTTGAATCAAGAAAATTTGGTTGAAAGGTGCCCACTAAGAGTACTAAGAGCACGTAACTCACCAAAGCAAAATTTTTGTAAATGCCCATTTTTTCATTCCTTATATCTTGCTTGTGTGCTAGATGTATGGGTTCTTCGCTTTAACATATAGCCATATATATTTATAAATATTATAGACTAATTCGGTCTATAAAGATTCCCATATATAATTTTTGCAAATGCCCATTTTCTATTTTTTTACGCTGCTTCCACAACCTTTTATTCCACATATAATGTTGTCATGGCTTCATCATCACATCATAAGAGAAGTTAACGACTTTGTAATTCTTATCCTTCAAAAGAAAGAGAACATAGTGATTATAATTTCCTTTGTAAATGCGAAAATTTTACCTTTGAGGTCATTATGATTTGTTACGGGTAACTCCATTTAATGTAATATTAATGAAATATATTTAATATTATTCTGATAATATGTTGTTTGTATTAAACTTCAAGAGATCAAAACTCTGTAATTTCTATCACAAACAAACAGAATAGCTTTAGCTAATCAAAATTAAATATTATCACTTATAACTTTGATATAACTTAATACAATCAGATTGCTTTATGTGATAGATATTAGCCTTTCTTATTTTAATATATAATTTTTTTATTGCATATGAAAAACAACAGATAAATGGCACGCAGTGAGAAGAAAAATAAATAAATAATGACATAGTTTAATCAATAATACGAATAAATTACAAAAAATTTACGACTTAAAATGACAACTAAATACAAAGAAGAGGGCTGAGGTGGTTTCTCACACCTAGCGAGCACAATTTATTTATTTGAAAGATCACATACAGTTAGAGAATATATAATGTCATAATTCAAATAATTAAGTTTACAAACTACAGCAAACTCCTTTGTAAGCTAATTTAGTCATTCATGAGCCACTTAAAAGTCAATGTAAGAAATAAAAAAAACAACAAGTAATTTTAAATAAAAAAAGGATAGTAATTAAATTTTGATTGTTGACCAATTGCAGGGAAGAGCATAGTTTTGAAGATATATATAGCTTGAGATATTAACTATTAAATTAATTAATTTTAAGAAAATCAAATTAATTTTCTCGACTTTTCTTTAAGATTATAATAAATGTAATTCAACAATAGAAAGCCTTTAATCAATATGATTATAATTTTTTATTAAAATGAATGAAACCCTTTAAAATTTCGGTCGCAAATTTACATGTGATAAGGTCAAGCAATTGAATGGATGAGTAGAATGAATAAAAAGTTGTGAATAACGACAAAAAAATGCTAATGCATAGAATCAAGCAACCATGATGCAAGTTTGTGTGACAACAAGCATATAGGAGCAAGCAAAATGGGGCATAACTAGTATGAGAGCATAAGATGATGGGCACATTAGTGATTGAAATAGAGGAATGATAGTCTATTTGTGATAATAAGGAGTGACAATTACATTTAAAGGTGACTTTATAAATGATTTTGTTAGGATGATGAGGTATATGTGACTATTATATGAAAAATAAGGTCAAAATGTGTCAAATTTTATGTCCATAAAATTATGGACTTTTATATGGTAATAAAAAGTTAAAAATTTTAATAAGTAAACTAGAAGGATTAAACATAGATTTACATTAAAATGTTTATACATTTGTTGAAAAATTGAATAGTTGCTATGATTTATAATTTATATCAATCTCATCAAATTAATCACAAAGAATATAAAAAGAAACAACTAATTAAGAAAAAAAATGAAGAGGGGTTAATTATAAATGTTGAAAAGATGTTCTTTTCACTAATAATGTCAAACATAATTCATCTTTTACTCATAATGTAACATAACATAACATTTCAAAGGAACTTGTGTATTAGGAATATTATAAGCATCATATTGCCATATTATTTAAATTATATGAATATAGATAATTAACATTTTTATTAAGGATTAAGTATGGATGCCGGTGGACCAAATAGGGTTAAGGTCTTTGTCATAGATGACGACATTGTGATCTTCTTGGAGGATAAGACTATAAGAATTCCAACTATTGTGACTGGTGTTGCTAGCCCACACAACTTTGCCTTTATTATTGTAGATGACGAGATTACCATCATGTTGTAGCTTGAGGATGCAGTTGGAGCCCATTCCATTGGTTCCCGTATACCAGACCCCCTTGTTTAAAATGTCATTATAAAGGGCGAGGTTACAATCTTGCGCATAATAAGCGTAGTCGCCATATTCAAGGGACTCCCCGGGCCCTAATGTTTGCCCGGATTCCATACTAGTGCCAAGAGGGTTCGCCTTTGTTCTAAGGCTCATCATGACTATAACGATTAGGAGGAGGAACATAGTCGAGTTGAAAGAGGAGGCCATGGTAGTTTCTTGGGAATTAATGTCCTCTATCACATTTATAATTTACTTATTATTGATCGTGTATATATAAGTTTTGATTTGTTGAAGTCATAATTATTAAATATAAATGAATTCCAGTTGCCGGATGTAATTGAGTATTTCAAATGGTGATTCACACTATTTACTTAATTGGGTCGCCCAATAAAACAGATATATAATGCTATGTACCAATCAAATAATTGACACATTCACCAAAATGATTAAGTTTGCAAACTACAACAATCTCCTTTGAAAGCTAAGTTAAACCTTATCAAACTTGTCAGAAGAAGAGACAATATAGATGGTGTAATATTTTTTTTTTTCCTTTCAAAATCCAACTCAAAACACCATTAACCTTCAATTTTAGTTTATTTTAAATTAAATTAATTAATTTTAAACAATTCAAATTAAATTCATCGATTAATTAATTTTAATCAATTCAAATTAATTTCACTTGATGTCTCTCTAATATTTGATCTGAATTTTAGAAATATATGGGAAAACTCGAAACTAATGAAACATAGAAAAAAATAATAAAAATAATATATCAATGACTTTTAAATTCATCAAAAAAATAATAAAAAATCCCTTTCCATGAAAATTAATAATCTAATGTTTGACTTTCCTTTAAAACAAATGGATTGAAGGATCTTTCAAAGATTGATCACTTCCCTTTGCAAGTGGAAAGCAGTACTTCAATGTATACGGCATCTATCATGTGTGCTTAATTTTCATCGTCTCCTTTCTTTCTTTAAAAATTATTACATATAAAGTTTAAAATGTAAATCTATATTCAAATTTTAATAACATAGAGAAAATTATAGTTTAATGATCTCAAGAGTATATTTTCTTTCTTTTAATGATTATAATTAATCCGAATTGATTGAAAGATAATATGTTAGGTTGCACATATTTTATTAACTAATTAAATTTTAATAGTTGTATTTGCGTTCTTGTAATTAACTAAAAATTCAAATTATTTAAAGCATTAGAGTTTTATTATTATTATTATTATTATTATTATTATTATTATTATTATTATTATTATTATTATTATTATTATCTGCAATTTTATATTAAAAATATACAATTTGATAAATTAGAAGAAAGATAATAAAATTTCAGTTAATAAAAGAAAAGTAAATATAATTTTAAATTTTTTTTTATAGTTTTATATTTAAATTATTATATTCTAATATATTTTAAGTTATTTTATATTAATATATTTTTAACGAGCAGGCTTGTAAGCTAATGAGTCGACATAGGACTAACTCAAGTTTAACTTCTTAGTTTATTGGCTAAGCCATTTATTGAGTCGAAATTCGAGCTAGCTCATAAATTAGCTTAACTCACACCCCTATTTGAAGCCTCTTATTATAACTTAAATGCTCTTAAAAATATTTAGAGGATAAATAAGTAATAGAAATAATTAAAATATCAAAATCATTTGATTTTTAAAGATAAAATTACATAGATGCTCTAATACAAAATTGAATCAAATTACTGCATAAATGCTCTAATACAAAATTGAATCAAAATACTGCACTATTCCGAAAGGAATAATATAGTTTTAAGATGCGAAGCAACTGATAAATAGTGGGACCCACTGGAAATCTTGTGACCCCACCCAAAAAGTCCAAATAATTTGCAATCTAGTCAATAAGCATAAGGAATTGATTTTAAAGATCCGACATATTTACATATTTAATATCTAAATTTTCATATTTATGTAACTAACGTTCAAATCTATAAAATTATATAAATCTATAAAATTATATAAAAATAAAATTGTTATTAAAATTTTTAAATAAAATATATTATTTTATAGATAAAAAAAGTTGTTTTTATAAAAATAAAATTTTAAATATTACATATATAAATAGACAAAAATTATATGTAATATATGTAAATTTATGGTTAGGGAGTTCTTTTAATATGCCTCTACTGCTAATGTAACTTTAGCAAGTTTGTTTTAATTATAAACTTTAACATGATTTAAGAAAGAACTAACTCTAATGTTGCTAATAATAAATTTTCTAAAATATCATTTCTCTGATGATCTTTGAGTTCACCGTCTCTCTTGGTAACAATAAATTTTCATAATTACCTTTCAAAAGGTTTCAAAATTTTGATGGATTTTATATTAGAAAATAAAAGAATAAAAAAAATCAAGAAGGGGATTAATTATAAATGTTGATATGTTGTACTTTTTTAGTGACAATGTCAAACAAAAATCATATTTTATTCATAACATAGCATAACAATTAAAAAAAAAACTTTCATAAGAGACACACATGAGCATCATATTGCCATATTATTCAAATAATATAAATTTAGATGATGAGTATTTTAATAATGATTAAAAGGCGATGCCATGGCCCAAATTGGGGTTAGGTCTTTATCATAGAGGATAACATTGTGATCTTCTTGGAGGATGAGAAAATAAGTACTCCAAGTATTGCGATTAGTGTAGCTAGCCCAGACAACGTTACCATTATCACTATAGATGACAAAGTTGCCATCGTGTTGTAGCTAAAGGTGACAATTGAAAGACGACGCCATGGGAGCTTGTAGGTAATTAATTTGCTTATTCATGATGCCATATATATATATATATATATATATATAGACACACACATATAGATGGGAAAAATAAAAACTAATGAAACAATGAATAAAAAACATAATCAATGCAGCGAAATTATTTTCTTAAAAAAAACTAATAAAAAGATTACTTTTCCACGAAAATAATCCAAATTTTGTCTTTCTTTTAAAACAAACGAATTGAAAGATCTTCTGGAGATTGATTACTTCCCTTTGAATGTCATTTGTGGATCCATCAAGAAATGGATGAAGAGAGGAGATCCATAGAATACTGATTCACACGTCTATCAAATTATATGGTGTGAACTTAATGCTTTTTAATAAGATAATTTGATTTCTTATTATTATTTTATTAGGTTAGATTAGTATTAGATTTAATTGGAAGCATAATATTGTTTTATTATATTGATGATATTATTACAAAAATTATAGTTTATGGGTCTTAAGGAAATTTTTGTATACATTAGTCCCTAAATTTCTCTTGTTTCTTCTCACTTTTTTAATTCCATATATTTTGTATACATTAGTCCCTAAATTTGGTGTTGAGTCAAACAAATCATAGTTAAATAGCACCACGACTCTCTCATGCATCCTAAGATTTTGCAACTGGACTATCTCTTACAAGACACCATAAAAATGTTTCCATCCTCTTGATGAGTATTGCTTTTTAACAAATCTACTATTATTTGTTTCTTTTTTTTTCTTGGCCTGTGAACTAATATGAAATCTAAAATCATTGACTTGAAATGTATGCCATGTCTTCACAAGTCTCATTGGTCTCCAAGCTAGGTCATGTAGAACCTAATCCTTAACTCCATTAGATGAAGCATGAACCTAAAGTGCTCAATAATTTTCAGTATTATTATCTTATATAATTCATCTTTAGTCAATCTTAGAAGTGGAGTGCACTTTTCAACTCTACTCTTCAAAAATGCCTCTCTTTTTTCTTTTAAATGGATAATTTCCATGCACAAATACTCAATGACAATTAAACCATGAATTTTTCTCACCATGCTTTAATGTAAATGCTTTAGAATAGTACATACAATATAGGCATGCTAACTTATTGTGCTCCACAATGATAATAAACCATATGATGAGAAATCATCAATAATCCACATCAGTGTTGCAATCATCTAAATTTTTTTGTTAAAGCATCATATATTTCATAAAATCTTGAAATTATATTTTAGATGATGCAAATAAATTTATTTATTCCAGCCTTTGAATAATGTGGCCTTGGTATAATTAGCATTTGAAACAAATAAGTGCTAGTTATGTACATCTCAAAAAAAAAGATTATCATGCATAACATTAATAGGCCAACACGCAGTGAGGTCGTGACTTGACTCATTACAAACATTATATACACACTTTTATTTTTACAGTCGATTATTTCATTGGTCATCAGCACAAATGACAATTGATTATAATTGTCAAGCAACTCTTATCGGCTATACACATATATTCTTCTTTCCTCTTTTGCTCAAACCCAGATTTTTGAGAGCTAAGAAAGAGATTAATTGTTGGTATTATCATCATTTTTTTGCAACATTTATCGCGGGGCTACCTTCACCGTCACTGGCAGCCTAATCGTGATATCAAGCCATGCATTGTATATCAATGCAAAAACACTCATAGCTTCACATTGTTTCTAGAGCATGAGTTTGAGTTTCACGAGTTGCATCGTATTCTTTATCATAAATAATTATGCATGCAACAAATGTGAGGCTCAAATTATGACAATTTTATGTAAAATATGTGCAAGCAAGCTTTCATGTATTAAATTTCATTTATATAAAAATTTTTAATTAGAACATTGCTTTTCGAAATGGCCACATCATGTCATTCATATCATTAAGAAGATTCAAATGAACATATTTGCTCTTAAATCGAACTTTAATTGATGAATGTCGAAATGATAGGATGTTATCATTTAATAGTATTTTAAAATTGAAAATCAATCTCCTTATTGTCAATTAGAAGCTTAATAAAAAATGATATTCCAATAAGATCATAATGCTCCTAAAATTCTTTTAAAAGAATTCAATTTTTATTGTGACCAGTATACATTTATATAATAAATAATATTTTATTTCCTTTTTTATTTATATTAAAAAGATGAGAATGGGATTTGTAATTTTCTTTTTTCTTAGGTCAACAACAACAAGCCTTAATCCCACTAGGTGGGGTCGGCTACATGAATCCTTCGTCTCCATTGTGTCTTATTATGTGTCAAATTCTCATTTAATTCAAGTATACTAAGATCATTTTTTATACATCTTAACCAAGTCTTTTTTGGTCTACCTCTACCTTTCTTAACATAAGGCAAATCTAATGCATCTACTCTCCTAATCGGGTCATCGGATGGCAGACGCTTTATGTGGCCAAACCATCTAAGGCGACTCTCCCTAATCTTATCTACCACTGAGCTACTCCAAATTTTTCTCATTTTGCATTCTCTAAGGTTAAAGCTACTCATCCACACAACATCCTCATCTCATAACTTAGTCTTATGCTTCTCTTTTATTGGCTAATATTTTGCACCATAAGTCATTGCAGGTCTTACCACCATCTTATAAAATTTTCCCTTAAGTTTAAGTGGAACTTTTCTATCACATAATAGGCCAGATGCATTTCTCCACATCAACCATCCAACTTGAATTCTACTAATAACATCTCCATCTATTTCACCATCATTTTGAACAATAGAGCCTAAATATCCGATCTCACTCTTATTAATGACTTGATCACCTAAAGTCACAACACTACCACTAAAACTTCTACAACTAAAATTACACTCCATATATTCAGTTTTAGATCTACTTAAATGAAAACCTTTAGACTCTAAAGTTGACCTCCATAATTCAAGTTTCTGTTGGACTCCCTCTCGAGTCTTATCAACAAGAAGAATGTCATCAGCAAAAAGCATACACTAAGGTACATCTTCTTGTAAATGCCTCGTAAGAACATCCATAACTAAAGTAAAAAAGATAAGGGCTTAATGTTGATCCTTGATGTAATCCAACTGAAATAGGAAAATATTTTGTCAATCCTCCTTGTGTTTGGACACAAGTAAAACTCTAGTATACATATCCTTAATGACTTGAATATAACCAATATTAACTTCTTTCTGTTCTAGAACTCTTCAAAGAACATCTCTTGAGACTTTATCATAAGCTTTCTCTAAATCAATAAATATCATATGTAGATCCTTCTTATTTTCTTTATGCTTCTCCATCAAACCTCTAAACAAATGTATATCATCCATAGTAGATCTACCTGGCATGAAACCAAAATTGTGAAACTTTTGTATCACATTGTAACCTATGCTCAATTACTCTCTCCCATAATTTTAATGTATGGCACATTAACTTAATTCTCTATAATTTGCACACTCTTGTGCATCACCTTTATTCTTAAATATAGGAACCAACAAACTCTTTCTCACTCATCTGCATCTTTTAGTCTTTAAAATAACATTAAAAGATTTGTAAAAAGAAATTCTATGATCTCCTAAATATTTCCACACTTCTATTGGAATATTATCCGGTCCTTGTTTTCCACATTTCATTTTCTTTAAAGCTTAACTTCAGATTTACTAATACGACGATAAAAATGAAATTCTCTATTTTTGTTTAGAATATTAAGATTGCTAAAATCAATAGTATTTTCAAATCCTTCATTAAAAAATTTATTAAAATATCTCATCCACCTGTTTTCTTAGGTCGTTGGGTAGAAAATAATCGGACTATTTTTCAAGTTGAAGCGCCATCTCTCCCAACCGCGCCGCGCCTTAGAACTCTCGCTCTCTCATGAGAAAGAACACCGAGCACCTCAGTCTCCTCCCTTCTCTACCGACCAACCACGACTTTTCAACCCTGGCTGCCGTCAACTAAAGCCCACCCGCCATCCGTCTCTCTGTGTTTCGAGGTTGGACCCAGGCTCCAGCAGCCGCAGCCATGGGGCTTCCCTTTTCTCTCTCACTCGCCTCCTACAGCCCCATAATCGAAGCCCTTGGCCCTCTCTCGCAGGCTTCAATCTCTTCTCTTTGGGAACCCACGCTAAAGCAACATCTTCCCTCCCCGCTTCCTTCTTCTTGCTCGTCGCAGACACCAGTCACTGTGAAAATCGAGAAAGAGGTCACCCCATTCTGGCCTCTCGTTTTCATGTCTCCTCTCCCGCTCAAGTCGACAAGCGCACCTCTCTCCAACTAGCCGGCTTCATCAAACCACTCTCTCTCATATACTCATCTGTTCTGTTGTGTTGCCGCCAACCAGCACTCCACATTCACGACCTCCTACTCTCCACTCTGTGGTGCCTGATTCCTGCTATTAGGACCGACCCAGCCACCGTTCGTGAACCGAGTCCGTGATCAAAGGCGTCGTCTGATTTTATGTTGTTCACTCCCCCGCAGGTATAATTTCGCATCTCTCAGCTTATTCTTCTCGAGTAGAGCCCTTAGGCTGCTGTAGAGTTGGCGTAGGTTAGGTTGTGTTTAAATGTACTTGTTGTAGAATTACATGATAAGAAGTGCGTTTATGCGCTCACCTGTAACCCAAGCCATTGCCTATGCATTCCCTTTAATCCGACAAATTCTAGAAATTAACGTTAATTAAATCATGCTTATACTGATATTAAGAGGCGAAACTCAGATACAGTTGAGGGGTCAATTTCCCTAAATTTTATAATTTTTCTTATATTATAATCTAAATCTATTCTGAAATAAAAACATTTGATTTTAATTGTTTATGAGTTGCCAAATATTATGATTGAGCAATAGATTATTTGTTTTATGTCATCTTCATTTTCCATTTGGTCGGTTTTACAGTTTTATTTTAAAATAAATAAAAATAAAATTAAATTAAATTAAAAAAAAAAAGAAAAATGATTCCAAACCGCCATTAAATTAATGAAGTGGTTGTTTTAAGTCAAAAATTGCACGCGCAATTTTTTACTTCAAATTCGCATAATATAATTCTAAAAGAATTCTTAACATTACCATTAATCTAAACATTTATAAAATAAATTCTAATTAAAATATGTAAATTAAATTTTTTTATTTATAAAAAATTGTAAGAAAATATATGCACCAAGTAAACTAGAATACACACATACACAAAAATTTGAGTTTGTATGTCAAAGACACATAATTAGCCATCGTTCTTTACTTCTTTATTTTCTTAACGAAATACATTTTAAAGTTTCTTTAAAGAAGCTTCTAAGCAATTAATGAGAACTTTTAAGCATAATAATATAAATCATACTCCTTACATGGTTTTACCTTCTTGATAAATTTTAAATGTTTATTCGATAAAGTGACTTAAAATTCAAATTCATTAAGAGACGTATGTAATTATTATATGTTGAAAAGAATAAGATAAATAATAATCATTGAACGTATCTTGTGAAATTGATCAATCATCATAGCTTTAACCAATTAATGAGAGCAAAAATCAGTTTCAATTGTAATAAATGTTATATAAAGACAAATACAAAATAAAAAATAGGTGGGCGTATGATTAGAAAAAGAATTCATAGTGCTTATTTGAAATATAATAATATTAGTAATAATAATTAAAAATAAATTTTTGAAAACACAAGACCCGTTTGATGCTGCACGATGTGTTTGGATGTACGAAATGGTCGAGCCGGGTTGAGTCGGTAGCGGTTGCAACTCGATACTGCCTTCCACGGTCCTCGGTCGAAGAGAGTTTTTTTCCTATATTGCCCGCATTTAGCACTCACTGTTCTCCCCATACCCTCGATCCATCCTTTGCCCTAGCTCACGACTGAAACTCTCGTCTCTGCAAAAGCTCGCGACGAGATAGGAAACTGAGAGATTCGATCTGTAACTCTCGTCTCTGCCCTAGCGGGTCCGATCCAATCCGAAACCAGCGTAGAACCATAACTTCTACGGGATTTTAACGTACGGAACCCTCGTCTACCACTGACTTTCGCTTCGCGCCCTCGGCTTCATACTTTGTGAAGGTAACCCTCAACTTTCCTATCCCGTCCCTTCACAAGCTTTAGTTTCTGTAAATTCGTAATGCATAGTTTTCACTTGAACCCTGGGCTTTCCTATTTCGTCTCTTCGCGAGCTTCAGTTTGTGTGGATTCGTAAAGCATTGTTTTCACTTCAACCCTCGACTTTCTTATCCCGTTCCTTCGCGAGCTTCAGTTTGTGTAGATCCCGTAACGCATTGTTTCACTTCAGTTTTCATCGCATCATCTTGCCAATGTTGGAGGAAATTGAGAGTATGATTGTTGCTATTAGCTTACTATAATAAGAAAAATATTAGTTTCATTCATCAATTAGGTTTAAAAGAAATTTAGGGTTATTTATAGGAATTTCATGACTTGAATAATTACTTAATAGTTCTTGCACATTTTGACTTATAATAAGTATTGTAATTTTATAAATGTCTAATCGATATGACATATAGTTGGAAATCAATGATGATCATGGATAAATTGAAGGGTTCCGTCAATTCTTTCTAGATATTTTTAAGTCTTGATACTCAAGAAGATAGAGTTATTTGTCAATCATCCGTATGTGATGTAATGTTAGTAAGTTAGATAAAATTAAAAGTATTATTTTTTTATTTTATTTGTGAGCTGAGGCTTAAGCGTTGAGGCATTTTGAGGTGTATGTCTCCATCAAAAAATTGTGCCTTGTTTGAGAATTGATATTAACAATTTTAAAATAATCTTATAGTAACGTGAGATGTTAATCTTTTGATGCATAATTTTAAAAATGCTTTTTGTCTAGTAATTTATATATTTGTGTGGCTTATACATATTGTGTCGAACTTCTATCTTATGCTTATTTTAGAAGATTTATGCACACTTAAGCATCTTCTAAAGATGCATATATCTAACATAAACAAGTGCTTGCATAAATCATTGTAGGGAGATTAATGGGAAACCCAAGGGACGGTGAAGTAGGTATTACATGGCAGAAAGAAGTTAAATTAATTTTATAACATTTTATAACATGTTCTTGTTTTCTATTTTGGTCTTTCAAACTACTTTGTATGTCGTCTGAATATTTGTTGACTACTATCCCCTTCCTCTATATACCGCTGAATTGATTTTTGACTAGCCTTCCTCCTATATCAATGATGTCCCAACTCACTTTCTCTACAAGGGGATGAGATGGATTGAGTGCTGAATGTTTATTATTGTAGTTGCTGAAATGGGTTATTCTGCTGTAGTTGCTGAGATGGTTTATTGATGTAGTTGCTGAAATGCTTAATTATTATTCTAATTTGCTTTGCTTCTTCTCGGTTGGTCTAGTTAATTGTGTTATTTATAGGATGGTTGGCCTATTTTATTTGTGGTGTCTTCCTACTTATCATATGGTTGGCCTCTTGTTGCTGGTTGTGGCCTAAATGGCCTATTGTTTTTGTTTGTTTGGTTATTGTGGCTAGGTGGCTGTTCTAGTGTTGTTGGTCTTTTATTTTATTGCATTGGTGGTTGGCTTGTTGGAATTTTGTTTGCTAAATTGGGAGATTGGTTGGCTTGCTGCTTTTTTGCTTAGATGATTTGGGAGATTGGTTTGCTTTGCTACTTCTCAGTTACTTGTGTTGTGTTCCTACTTGTAACATGGTTCACCTCTTGTTGCTGGTTGTGGCCTGAATGGCATGTTGTTCTTGTTTGATTAGTTATCGTGGTTGGGCGGTTGTTCTACTGTTGTTAGTCTTTTATTTTATTGCATGGGTGGTCGACTTGCTAGAATTTTGTTTAGCTTATTTGGGAAATTGGTTGGCATGTTGCTTCTTTGCTCGGATGATTTAGGAGGCTTCTTGGTTAGCCGGGTTGGCCTGGTTGCTTGTGATGTGTTCTTACTTGTAACATGGTTCACCTCTTGTTCTTGTGCTTTGAATGACTTCTTTGCTCAGTTTGTTTGGCTATCGTGTGGGTGGCTGTTCCAGTGTTGTTGGTCCTTTATTTTATTATATGGGTGGTGGCTTCTTTGGAATTTTGTTTATGATTTGGGAGATTGGTTGGCTTTGATTCTTTGCTCATATGATTTAGGACATTGGTTTGTTTTGTTGTTTCTCGGTTGGCCTAGTTACTTGTGTTGTTTGTAGCCTAGTTGGCCTGATTACTTGTGTTGTGTTCCTACTTGTAAGATGGTTTGCCTCTTGTTGCTGGTTATGGCCTGAATGGCCTGCAGTTCCCATTTGTTTGGCTATCGTGGATGTGTGGTTGTTCTAGTGCTGATTTGGGAGATTGGTTGGCTTCCTGATTCTTTGATCAGATGATTTGGGAGATTGGTTTGCTTTGCTGCTTCTCAGTTGGCCTGGTTACTTGTATTGTTTGTAGATTGTTTGTCACAGTTTGTTGTGTTCCTCTGGGCTCAGAAAATTGCCCACCTCTCGATGGAGAGAGTGATTTAAAGTGTAAGTGAAATTTTCAAAAAATAGATGGAATATTAGATAAGACACTACCCAGAGATTTCTCCCTCATTTTATGAGGACTTTAGATCTGGTTCCAGGTTTTCTATAGGCATAAGCACTAATAGTTAATTACCCCTCTTAGTGCTGAGATAGAACTTTTGATTAAGTCTAGTGGTTAAGTCACTTAGTGCATATAATAGATATAGAGTTTTGGAATTGAGATTTATGAAATTCATTATATTTAACTTAAAGTGGATGTTTGGGGGAATGATGATGTGCTCGATCTAGATCCCATGATTCCCTCATCCCGGGCTATCACGATCCTTAGTATACTTAGTCAGAGGAGGTAGTCAACCCAACCTGACCGAAGGATTCTTATCAGCAACACATGGGTTACGTCATCCAAGAAATCCTTGTAGATCTGGGGTGGTGTTTGTTTAAGAAGATAAGTTTAAGTCTGTCTTTGCTAGCAGAGAGCTTTTTGCCCAATCAAGTATACCCTATGGTTCACAACTCAAAGGGTAGAGCCATTAGGGAGCATACGGGCTACAGTCATGACAATGATATAGTGAAGTCATTTGGCGACAACCAGCCGATGAGAGGACTCTAGTTGTAACTGCATCATGTGAAGCCTCGCCGCCAGTCGGAGGACATGTCCTTGGCATGAGATTATTTCAGAGTAAACATAGTTGTGTACTTGATTTGACTTTGGCTCCTTTGTGAGCTAGGATGTTCTTAATTTATCACCTCTAACAAACAATTGCGAATGTGAATTGGATTTTTAGCTTAAGTTTTAATATTGAATTTCACTTAGATATTTATTGCTCAATGATATTTAAACTCTACATTTAGATTGATATTCAATCTAAGTTAATTTTCTTTGAAATTGTAATCATATTTTGATTGAAGTATCTCCTCCGGTTGAAATCTCCATTCAATTTGCTTGATCTTTTAGTTTATTGTTTTAGATTTTGTAGACTCTATTACTTTAATAATTGATGATCAGATCTACTGTAATATGATAGAATTAGCTTCTCAGATATTTCATTAAGTTGGAAATATTATAATATTATTTTTAAATTTTTAGGTTTTCTTAATCCGGACCCGGTCCTAGGACCCAACCGAGAATCAACCCGCGCAGCATTCTCAGACACTAAGTTTAAGCATTCAGCATAATGTCGGGGCCTATGTGGGTATATTTTTAGATTGCTTGCATGATTTTAACCTATTGAATTTGAGTTTTAATCATACTTTATAGTGTGTGTAAGTGTTCAATTAAAACCTTAACTTTTGTTCAATCATTTGAAGTAACATCCATATTTTCACATTTAGTTTTGAATTCATTGAATTTATAAGTTTTGGTGAAGCTTGATTTGTTCTTATTGCTGAACTTCTGATTCTTCACAAGTTCATCATGTTTAGTACTGATTCTCATTCATGGACAAACTATTGCATCTTTTTTATGCTTGCTCATGAGTATCCAACTTTTTAGTCCTTTTAAAACAAGATGTAAATACCATCTGAATGTTTATCGAAAGATCACATGTAAGGCATATAGGTGAATGTAGAGCTCGTTATAAGCTTCTCTTTCTCCCCTTTTTTTTTATTCCTTCAGCTCTTCTTAATAATTCCAAAGCGAGCTATAATAAAATCCAATCATTCATTTAATAGCTTTATTTGTATTAGATGAAAAGCTATCAAGTCATATTTTTGCTTGTAAGCGACCCATCAAGCCCTCTTATAAATCACCTTTCAAATCTAACTTGAGCTTTATTTTCATGTGGGAGATGGACTTCAAGGATAGTATCTTTTATATGTTTTGTATAAGTTCTAAGTCTTGCTCACATTTGAATCGGGTTCATATAATTATTTGGATATAATACAACCCAAACATTCATTGAATTCATCATTTGAGAGGTGTATAATCTCTTATATGACTTACTTTGCATTTCTTTCCAAGGCTAAGTTCTTAAATCCATAATGAATTTCATTTGTATCATGGTATTGAGTCACATTATAAATATCATTTGAATTTTCTTGTTGTAGCTTGGATTTTTCTTATTTTGATGTTTTAGAAGTCTTATATTCAACTTTAATTTTGATATGAGATTCAATTTTAAGTCCAATAATCTGGCTAAATTTTGACCTCACGGCGTCATCCCATGAGCTGCCGAGTGCTAGAGCCTTCCATGCTTAAGAAAGCATGCATAGTCTTCTTTATATTGCGGCTTAGAGTCTTCTAAACCCACGCTTAAGAAAACATGCATAGGCCTTCAATATCTTTGTTCAGAATAAAATTCAGCAGCCTCCCGGTGTCATCCCCGTGTAGGGGGATGTATCAGGAGTGCTAGAGCCTTCCTACTATGCTTAAGAAAGCATGCATAGTCAGTGTTTTGCGACAGTGCAGCTTAAAGAGTCTTCTAAACCCACCATGCTTAAGAAAGTGTGCATAGGCTTTCAATATCTGTATTTGGAATAAAATTCGGCGACCTCGACATCATCTCGTGTAGGGTTGTGTCGAGTCTTTACCATGCTTAAGAAAGCATGCATAGTCAGTGTCTTGCGACACTGTGGCTTAGAGTCTTCTAAACCCACCATGCTTAAGAAAGCGTGCATAGGCCTTCAATATCTATATTTGGAATAAAATTGACGACCTCTCGGATACACATGTAGGGGATGCATCGAGAATCTTGAGCCTTCTACCATGCTTAAAAAAAGCATGCATAGTCGTCTTGTGATATTGTGGCTAAAGAGTCTTCACCACGCGAAAGCATGCATAGGCCTTCAATACCTGGAATTTCAATTCAGATTCTCATTTTTCATTAAATTAGTTAAGTTCTCTATCAGTTTGAATTTTAGCAACCTCTCGACGTCTTCCCCATATAATGGGCTACATCAATGCCTTACAGTAGAAGAGAAGGAAGATTGGAGACAAGGCTTCATCAACTACTTTAAGGAAAGAAAACTATCGAGCATTAAGCAGATGGATGCACAACTTGAGAAAAGGCTTTGACTATATGCTTATATTGGCAATACCGTATATCATAGATCCTTTGAGCAGATGTGGCTACGGTGTTTGGGAATAGAAGAAGCCAACAATATGTCAGACAATGAGCCAGCCTTCAAAAGCACTAAAATTTATAGATTTGTTGATCGACATAAGATTGATTGGTGATACTCATCGATTTATAATCGAAAAACAAATGGCTTTGAGGCTTTCAACAAAACACTAGTCAAGCTACTAAAAATCCTTACAAGAAATAAAAGGGAGTGACATATCAAGCTTGTTGAAGCTTTATGGGCTTCGCACAACCTATAAAACTCTCACAAAATCCACTCCTTAGTATTTAGAGCTAAAATAGTCTTCCCACTTGAAGTTGAATTACCTTCACTCACGGTAGCCATTCAACACAATCTCACTCAAGATGAAAATATCCTACAAAAGAAGAGCTTGATGTGCTTGACAAAGCTAGGCTCCAAGCTTAATAAAATTTTGAAGTCTACTGAGTGAGGACGTCCAAAGCATTCGATCATACAATATGTCCTCGAGCTTTGCAAGAAGAAGAATTGGTCCTAGTGCTGAGAAGACTAATTATTCCTCACTGTCATTACATATGTAAGTTTTGCTTAGAAATTCTCTTGTAATACAAGAATGCATTTTCAAAATGAAGTAAAAAATCCCTCTGTTAGACAGGGAGCATTTTTTTAAAATTTTATAGCAAAATGGCATGCTCTCCCTATGAAATAGGGAGTCTTTCTATTATATTTGGGTTAACATCGCGCCTAAGGCCGAGATCCTCATATACATATTCAAATTATGTATTCAAAAATCACAAGTCTCAAAGTCTTATCGGCCAAAAAGAGAACTTTTCTAATATGCAAGCTACAATAAATCAAGTTGAAAATACATCTTTTATTCATATATCAAATCTAGGGCTCGAGTGGGTGCATAAGGTCGGATTCAATAACCCAAATATAGTCGAGTCGTTGACAGGTCTGCTTACTCAACATGCCACAAAGGCCAAAGTAATTGATCCCCCATCTCATTAGCCCGATGATGAAATCCTCCATCAATTGCTCAAGTCTAAGACTCAAGTAGGTGCATAAGGTCGGACTCAATAAGCCTAAATATGGCCGAGTCGTTGACAGGTCTGCTTACTTAATACGCCATAAAGGTCATAGTACAAGATCTCCATACTTTGTTAGTTCAAAGATAAGAGCATCCAAATCTCCAAATTCCTCTAACTTGGTGAGTTCAAGTTGCCCAAATTGGGAGTTCATTTCTAATGGTCATAAGGTCATCTCCAAAATTCAACAAAATATCCTAACTCAAGAAGGCATTAAGCTGAGTTTGGTATTAATGAAAATTATTAAATTTTAATTCCTTCAATAAGTCTGTCAAGTAGAAAATAAAGACTGAAGGAAATTTTTCTTCAGCAAGTCCAACCAAGCAAAAATCAAGGGACCGAAGAAGTCATCCCAATGGTCATACAAAGAGAGAACTAAGGAGTTATGTCATCAATATGTGGCATAGTCGTCTGACCGAGCTCTTCCGTCTAAGAGAAAATGAGAGCGGGAGGGAGGAGAAGTTTTCTGGCTCGAATGGGAGTTTTCTTTAGAGGATCGCAAGAGAGGCTTGGTTTGGCCATCCAATAGGAGGAGACGAGTGGAGGGAGGAGAGGCTTCAGTCTGTTGCAAACCTGACGAGCGAGAGCACTCATTCGGCTTGCCGATGAAAGAGGGAGAGCTTGTTCCTTGAGAGAGAAAAGATCTTCCCTCGCTAAAAGAAGAAGAGTGGGAAATAAAGGGGGTTTGGTTGCGCATGGGAGGGGCCTACGTCTCAGCTTCCGATTGGCTAATTGTGGGTGAGGGCGACTATAAGTTTCAAGACATTGATTGGATATAACTAAGATATAATTAGATAAATTCTATCTCAAAATGAATGCTAATTTTGATGAAATTTTAAGTATGATAACTCTAGTCAAATTGAATGTTATTCTAGGTAATTTTGACATTTCGGATGCAACGGCACATTTCGTTTCATGATCGGAGGTTATTTGGTTCAAGTCGGCGTCGAATTGGATCAATTTTAGTTCAAAATTGTGCGGCGATTCGGCATTTACCTGAGACTCATCATTGAGTCGCTCATTTTGATAGGTTTTGATATTTCGACACTAACGACATGATAAATTTCATGAACGTAGATTGTTTAGGCAACGTCGAGGCATCCCGACCTTGATATGTGTGTGAGTACGTCGACGAACTTTTTTCTTGATCGATCGACCAACGAATTGTGCAATATGCTACGTCTGGACATCAAATGCTCAGTTTTTTGGATGCTTACTCTGGTTACAACCAAATAAAAATGAACCTAACGGATGAATAAGCTATAGCATTTCAAACATATAAAGGTTTATACTATTACTAAGTTATGCCGTTTGGATTAAAAAATGCTGGTGCTACCTATCAACGTCTTATGAATAAGGTCTTTAAAGACCTACTAGGCTGCACAATGGAGGTATATGTAGATGACATGTTAGTGAAAAGCTTGAAAGAATCACAATATATTTCTGACTTAGAAATATGCTTTAACCTTCTTCGACGTTATAACATGCGACTCAACCCGACTAAATGTGCTTTTGGGGTTACGTCGGGAAAATTCCTTGGATTTATGGTAACCCACTGTGGGATAGAGGCCAACCTCGAGAAAATCAAAGCTCTCAAAAATATGACTCCCCCGAAGAATATTAAGGAAGTCCAACGTTTGAATGAATAATTCTGCGTTATCTTCCTAGCCCATTCGGGATAGATACTTGCCATTCTTTAAAATATTAAAGGGAGCTAAAATAATAATCAATGGATGAAGAATGTCGGTCACGCTTTTGGCTAAGTATTTAGCATCTCCACCCCTACTATCCAATCCTATTCAAGGAGAGATGTTATACTTATATCTCACAGTCTCTTCTCACGCGATAAGCTCAGGTTTAGTGCGAGAAGAAAGTGGGATACAACGACCAATTTATTATATCAGCAAAATTCTATCTGATATAGAAAGTCATTATCCACTTGCCGATAAGGTGGCTCTGGCTTTAGTTTTCTCAACGCAAAAATTACATCCATACTTCCAAGCCCATACTATCAGCGTTTACACTCATTTACCATTAAGGGTCATCTTATAGAAACCAGAAGCATCTGGGAGGTTAATCAAGTGGTCTGTAGAATTGGGAGAGTTTGATATAAATTTTCTACCTCGCCCTGCTATAAAGTCTCAAGTACTCACAGACTTTATAGTGGAATGCACTGCCCCAACTCCAGAGGAGCTATCTACTACATGCCTTTCGTCTCCTCAATGGACCCTCTATGTTGATGGAGCTTCAAGAAGTACTGGTGCTGGTGCGGGAATCTTACTTATTTTCCCCAAAATAATAAAATACCTTAGTATGGACCTTAAAATTCCTTGCAACTAATAATATGGTGAATATGAGGCTCTCATAGCGGGTTGAGACTTGCCATTGACTGTGAAGCTCAAGACTTAGTGATACACACTGACTCTCAACTTGTCGCCTCCCAAGTTGAGGGAAACTTTAATGCTCATAATCCCCAGCTGGCACAATACCTCAACTTGTTGAAGTCTCTTCTTGCCCATTTCAAAACTTTATTTGCATTAGATGAAAAGCTATCAAGTCCTGTTTTTGCTGTAAGCGACCCATCAAGCCCTCTTGTAACCTTTCAAATCTAATTTGAGCTTTATTTTCATGTGGGAGATGAACTTCAAGTATAGTATCCTTTATATATTTTGTATAAGTTCTAAGTCTTGCTCACATTTGAATCGGGTTCATATAATTATTTGGATATAATACAACCCAAAAATTCATTGAATTCATCATTTGAGAGGCGTATAATATCTTGTAAGACTTACTTTGCATTTGTTTTGGTCCAAGGCTAAGTTCTTAAATCCATTATGAATTTCATTTGTACTCATTGTGAGCTATTGAGTCACATTATAAATATCATTTGAATTTTCTTGTTGTAGCTTGGATTTTCTTATTTTTGTGTTTTATAAGTCTTATATTCAACTTTAATTTTGATTTGAAATTCAATTTTTAGTCCAAAAATCTGGCTAAATTTCAGTAGCCTCCCGGCGTCATCCCTGCATAGGGGATACTTCGGGAATGCTAGAGCCTTCCTACAATGCTTAAGAAAGCATGCATAGTAAGTGTCTTGCGACACTAAGGTTTATAGAGTCTTCTAAACCCATTACGCTTAAGAAAATGTTCATAGGCCTTCAATATCTGTGTTTGGAATAAAATCGGTAACTTCTTGGCGTCATCCCCATGTAGGGGGCTGCATCGGAGGTGCTAGAGACTTCCTACCATTCTTAAGAAAGATGCATAGTCAGTGTCTTGCGACACTATGGCTTAAAGAGTCTTCTAAACCCACCACTCTTAAGAAAGCGTGCATAGGCCTTCAATATCTATGTTTGGAATAAAATTCAGTAGCCTTCCAATGTCATCCCCATGTTGGGGACTACATCGGGAGTGCTAGAGCCTTCTTACCATCTTAAGAAAGCATGCATAGTCAGTATCTTGTAATATTGCGGTTTAGAGAGTCTTTTAAATCCATCACGCTTAAGAAAGCATGCATAGGCCTTCAATATCTATGTTTGAAATAAAATTTGGCAGCCTTCCGGCGTCATCCCTGTGTAAGGGGCTACATCGAGAGTGCTAGAGCCTTCGTGCCATGCTTAAAAAAGCATGCATAGTCAGTGTCTTGCGACATTGCAGCTAAAGAATCTTTTAAACCCACCACGCTTAAAAAAGTGTGCATAGGCCTTCAATACCTGCAATTTCAATTCAGATTTTAATTTTGAACTTAGAATTCATTTTCAGTTAAATTAGTTAAGTTCTCTCTCATTTTCAATTTTGGCAACCTCACGACATCTTTCCCACATTACTATTAGGCTTTCTTTATTGAGCATAATGCGTGTTTATTTATGACTATGACGCGATGTTCTACCGTTAACTCTCGAGCATACGTCTTCAAACACCTGCATAAAAAGAGCATATATATTGGTTTATTCTTTAATTTATCATTTTGAAATAAGGTTAATTTAAGCTCATCAACACTTTTATTTGTTCTTGTTTAGGTCTCCCATCAGTCCAAAATTCGGTAACCTCTCGGCGCCGTCCCTACATAGGGGGCTGCATCAGGGGCTATTCGACCTTCCCATCAGCTCTAATGAGCATAACGGCCTATGTCTTACGACACTACGATCATGGTCTTCTACCCGTTAGCTCTACTATGCATAACGAGGTCTTCAAACCCCTACATTGCAAGAAATTCACATTCTCTCTTGCTAAAGCTAAAGAGTATAATAGGATCATATTGGCGCTGAATTAACATTTTCACCAACTTAAAAATGTCACTTTCCTCACTTGATTTTTCTTCCAACAATGCCTTCTGCAATTTCCCAAAATCCATTTTCTTATTCCCTTCTTTAGCAGGAACGAGAGCATTCAAACCTTCCTCAAAATTTCCCTCACGAAACTTTCCTTTCTCATCAACCACCAAATATAAACCATCACCTCTAGAAGGGAATATGTAATGTTGAAGTGGTGTTGGTCGATAATCTGTGTAAACTATGTGACAAGGATGATGTGAATCTTGGCAACCCAATCAGCAAACTCCTTAGCATTAGGTACTGTAGCTCTGAGCCTTTGCACTGCATGCTTCTCCAAATCTCAGTGGTCATGACCAGCCAAGAGGCATTTGGCTCAATGGTGACATCACCAATCATGAGGCCAACATCTGAAAACTCCTCCTTAAACTCCCTGTATTTTTGGTTGCTGAGAGCCTTGATTAGAGAGGTGTAAATAACCCATTGTTGGTTTCTTAATGACATACCAATAGCATATAATGCAACAACAATTTTTTCCAGTTGATGTATGTGTAGATACCATTACGGATTCAACATTTTCAATGCACTTAATACCTTCATACTGGAAGGGATCAAGCTCGAAGGGGAACTCCTTCACGGGCTTTCAATCCCCTTCGGCGGTGCGGGGTTGTCCAAAGCGAGGGGCGACATAACTCTCTGGGTAGGATACATCATGCAATTAGGCCACAGGTTCATCGATGAAGACCAGTTCATCCTTCCTCTACGATTTATGTGGTATGGGGGTGCCTGGTGTCGCATCATCCTAAGATTTTCTCTTCAGCACTGAAGACATAACTAGAAAGAAGCTTAAGCAATTGGTAAATACAAATTATAGAGGGAAATAGCAAGAAGAAAAATGGTTGTAAAGGAGCTCGAAGGGGCTCTCAAGAATTGAAGCAGCGCCCTTGCTCAGTTTATTTCCCTTGAGCTAAGGGTTTTGCGTATGTCCACATGATGAACAAAGGATGGGAAATAGGTGGATGCTACTTCTTCACGTGGGATGGTATGGGATGGGTGACGTGACAACTCCTTATTGGCCGAATAGGGTGGCGAAAGCATAGGAATGGGCGGCTGCAAGTTTTGAGGCATTGACTGGGTGCAATTAGGAGATAATTAGACGAATTTATCTCGAAATACGTGTTAATTTCGATGAAATTTTAAGTGTGATAACTTTAGTTAAACTGGATATCTATTCTAGATAATTTTGATGTTTCGGAAGCAATGGAGCAGTCTGTTTTGCAATCGAAAGCCATTTGGTTCAAGTCGGCGAATTGGGTCACTCAAAATACGCATTACGCTTGACGCTCGACTTTCACGCAGACTTGTCCGAATTGAGTGTGAACAGTCTTGCTTGATAGATTTCGACATTTCAAAACTAAAGGCGTAATAAATTTCATGAACGGAGGTCATTTAGTTTACGTCGGCGCCTCCTGACCTCGATATGCGTATAGACATGTTGACGACTCGATCGCTTGATCAGTTGAACATTAGGTTGTGAAATATTCATATTCTGACCAGTTTCAACATTCTGAACGTAATGACAAAGTTCGTTCATCAATCGGAGGTCATTGGGTTGATTTTGGCGACGTCCAATGCATTTCAACCTCGATTTACGCATTATCACTTATGATCATTCAACAATTAGATAAACTCATCCGAATTGAGCGTGGATAGTATCATTTGATAGTTTTTTATGTTTTGACACTAACGGTGTAATTAATTTTGCAAACGGAGGTTGTTTGGGCAACGTCGTGGCTTTCCGACCTCGATATGCGTGTCAGCGCATCGACGAGCTTCTTTCTTGATCGATCGACCGTTGAATTGTGCAATATGCATATTCTGATCGATTTCGATATTTTGAATGTGACGGTGAAGTCCTTTCATCGATCAGAAGTTATTTTGACCAATTTCAGTGACATCTAGTGTATTTCAGCTTCGATTTGTGCATCGTTGCATCCGAAATTGATCGACTTCGTCTTGGGAACTTGACTCAACTGATGTGATATACATGGAGGTCAACACCTCCTTGTAACATGGTTGTCCTCTTGTTGCTGGTTGTGGCCTGAATGGCTTGTTGTTCCTGTTTGTTTGGCTATCTGGCTGGGTGGTTGTTCTAATGCTGTTGGTCCTTTATTTTATTGTATGGGTGGTTGGCTTGCTGGAATTTTGTTTAGTTGATTTGGGAGACTGGTTGGCTTGCTGCTTCTCAGTTGGCCTGATTTGTTGTGTTGTTGTTCCTGTTTATGTGGTATTTGGACCTAGTGCTTGGTGGCTGATTCTCTCTGGTAGGGAAGGAACTGGTTGTGACGACGATGATGTTTTTATTTCTATCTTTAAGGCTGGTGGTATTTTATATGATTATAACCCTTCTTTTTGAAGTTTGGATGCTCACATATATTATTGTTCCTTGGGATGGATTTTGACTGAGCCTGAGCCGTCCATCCTATTTTTCTTTTATGTATCTTTCTATGCTTTCTTATGTTTTTTTTTTTTTTTTTTTTTTTAAGGTGGACCTGTATTTGCTTGTATTTGCTGAGTTTGTTACAGTATTTCTTCATTAGCATTTGTATTTCAGGGATTCATTAGTTTTTACAAGGATTGTGTATCTTCTATTAAAATTTGTATCATTTTTTTGGAAAATAAATATTTTGCTATTTAATTATCATTTTAAAATATTTTGCAATATTTCATATCATATATTGCTTATAAAAATAAAACATGAGATATTTGAGTATTTTATGAATATGAGAGGAGATATGAGTGAGCATAGCGGATAATCAGTATTTAGAATTCAGAGGAAAAAAAAATTTAAAAAAAATTGATCAACACGATATTAAATTTAATATTTTGATCGTATTAATTATTGTACTTACAATTTTAATATTAATATTATTTATTAAATAATATTATTTATTAAATGATGTATAATCTATTAATATAATTTAATTAGCGTATGGGTATATATGAGTATTAATTATCTTATTTTTCTTCATTCTGTTTATTTAAACATATGCTCATATGGATTTTAATCATTTATACAACTGCACAATAAATTCTAAACTAACTTTTCCAAACAAAATCAATACTTCAACAACATCAACTTCTTGACACCAACTTCCTCTACAACAACTGCACAACTGCCTATAAAAAAACTGCAATTACCCTAAATGGGCCCAAAGAGACATTATTAATTGGTTATTATATATTTTTTAATTGTTATATAATGAACCGTTAAATAATAAAATTAGAGTTTGACACGTTATTTTTAAAAGAAAAAAAAATAAAAATAATCTAGAGTGATTTAAATGAGCATATATAGGAGATATGGCTCAAAAAAGATTATTTATCAAAATGATTTTTTTTTAAAAAAAATGCAAACCAATAAGCTCAACCTAAGAAATTTACGGGAATAATCACATCCATGAAAAAAGATTTTTAAAAGGAATAGATTAATCAGCCGAGAAGAAAATGAACTTAATTGCCTATGTGATGATGAGAAAAGCTAGGGCGTTGATAGAATATCTAGAGACCTATTTTTCCATATTTACACTCAATATTTTAGATATCATGCTTTCCTTGAAGCTTTAGAAATACTGGGTCAACAATTATACCATGTACCTTGAGCTAAAAAACCATTAATGGAAGGAGATTCACACACAACATATATATATATATATATAAGAGAGAGAGAGAGAGAGAGAGAGAGAGAGAGAGAGAGAGAGATTGATCGAACTAGTGAAACCAAGATAGGATATCGTTCATTAGAATGATTTATAAAACTACATCCCATTAAGTGGGCAGGTGGGCCAATTCATATTTCACATATGCAATGATCAAAAGCAAGATGGCTGGTTTGGTCGGCTTCGCATGTCATTCAATTTCCCAATCTGAACTCACTCTTTTGACAATGAAACATATAAAACTTTTTTGATAAATTATGTGTAGAACCCAGATTTAATTTTATATCTGAATTTTAATAACATAACATTTATGTGATGCTCATTTAATATATAAGTAATGTGCATTAATGTATATATAAATATATGTGTAATCATGCAGCTAATACATATCAATATGCAAAAATGCATAACAGTTCACAACTACTACATAATAACTGTATATTAAATGAGTGTCATGTGATACTATATTATTAGAATTCGGATTTAGGACTACATCGGGACTCCACATCGAATAATTTCTTTGACTTTTAATATAAATATTGCAAATACGTACATATATATAAGCTGGCAAAAACTGTAAATTCTGATTTTGTTCATAAAATAATGTACAGACACACATTTGAAGAGAGCTTGTGTAAGAAGCACAAGCATATGCAAGCATCACAGTTATATATAATTGTTCTAGTAATTTGCATGTAGTGTGAATATCATGCACTAAGGACTGTATGGGTGTGGCTCGATCAAGCAGCTCTATTATCGCTATTGCAGACGTGAAGATCGATTCCCATTATATTGCAGCTTGAGGATGTAAATTAACACATGTTTACCTTCCTGAACAGAATGCTATTAAGTTACGCTTTGAACCATTGTTGAAGATCTGAGCTAGTCTTTTTATTTTTGATATCTAAGAATTTTTTTTAAAAAAAATGGATGAAGACACTCTATTGTGATAGATTTGGAAGAAAACTACAAAAATAATTACCCAAAAAGAAGCTAGAACACTGGATCTCATTACAAAAGTAACAGTTCAGCAATCTTCTTGTTCTGGTTTCTGTACTATGATTTCTCAAGATTTACCAAAACTCAGAAGGGATTTATGAAAAGATTCCAATCCTACACTTTGGAGGTAATTATAGAGTAGTATGAATTGAGCAGTGCTTATGCCTATCAGTAGAAAGTATCTCAAGTAACGAGGGAATCAAGTCACTGGTTTTGTGCTCTAATGGAGTATTATTACAGAAGATGCTGCAGCACTGGTAAACATTTGTCATACTAGTGAGAACCAATTTTTAGATGACTGCCATAAAAATTATAGATAGAAGTTTTAATCTTTTTTATCTTTCTTCTGGTGAATCAAAAGCAGACATGTTAAAAAAAAACTATAGACTCGTATTGGTTTGTGGCCTCAAATGTAGAGAGCAGAGAGTCTTCAATCTCAAGCACATAACAAAATTTTGTAAAAATAAACATACAAAATAAATAGAAAACGGATTATGGGAGGCCTTTAAGTGTACATTAAAAAAAAAACTACAATAACTTATTTCTATGAGTATAAATACAACTAATCTTACACGCATGACAGGCTTGCATGTTAAGATGAATGGTATTACTTCTCTTTGACATCATCAGGTAGTATATTCAGCATTTATTTTAATATAATCATAACTTAAATCGCATCCCCAAGCCTTCCCACACCCTCTTCCATTGCCTGGTTTTAGCAGAAAAAGGAAATGTAGGTTTAAGATTACCACAGGGCGAACATAAAATGAACAAAAAAATAATAACAGTCCATAAACACATTCTTTACGAAATGCAGTTCGTAGGCTTACCTACAGAAATGTGGATCTCTACAGTACCATGTGATTCTCCAGCCTGCTTAAGGTATGTGCTGGCTTCGACCCTGCCAAGAAAATTTTGAATCAGAATTGATTTGACAAACCTGCAATGAATTATTTCAGCATATAGTATAAATCAAAGGTACCATGAAGACATAACTAAGCAAGATGATTTGTTTAAAAAAAATTATAAATTTACATGCATAAAAAAATGTTGCTTTTCTCTCCCTCTATTTATCTCTCCCTTAGAAACTATTCTTTTAATAATTCATACCTCGCACAATAGTTTTATATTTTCTATGAATATTTTAATCATTGACAAACTCAAAATGACATGTAATGCACATCATAAATATACTGTTTCATCCACATGCTAATGCATATTTAACCATTTATAAACTTAAAATAACTTGTAATGCAAGTCATGAAAAATATAACGTCCACACGTGCGAATTATAATCCACTCAAAAATACTAGTTACAAGAATATAATCATGTACTATATAATTAATAAATCAATTATTTCAGTGTTTAAATTATAGTGCCATTTTTTGCACTTGATGTGCGACTAAATTGTCTTTAAAGTTTATGAAAGCTAGCATACAGGCACTCTAAAAATTACATAATAAGAAAAAAAATTTATTTACAAATTAAACGTTGTATGATTGAAATATAAGCAATTATAAAATCATTTGAACAAAGAGAATGGCAATCCATCTTTATATGTGTTGGGATAAAGCTAATGATGATTAAGATGAATGCATCCTTAAATACAAATGAACAAAGAGAATGATTATTCTCCCTTATTATAATTTCAACTTATATTTATTAGTGACATCAACAACGTCATGAAGATAAAGAAAAAATATGCCCATGCTACATACATTATACATAATAATCAATCTCGTTAACCTAAAAAAGAACTTTAAAAAAAAATAACTACAAAACCCGTCCAGCTGCACATGTCACAATCAAGTCATCAAGAATTTAACAAAAGTGAAAAACATTGATCTGGGTTTTGTTGTGAATTTAGATGTTTAGGTGGAAATTTGACAAATGAAGGTTTAGAATGTGGGGTTGTACACTTAGGATTCAGTAAATATAGAAAGTGGCTGCCCATGAAATTAACTGCATACAAGCCAAAGTTTGAGTAATACGAAGTTGGTACATCATCATGCTCTTTTTAGTAATATCTTTTCATTATCTTCTAGAAATTAAAATTATCACATTGGGCATTTGTATTTAGTCCTTACATTCATTTAGTAGAGGACCTCAAATACTTGAGAAACCTTGTGCACCCTAATTCCAATCCTTTGAATCATCTAAAGGTGATCAAATGCTAGTAACACATTTGAATTGAGTAATTTAGGTTGAGATAAATAAATTTTTAAACCCAGATAGCATAATTGGATGACACATCATTACACATAAAACACCCGAAAACTATTCCAACTATTAAACACATACGTTTGGAAGAATTAAACACCATCCTAAAGTTCACGAATATGGATCAAGTTTGATATCAAAACTTCTTGAATTGCAAGCACAAGTGAGATTAGAATGTTGAAAACCTATTCAAACCATACAAAAATATAATGTAAAAATATAACAATACAACAAACAAGAATAATGTTAGATTTAATAAAACTGAAAGAAATTAGCAATCAAGACAAAACAAATAGCTCACATGTAAAAATTAATATCCCCCAAAATAAAGGACTTACCACATGTGGTGCCAAGCGCTCCAATATTCAAGATGTATCACCTTGCATGGCTAGGCAAATACCCTAATATAAAACTAGAAATCCCAACTCTTGATTTTCCATTCCTCGTGAAATAGTGTATATTGATAAAGTAAAACATTAGTTGGTAGTTCAAGAAACATTAATTCATCTATTGGTAGGTCTACGAGCATGAGTCTATATGATATTGTTATAAGTTTTCAATTTAAAAAGCCTACATGTCTTGTTGAACTTCTTATTGAATCAAAGCCTAGCAAAATTATACAATTATTCACATAGCATGTCCATGATAAAAAATTGATTAATTATTATGACAATGATAAGCTTTTTTATGTGAATTATATATATATATATATATACACACACGGAGTTCTAATCAGATGATAAGGTGATAATACATTTGAATCTTCTGTATCGTTTTAAGACACTAAAAACTAGAGAGGCATGACCATTTAAAACATTGAAATTAATGCTGCCCTTACTCTAAATACATCCTACCCAGAAGTTTGTACCCAAACAAATCTTGCCACCACTCCACAACCAAATGCAATCTACTCATAATCCCTTAGGTAAAATATATGACGTTAATAACTGAAAGAAACACCAACTCCACAAATATAAAAACAAACTCCCATATATTTACCTTATCTCAACAAAATAAGCCTCACTCACTCCACCAGAAACCAATCAATATCAATCCCCCATCAAAACAAATCATAGACAATTTCAAAATATTTGAAAATTGGAATCAAGCCAACTCAATATCCTAATTCACCAAAAGGCTTAAAGAACTAAAAATGGACAATCTACAATGCTTTAATCAATCTAGATGAGAAGGTGAAAGGACCATAAACTCATGTCAACAACTAAGCCTACAATAATGGACCGACAAGCCAAAAAAATGGTTAGATCGCTAACAACTAGTCTAATAACTCAAAAGATCTTGCGAGATCGGTGGTTACTTGAAAAGTTTATACATTAAGTTAGTGTATTGTCATCTTGTTTTATGGAAGTTACAACCATGTAGGTTGAATAGAGTTGGTAACTAAGACAACAAAAGATAACCTATCCAACCCTCACCATCAATATCAACCCCCAACTCCCTAGTGCATCATTGGTAACATCAAAAGCCCAACCAAGATTCTTAATCACAAGCCCAACCTACCCTCCAGTCATTCAACAAACATCTGGCCCAACACTAAATCACCAAAGTTTTTTACCATCCAGTATCCAACCTCAACCTAGATCAACATATCTAGCCCCTATTTGTCCTCAAACTCAAAATATAAAATATAAAATGCTCAAAAATCCACAAAAAAATTCATAAAAAATATACGCTATTAAATTTTTTTTTAAAAAAAAAAAAAAAAAAATGTCACACTATGCTTAAAGCAACCTCAACCCAAGCTCACAAAAACACAAAAAGAGACAATGCCATAGTAATAAAATTAATCAAAAACATTTCAAAATTCTACACCAATAAGAGTATGGTACATGTCCTGTAACCGAATGATTAGGCTAATTGCAATGATACTAATGTATTACAATTACAATAAAACCTAAAGTATTCTCTAATGGCTTATGTTTGAGCTTCTAGCTTTGATTGATCATCTAATAAGACATCAAATCCTCTATTAGCATGAATTAACTTGAAATTAGTCTATGAAATTACTTTTCTTTGACTAAACAACCAAAGATTGAGGAAGAAGCTTCCAATTAAGTTGAGTTCAGTAACTTGTTGACGTAATAGACCAAAGTTTGTGACTGCTCAATATGATAAAATTATGGAAACTTAATTGATCTTATCATCATCCCTCAAAATCAAACTCATCTGAGAACACAAGCAAAGCATTTCAGTCATACACTAAAAAATTCATTAGAACATAAATATATTTGAGAATACATGATGGTAGCCTTAATCGAGTTCCTCTCTTTCCGTGGGGATAATTATCTATGATAGTAGGTATTCAAGGGAAACTATCAAATCGGGAACATGATGTCCTTGCAAGAGAATATCTTTAAGTAGTACTTTATCATTCTTTAATATTACTCTTGAACATCATATGCATATCTCCCATATGAGAACGCAAACAAAGTATTTCAGTCTTGCACTGAAAATTTCATTATAATATAAATATATTTGAGAACATACAATAATAGCCTTAATCAAGCCCTCTTTCATAGGATGATAATTATCCATGAGAGCTTTCATTCAAGGGAAACTTTCAAACCAAGAACATGATGTCCTCACAAGGAGATATTTTAGTACTTTTCTCATTCTTTAATATTCCTCTTGAAAAACATATGCAATATCTCACCATGGTTTGTTCATTGTGATCCAAGGATAGGCAATTAGAAACCGCACCCACCACCATCCATTTCAATCCCCGCATATAAAACAAGTTTCATAAAGGTACGATTAATAAAGCCATTAATTGAGATGAAATGCCAAAATTCTCATCCCCTAATCCCTCAAGTTATTCCTGAAAAGCCGAGAAAAAACTAGTTTGGTCATCAAAAAAGTGCATATTGTGCAAGCTTGGTGTAGGTGAAGCATGCATTGGCAAGATACCTTAACAATGCTTGCAAAAGAATAAAAGAGAATGATCCAACCATTCATATCCCAAGAGACTTGCACGGTTGCACCCAATAAAACTTCATCAAAGACATAACACCTAGATGACCATCAGCCCATGTAATGAAGCAAACATCCCAACTGTCACCTTATCGTTACTACAATTTTAATTGTGATTCCCCCTCCCCCTCCCCTCAATTGTTCTCCATCCTTCACCTTCTTACTATTTTGATTGTGATTCCACCCCCAATCAATAGTTCTCCAGCCTTTTGCTTCTTCTCCCTCTAGGCATCATCATTCACGACACCAACAAAAACTGCCATCTCTTTATATGAAAAAAAAAAAAAAAAACAAAATCATTGCACTTATACTCACGTGATGTATCAAGTAAACTAAACAAATAAATATTAAAGGTGTAACAGAGAAAGTTGTATATGATGACCAGAAACTTATTGTGATGATCAAAGCGAAATCTCACTAGATGTAATCACTAGAGTGGAGAATTTTAAAACATAAACTAACAAGAAACATGCCATATACCTCAAAAAACACAAGGACAAATTAAAATATAATATTTCTTAAATTTATCCTAGACACCCATCCATCTCAATGCTTGTTGGATAGCAAACCAATTGGTCATCAAATTACCATTAGACCATTATTAGATCATCACCAAGCCAAGATTGGATTGTCACCAAACCAATTTTGGTGGTTATATGATTGGATCACCACCAAACCAATAATGGTTTTCAAGCCACTCGGGGATGGCCACCATACTATCTATCGATGATTAACCTATTTTTGGAACAGCACCCACAACCGAACCATCATAAGCTTATTTTTATTACCATTTTGTTATTGGAAAATAGACATGCAGTGCCAAACTGTCATTCAACAACATCCAAATCCTACCAAAGAGCAGCTAAATTTATGTTGGACTATTGTCAATAGTAGAATCAATGGTAGTGATTATTAAAGAAATGCAAAAAAGAGACTTCTTCTTTTTTCAATTTTATTTGTAAATTTTTAATTGAAATTAGCGGATTATGGTTGATTAGTTGGTGGTCACATAGTTTTATTCCGGAGAGAAGAAAAGATTATGTTGGAATGCACACAAATATGAATAATTAGGTTAATGACCACTTAGATGTATTATACTCCAAAAAGGTGAAATGATCTAAAATTATGGTGGTGACAAGAAAGCTAATCATAAAGCGCCTCCTATATCCATGCAACTTTTGATAATTTTGCATTTCATCTTACAAACCAAAATAACGCCTACTCAAAATTCATTTTGCAAAAAATAAAGTTAAGTGATTTGGGTAGGTATAGCATAGAGTGGACGGTGCACAATAAAATATCTATATAAAATAAATGCGATTGAGAATGAGAATAAAAACTTGCAAACAACAGGTAATTTATAAGTTATATGAAAATTTTAAAAACAATGTTTAAAATAGAATTGCATACCACGTGCAATGCTCAAAAAAATAAATGGAGAATAATTAGATATAAAGTCATCCCCAAATGGCTGGGAAAAGGGAACTGAAAATGATGACATGCTCCATCATACCTATCAAACGTGGTGTGTGCATGAGAGGAATACCTCCCAAGGATAAGTGAAGCTCATTAAGGTCAAAATCAATGCCGATAGCCTACAAAGACATGCTATGCGACCCCAATTAGGATCCATAGACACTACTGCAGGAAGTAAGATCAACAGAAACTAAATTGACAATACAAAAACTAGATTCATAAAGCCAAGTTAATTAAAGCAAAAATAGAATCTATAGTTGAATACAACATACTTTTACTAGTGAAGAAGATGCCACCGTCCGAAAGCAATCTTTCGCTTCGCCTCATTATTGGCGACACAACAACCTAAAGAACATGAAGTCGTTATTCATTAACGTAAACCATTTCCTTTTTTACAAACTTTGAACCATGTTGTAGGCATGAATCATATTGATTCGAGTGATGAAGAATTTGCCAGTATGCTTATTTCACTAAGCTGAATCATAAAAAAATTAAAACTAGCTACCAGACAATGTATAAATATAGAAGATCAACTTAGCTATAAAACTCCTAAAAGCAAGAGCAAACCTCAAGCAAGCATGTTGCTCCCTCACCATCCCAAGCTATTGATTTTGCAAGGCCTTGCATAACCTGCAAGCCACATGATGATTTACATAGTTCAATATGATATACTATCAATTGTTTAGAATGTTTACCAAAATAACTGCCAAATTTAGCACATTAACCAAAATTTATTGGCAAAATGTCTTTTAGAGACCCGAAAGAAATCATTGTATAATATCAATTTATGTTTTTCAAAGGGACAGCAACAAAAAAAATAAAGGATTAATCAAGGGTAAAGCAACACAAATACATGTTCAAGCAATAGGGTCAAACTTTCTCACACAAAAATCAAATTCAAATACCCCTGAGAAGTTAACACAAATGTAAGTATGCAATGAATGGACTGATGAATCCAGTTGGATTCAATTATTCAAGCAATGTCATCCAACAATAGTACACACGCAGACACTAAAAAAATACTAAATATCAACATCACAACATCATCAGGTTATATCCTAATTATGATTGTTGATGTCTTTTTGAAAGAAAGGCTAAATGAAACAACAACCATGTTTTTCATATTTAATTCCTATGGCCCATTCAAAACCTTTGATCCATTCATATTCTCTAGTTTTAATTGAACATAAATTTTATTCACAATGCATAAAATGTAAGTGAACTCATGGCATCAAGGCATGCTTGAAGTTGACTTCCCTCTATCAAACTAAGTCACCAACCAAAAGCAATGATACAATCATTGGTACTCAGATCTCCATCTACCTTCAAGAAATAATGACACAAGCAAACTCATATATAGATAGCCTTGAAACACTAAACGTTGAAACAAAATCGGTTATGTTACATAAATCTCTACCGACACCATCATGGAACTTAAAACGGTATTAAAAACATGTTAAAATTACATGGGATGGAATTGTATAAGAACACTACTTGATGAATACATGGGAATTGTACATGGAAATCTCCGAGAGGTAGCTAAAGTAATTGAAGGGAAAAAGGGAATAAAAATAAAGGCAACTCTTGAAGTTCATATCAATGCATGATTCAAGGAACCTTTTACTCACATCTAGTTGAAACTTCTATTTACTAATATTGACCATTTCTCTCCAACTATCACGGTGACTGAGCATCGGTTTGTTACAACTGTAGAATTAGTATAATCAAATGAGTTCCCTTCAAAAGACTCAATGCTATCAGAGGGAGAAGTCTAGATAATAATGTGCTTTACGCCAAGCATAGTTGCCATGTTTGGGTGAATCATTCCTGAACCTTTGGCCATTCCCCAACTTTTATCGTGCTCCAACCTTCCATAAAAGACAATAAAAATTAGAAAAATATATCCATAAACTAGACTTAACAGTTTCAATTTTCGTAAAATCACATAAAGAATGAGAAGATAACCCTATAAAAAAATAAGTCAACCTCTCTATGGCAACACTTTTCGACAAGATCGGGTGGTAATATAAATTGATCTACCCAAAAGGTTTGGATGGGCTTGGTTCAATCCAGTTTGGGTTGGATTGAAACTTGGCCCAAAAAGGTCTTTTAGGTCACTTTGGGTCAAGTGGACCTAAATGGATCAATTGGTTTGATTTTGGCTTGATTCAAGTTTAGTTGAACTCATACATGGATTTAGGATGGAAATATAAATCCAATTGCAATTGGTTTAGAGTCAAATGGGATTTGGTTCATTTGAAGTTTTCATGTAAATAAGGCTAACTTGGGCTTGACTTACGTTGATTGAGTTTGGCTTGATAATTATAGCTTGTGTTTATGTTTGGGTATGTGATTGAAGGAATGATTAATTCATGAAGGAATCCATGAATTTTGAGTTGATTTGGATAGGATTTGGCCAAGTTCAAGAAATTGGCTTAAGCTAAAAAATGAAATTTGATTTAGTTTGATTTGCTATTTGATATATATATTTCTACTTATATTTGTAAAATATAAAATCAATCATTTGATTTAGAATTTTATTTGAGATTGAATGATATTTAAGAAAATCAATTGAATTGGGATTGATTTGAATTTGATTAAGGCTAAGTCCATAAGATAAAAGAAACCATAATAATAAGAAGTTTCATCTATTTGGTAACTGATTTATGCATTTGAACTGATTTAGAGGAAGCATGGACTGGGTTTGAACCATAGGCAGCAAGTTCCTAAGTACCTAAGGCATAACCTGTTCTTGGGTTAATCCTTCTAGATCTATAGGCTTAGGTTAAGTGTTCACCTAATCACTAGAAGTGTCTTAAGACTAAGAAACTCTTAGTGTCTATAAAGTCCTAGATCTATGATGAGGAAGTTGAGAACTCACTCCAAAAGTGAGGTCAACAAAGGACGCCTAGTAGGTGTAGTGTAACTAATGAGGTGCACGCATGACAGGTTGCCCAGATGATCAACAGTCCAAGGATCCTAAGCACTCAATGTAAATGATCTACCCCTAAACCCGGTGATGTGCGTAATCAAGATCTTATTATAACTCAACTTATGCCAAGGGCATAAGAGAGGAAGATAGGATCTACTAGGGGATCAAGCATGTGAACCTTCCACTACGGAAGCAGGTTCAGGTCATCCATAGAGGATAAAAGTTTGAGTTGGTTTGATTATAATTTGGGGAGAAAAGATCCACTGGGGATTCAGATTTATAACCCACCGGGGATGAGAGCATGAACCTTCCACTAGGGAAGTAGGTTAAGATTATCCATTCGGGATAGGGATTTGGTTTGGCTTGATTTCATGAGGGCTCCACTAGAGAGAGGATATGATTTGTGCCTCGCAAGGGAGAAATTTAATTTGATTTAATTGGTGGGACATCCACTAGGGATGAAAATTTGATTTGATTTGCTTATGATTTGGGGCTCCACTGGGGAGAGGATATGATTAGGTTTTGGAGGGCACATATGCTAGAGATATGAGCTTAGATCCACTGGGGATAAGATGGGTTTAGTTTATGGATTTCTTGATTTATGTATCCGCTAGGGATAGGAGTGGATGAATTTAATTTAGATTTCACAGGGGAAGGATGGTGATTTAATAAAATAGACCCTGTCGGTGTCGATGGATCTACTAAGAAGGGGCTAATATCAGCCTAGGCTTATCTTAGATTTACAAATCCAAAGGGATAGTCTATTAGCCATCAGGCAAGACTAACCAACCTAAGGGGTGCCTTTCGGTGTGCAATGGTCAAGTTAAGATGAAAGCTTGAAGACTTACAACTCTCTAAACAAGGAAGCACTAGGGTGATCAGTTGCTAGCACAACAAATTGAACCTGACCTAAGGCAACTATTGAGCGAATGCCGCTATGTACTCATATCGACTCAAGAATAGTCAAGTTCAATTTAATTTTAGATGGACCCTATCGGTGTACAATGGATCAACTAAGAAGGGGCTAATATCCTACCCAAAAGGTGTATTTGGTTTTAACTAAAAAATCCAAACCGGCAAAAGAGTTTTTGAGTAATTTATTTGGTTTTGAACTTATTAATTTGTATTTTGGTCTAATGAAAATTTTGGTTTTGGTTTGATCATTTGTTAAATAAAATTTTCAATGAAATTAAATAAACTAAATTTATTCATTACTTGGTAAATAACAAGACAAACTGATAAAAATTTAAATATTTTTTAATGCATTAAAGAACTAATTACCTTTCAATATATATATATATATATATATATATATATATATATATATATATATATATATATATATATATATATATATATATATATATATATATATATATATATATATATATAGTTTGTTTATTACATGTTCATTATACAAAAAATCTACAGATTTATATAAATTTCTATAAATAGTTTTAAATATAATGTTTTGTATTCTATTTGGTCAGTTTGGTCCAATTTTTTGGGAATTCAAAATCAATTGGTTTTTAAAATTCATCATCCAAACCATCCTAACAAATCAAATGCACACCCCTACCTATCTTAGATTTACAAATCCAAAGGAATAGTCTACCAGCCATCAGGTAAGACTAACCAACCTGAGGGTTGTCTTTCGGTACGTAATGATCAAGTCAGGAAGAAAGCTTGTAGACTTATAACTTCTTGAACAAGGAACCACTGGGGTGATCAATTGATTGCACAATAAATCAAACCTGGCCTAGGGTGACTATTAAGCGAATGCCGTTGTGGCTCATATTAACTCAAGAATACTCAAGATTAATTTAATTTTAGATGGACCATATCGACATGCAATGAATATACTAAGAAGGGGATAATATCAGCCTAGTCCTATTTTAGATTTACAAATCCAAAGGGATAGTCTACTGGCTGCGAGGTAGAGCTAACCAACCTAGGGGGTGCCTTTCAGTGTGCAATGGTCAAGTTAGGAAGAAAGCTTGTAGACTTATAACTCTCTAAAATAGGAACCCTTGGGGTGATCGGTCGCTAGCACAATAAATCAAACTTGACATAAGGCTACCCATCAGTGTGCAATGGTCACGCTGAAAAGAATGTGTGATAGACTTATGTCTTCCAAAGCAAGGATGACCGTCGGGGTGACTTGTTGGTGGCACAACAAGTAAAACTCGAGCTAAGGGAGACTATTGAGAGAGTGCCGACTGGGGGACTTATCTCAACTCAAAAGTAGTCAGGTAATTCCTATAGGGTGTTTTGTTGACACTGCCCTAAAAATAGGATGCGTGCTTAGGAAAAGGTACCGCTGGGGGTTTGCTCCTAATCCATAAGCGTAGATAAATATTTTGATTTGTTTATATATTTACACGGACCATATTGGTGTGTGTGGGACCACACTAAGAAAGAGCTTATATCAGCCTAGTCCTATCTCAAACTTATTGGACCAAAGGAGAATCTGCATATCTGCAAGGCAAATTCTCCAACCACAAGGGTGGCTACTAAAAAAGGGGGACTGTCCAATCTAAGAGTAACTGGGGTAGTGTCTAAATGGGATCGCTAAGGACATGATCCAAATAGAGTGCCCATAGGGGAGGTGCCACTAGGGGCTTTATCCAGGACCTTGTAAAAGAAAGCCTATAGGTATACGATGGCCATGAGTGGTATTTCCACTAGATGGGTCACCGTCAGCATAGCGGTAACCAACCAACCTAAGGTGCCCATCAATTTGCGACGATCAATTTGAGAGGAAGGCTTGTAGGCTTACATTCTTAGAGATGGAAATGGTCATCAGAATAGTCTATTATTGGCGAGACAGGTGATATCCGACCTAGGGCGACTACTAAGTGGGGAGTCCCATGTAAGGACTGGACCCAGACTTAAAGTAGTCAGGAGAAAAGGAGCCACTAGGGGACTTATCCTAAATCTCAAATATACCCGACCTAGTTAGTGCATGATTGCTAGTTTAAGAAGAAAGCATTTAGGCTTACATCTTCTTAAACAAAGTCAACATGAGGTAGCTTACCGGCCGAGCAATAAGACCTACCAAACTAACAAGGAGCTCATCGATTTGCAATGGTCTAGTTAGGAAGAAAGCTTGTAGACTTACATCTGCCAGACAAGTAACCACTGGGGTGACACACTAGCAAGGTAGCATGTCAGTCCGACCTAGAGCAAGTAATGAGTGAGTACCATAGGGGGTTTTATCCCACATCAAAATAGCCCGAGACAAAAGATATATGTTTATTTTATGTGGTTGTGTGTAGTTTGTGTTAGTGCTATTTTGCTAAAGGATAGGACGTCGCTTGGGTTCCTTACACCTACCCTAAACAGATCATGGTGGATTTGCAAGCAAAGAAATTCCTCAACAGAAAAGAGATAGGATTTGAGATGAAAATTTTTTTATTGATGATTGATTTGAAACAAGATTTATGGATAATCTTTCTTTAGGTAGAGCCCTTTGATTAGAAGCATAGGGCGCACTCCCTTACAATTTATAAGCTCATAAGATCCTCCTTGGTAGGCCTTATCTATGGAAAAAGGGCATTCCCAAGTGGGTTCAAACTTGCCACCCATCTTTCGATGGGAAACAATTGACCTCCTTAGAACTAAAATAAGGTCTCCTACTTGAAAAGCTCTAAGACGGACCAGCTTGGTATGAGCTTGAATCATTTTGGCTTTGTACAACTCGAGATTCTAGCATGCCCGAAGGCATCTCTCCTCCAAATGTTTGAGCTCTTCTAGAGAAACTTGGCATTTTGCTCTGTTGTGATCTTACTACCCACAACTATCCTTAATGATGGGAGTTGGACTTCTAATGGTAGGATGGCTTCAGACCCATACACTAAGGAGAATGGGGTAGATTGGGTTGGAGTTCTGTATGTAGTGCGGTAAGCTCACAAGGCTTCAACTAACTGCTCATGCCACTGTCGCTTGTTATCGTAAAGTATTTTTCTTAATATTTGGATGAGAGTTTTGTTGAAGGCTTTTACTAAGCCATTTACCCTTGGGTAGTAGATGGTAGAATATCTCCAATCTATGTTATGTCTCCGGGCAAAGCTGTTGATTTTAGTGCTCTTGAATGTAGTACCCTTATCAGATATAATTCGTCGAGATACTCTGAACCTATATACAATATGGTTCCTAAAAAATTGAAGCACATGCTACACCGTAACCTCTCTGAGTTGGATTGCCTCCGCCCACTTAGAAAAGTAGTCGGTGGCAGCTAGAATGAATCGGTGACCCTTGGAAGATGGAGGATCGATCAGACCCACTATTTGGTACCCCCAACACTCAAATGGCCATGAGGCCAATGTAGGATGTAAAATATTGGGAGGTTGGTGTAAGACCACACCGTATACCTGACATTGGTGGCATCTCCTAGCTACGTCCATGAAGTCTGTGATCATCGAGGGTTAGTAGTATCCTAGTCTCTTGATCTTGGCTTTCATCTTCGGAGTGGACTGGTGCACTCCACATAAACCTGAGTGTACCTCGATCATGATCTTACGGGCATCGTGTTTGTCCAAACAACATAACCACATATGATCGAAGGACTGACGATACAAGGTGCCATCCACGAGAGCGTAGGAAAGGGCTCTCTGCTTCACCTGATGTGCTAGTGATTTCTCTTGAGATAGTTTCCTATATTTATATAATCTATGAATTGTTGCCTTCAATCTAGTTCATCATCCTGCTTGGCAATGACAACCTCCCCTTCAAGAGAGAGTCTTTCGATGTGTTCAACATCAATAAGGGATAAGACTTGTCTATTTTGGACCCTTATTGGTATGGACTCATCTTCTGGATATGGCAACTCCTAGGCAAGCTTGGCTAATGCATCTGCTATGACATTTTCTCCTTGAGGAATCTTATAAATGGCAACCTCTGGGATTTAGGCCAAGAACTCCATGGTGTACTTGTGGTAGTGATGGAGCTTAGGCTTCAGAACCTTGTAGGAACCAACGATTTGGTTGATAACTAATTGAGAATCCCTAAAGATGTTGATACTATGGATGCATAGTATAATGACTAACTCCAGACTGTCAATTAGAGCCTCATATTCAGCTTCGTTATTGATGCATGGATTGGATAGATGATATGAGAATCTCATCATATCACGGTCTAGAGTTAGGAGAACTATTCCTACCTTTGCCTTTCTTGGAAAAGTATATTGTGAGTCTTCTCCCTTTTGAAAGGAAGTTGTACTATCAAAATACATCTCCCAACGATGAATGCTAGTATCCCCTAAGTTCATGATTTTCTCATCAGAGAGGTCATCACTAAGCAGAGAATTAGCAGGAAGTGGGTGTGCTGCTAAGAAATCTGCTAGTGCTTACCCTTTCACCACACGGAGGAGTACAAAAGTGATGCCAAACTATGACAAAATCTTGGACCAATGCCCCAACAGTTTGGATAGCGTTGACCGTGTCATGAGATATTACAGTGGATTGATTCAAGAGATCAGATTCACCTTATGAGAAAGCATGTAATTTCATAGCTTTTGGGATGCAAAGATTAAAGCTGGGTAGTGTTTTTTCACTAGGTAGATAATTTTCCTCAACAGGGATTAGATGACAACTGAGATAGTAGAGTACATTCTCTTTCCCTTCGTCATTGGTTTAGGCCGACAAGGCTCCAAGAGAGTCCTCTAATGCGATAATATATAGTATGAGCGGCTTGCCAGGGATAGGGCTGCTATAACTGGTGGCATCATCAAGTAGTGCTTGATGTCTTCAAAAGCATGCTAACACTTGTCATCCCACTTGAGCTTAGCATCCTTTTTTGATAAGTGCTGAGAATGGCTGACATCTTCCTGATAAGTTGGATATGAAGCATCTTAGATACTCCAACCGCCCTTAAAATGATTTGAGTTGAGTTAGACTTTTAGGGGTGGAATTTCTAATATCACATTGATCTTCTCTAGATCAATTTGTATTCCACAGTGCCGGACAACAAACCTAAGGAATTTTCCTAAAGCTACTCCGAATGCACACTTCAGAGGATTCATTTTGAGGTTGTTTTATATTAATCATTCAAAAACTACTCTCAAGTTAAAGAGATGGTCTTCCTCTTGACTACAAGATCATCAATGTAACACTCAACCTAATGATGAATGAGTTCGTTAAAGATCTAAGTTATGGCCTGCTGATATGTAGCACCAACATTTTTAAGGTTGAAAGGCATGACCCTATAGCAAAAAATTCTGATCGCGGTTTGAAACACACTATTCCTTTCATCTTTAGGGGCCAAATTAATTTGGTTATAACTAGATGAGCCATCCATGAAAGAGAATACTACATGAGATGAGGCAATGTCCACCATTAGTTCTAGAATTGATAGTGGAAATTCATCTTTAGGACATGCCTTATTTAGATCCCTAAAATTGATGCATATGAATATTTGGTCATTTTTTTCTTAACCGAAATGACATTGGACAACCAGGTAGGATATTTTTCTTCCCTGATAAAATCAACATCGATTAATTTCTTGATTTCAGAAGTGACCTCATGTTCAACGTCTAATCACATATTTCTAGGAGCTTGGTTGATAGGGTTATCATTAGTATATATTGCTAGTTTGTGGACTGCTACATTAGAAGATAAATTAGGAATCTCTTCGTAACTCCATGCGAAGCAGTCCTTAAATTCAATCAATAGCCTATCTAAGTCATCAGTTTCAGTATTATTCAACAAAGAACTAATGTATGTTAGATGTTGATTATCTGCAGTTCCTAAGTTGATTTCTTTGAGCTCATCGATGGTTAATGTGATCTCCTTTGAACTCTGGCAGTGCATCTCTGACTTCTGGATCATTTATATCATATGAGGTTTCTAAACACACCTCGTATGAGTTAGCATGATTTGAATAGAATATATCAGATTTCAAATAATTGGTGATGACTAGGCAATGATTGTCATCATCGACTGAACCCTCTATACCAAATCCTAGTCCTGTTCTTGATTGAGGATGTCTACTTTTGTTATCCCATAACCTTTCAAAATAATCCAACCTATGCTTAGACCAAGTATGTGGGATTAATCCCTTCTTTCCTAAGTTAAGAACACAAGGAGAATACCAATCAAAAGGTAGTTGTATTAAATCTTTATATGAATTATCCTTAAGTTCTACATCAGCTTCTTGACTTGAGGATGATGCTCCCAAAAAGAACCTCTGAATTTTCCCATATGTGGATGACTTAGGGGATTCCTTAACAACCAAACTCTTAACTCTCTGAGAAGAAAGTGGGGTTAGAGCTAAGGTTTCCAACTGACTCCTAACTATCTCATATGCATACTTGGATATATTTATGCTTTGCTTTGGAGCCTAGTCTTCATCACTATCATGCTCCAGCATCACCTTGAAAGGGATATCCTGTTGAGAAGAGCTGGCTAGTGTGCTAACCACTTAGGACTCATCCTCTGAACTAGATTCTAAGTCTATGTGGATAGCAGGTGTACTCGTGGTGGCTGGGACATATCTCATATTGGGTGTCCAATAAAGAAGCTTTCCACCTCGGGGGCTGCCTCTGAACTATCCTCTGCCTCTACCTGGTGGAGATCGAGTCATCCTACCCATATTTTCAAATGGAGTAACAAAATGTGGGTGGGATCAAATGTCAGGCTCTACATCTTCCCCAAAGTCCATGTCTCGCTCTCTTTTATTTTCTTTTTCTATTTCTTTTTTCTTTTCTTTTCTATTTCATTTTCTTTTTATTTTCTTTCTTTTTGTCCATCTTGGGGATCTTGACTAGATTCACAAGAATGGTTTTGTTGATTTTGGGAAAGAAAATAGGCTGGATCCTCATATATCCTGACCTCATGAATTGTGAAGGGCTTGAGATCTCCTTTGATGCAATATGCAATTCTACCTCTCATGAATTTCATGCACTGTAGTAGAGAGGATGGAACTGTGTTGTTCTCATGTATCCACATTTTCCCAAGCAAAGCATTGAAAGATGTATCCGAGTCTATGATATGAAACATGGCTTATGTCTTCCAATCATCTATCTCTAATGGCAACACTATGAAGCCTAAGGCCCTCTCTCCTTGTTCATTTAATCCTCTCAACATCATTCTTTATTTTTGGAGTTTAGAGATGTCGATCCTCAAGTAGGAAAAGAGTTCTTAAACTCATAAAGTTGATTGATACACCTTGGTCAACCAGAACTCTTGATATCCTATATCTGCCAACATCCACTATAATGTAAAGAGGGCAATTATGCTTGGTTGTTCCTAGAAGCAAGTCTTCATCACTGAATGTAACTCCTAAGATGTCTGTTAAGCTGTGTCCCTCCTCTTCCATAGCAGTCAGCTCAGCTAAGTATATTTCTGGATTAAGGAGTGCCTTGACTAGAGATTCCCTCAGCGCTTTGGATAAGACAAGGGCGTCATATATTCTTAACTTACCTGGCAACTTTCTAAGATGTGCTAGGATATTGTAATTAACTTTGACTTGGTCCTTTATAAGCATATCCATAGGTGGAGCATCCTGTGGAGGGGCTATTTGTTCATTTGAATCGATGACTTATTTACCCTTATCAAGAGGTACTACCCTAGGAGGTAAAACTTTGACACTGCGTAGGTTGACTTCAGTGACTTCTTGGAATGATGAACTCATGAAAAGTTCTACCTTCTCATCAAGCATACCTACAACTTCTCCTATGGGATCCTCAGAGTCAGTTGACTCCAATTCAATCTCATGAGGTGAACCCCATTGATTTATAAAAGAAAAGTTTGATTCTGAATCAGAAGAGGATGGATCAGAATGACTAGAGCTATCATTATTATTTTCTAGACTTAGAGAGATTTTAAGAGGAATAAAATCTAAAATATCAGAAGTGGACAAGATGTAAGTGAAAGATTTCTTCATTGATTTCTTTTTAGGTGGAGGTACATGATAGAAATCTAATAAAGTAAGTAGGGTAAGAGATTTAATACCCTTGTCCACTGATACAACACTCCTATTGGTAGAAGAGGAGCTAATGGAGGAAGAAGTAGTAGCTGTAATTGTGGATGGAGTGCTGGACTCAGACGGTAGTTCCACTACTGAACTATCACAGGCCAGGCAAGTATGGTGGACTGTTGCTGATGCTGGGCTGTCACCTTCTTCAAGTTGTCTTTGGCAACTTGCAAACCTTCCTTGATCTTGGAGATTTGAGCTGCCTCGGGCACATGTAGAGAGAACTGGAAGATTGTTCTAATAAGTATTCCTTGGGGATAACCATGGCACCTGACCTATAACTACACTCAAGCTAGTCCTTAAATGTGATACAATCCTCTAAGACATGACTAATCATGTGGTGGTTGGGGAAATAGTTAGGATTATTACTCTTACTCACATCCTCCAGCCACTTGGGCTCTGGTAGCTAAAAGTCAGGTTTCTTCAAAAGATTCTTGAAGATTTTCCTAACTACCTCCCTCTTGAATGATATGACTTCTTCAATCTATCAGTAAGAGTAGGTGGTTAATAGCTACATTGCGGGGGATAGAAATACCGTTGCTGGGTAGGCTACTGATGTGGCGAGAATGGCCATTTTGGTGGCTAATATGACAGTCGAGGTGGTGGCAGAGGAGGTGGAAAAGGAGGTTGCTGAGCTCGGGGTCTCTCATACTAGACTCTGGCTGGCTGCTTCCCTTTATCCACTAACACAATTGTCCATGACTTCTTCTCGAACACCTTCTGCAGCTTGGGCCAAGATGATTGGTCGGGAAAGGGTAATTATTTTTCCTCTTCTTATAGGTTAGCCACCTTGTTAATTAGTTTCTCAGATGTCTGGATGGTAAAGCCCTTAAGCATGAAGGCGACTGGGCCATGAATATTCTTGAGAAGAATCTCAATAGTGTATTGTTCGGACAGTTGCGGCTCACATTTTATACTCAGGTTGCACCACCTGAGAATATAATTAATAAGGGACTCGTTGGGGACTTGTGTCACTACAACAAGATCACATACATTCACTCTTTGATCATCTACAGTAAACCTCTTGATGAAGAGGTGCTCTGTGGTGTTTATTTTAGATTTGGGATACCACATAGATCTTAGGGGGTACTTATTGAAGTGATCAGGTATGATATTAATGTATGATGCACTATCTCGAAAGATTGAAATCATCACCTTATAATGGACTAACTCACCTAATAAAGACTCCTAAGGCATGATGGTCTTCGAATATACCAGAGATCTTTTCCTTACTTTACATGGAAAAGTAAAGCAGTGTTTATTTTAAATCGAGTTCATTAAAATCCCTATGAAGGCAAGCCTCTATAGTTAATTACATCCTAAAGAATGAAATCCATTAAGGATACTCTCGACTAAAGTAGACAATTAGGGTCCCCAAAGATTTCAAGGTTAGACTATCAAAGGATTGGTTATATTTGAAAAATCAATTAGGAACGTTCAAAAGGAGATACTTATTTTTAGAAGCCAAAAGAGATTAGTAGGGAATGCTCATGATACTAGGAGGCCTAGTGAGCACTCCAATCTATCCTATAGTTGGGCATTATATCTTTGAAATCGAAGAGATTGATTTTATTAAAGTTGACATTTTATTAGAAAGCTAGGACTTATAATCCCACAACATAAGATTGTGAAAATGCTTAAGAGGTGAGGATTTATGCTTGTAGCTCAAAGGAAACACCTATCTTGGATCTTAAGTCTAGGAGCTTTAGTAAGAACCAAAGCGTGATCTAAATATAAGCGAAGATGGGTATATAGTTTACCTCCACAAGAGAGGATAAACTACCAGACTGCTGGACTTACAATTGTCTGGAGTGGAAGCCAGCTAACTCCTATACTTTAAATCCATGTTGCCAAGTTATATGAATTGCAAGATAGTTAGGTTGTTATCATTTAGAAAGAGACTAAAGTCCTTAAACCCACTCCCTAAAGGGACTAGAGTATGAGTGGTATGAGTAATGACTTAGTCTAATACAAATATTTTTAAATTTTATTTATATTTGACACTTCATTTTGACAAAGGAATTTTGATGCCTATATGCATGATAAAATTAGATTACTGGCTAAATCAATGAGAAATAAATATTTTTTACCACAAGGGATGCCCTCATAGGTCAAGCATTCCCCTATCGTGCAAGGATGGAAATCTCTTATTTTTGAGAGAGAAAGAATATGCATGCATGATGTGAAACATTCAACCATTCAGCTAAGGGGTTGCTAAATCTTGTAATTATCTTGATTATATCTTAGGCTTTATGTGAGGTTATGAGTTATTTAGAAATTTAATTATGAGTTGTATTTGGGTAGAAAATTTATTTTTTTCTAAGAGCCTAATCGTATCCAGGCCATACAACAAACACCAATCATAAATAAACTATAAAAAGGCATGCCATTTCTAATGTAGAAGCTAAACATAACATTAAACATTTTATAGCCACCATAAAAGAATAAAAGGCCAGTGCGGTCGGGTACCGCCGTACAGCCCGAAAAGAAAAATAGGATCCAAGCTCTACCCTTATACAACATGGATTACAAATGAATAATTACAATTACATAAGTAAACAAATGCTATGGGGGTATTCATTCTTCATATCTCCTCCATTTGTTCATTTGAGCTTGCCTTGGATATGCTTGCTTCAAAGGCATCACGGGGCCTCCCAGGATAAAGCCTTCTAACCTCTGCTCATCCTAATCCCCTGTAGCACTAGTCCTAATTCCTAATTGCAAAATTAAATTTAAATGGAAAGGGTAAATCTAACTACACATACAAAATAGAGGTTAGCTAAACATACACTCCACCCAAGCAATTATATTTATAATTTGGACTTAGCACCCTACACATGGGTAACGAAGTCCACCTATCCTAACTTGGATTATGCTTAGGGGTTTAAGCGACTAGCAAAGAGAGCATTTGTATTTATTTTTTAGCAGCCCCTTGAGCATAATCCTCTGCAGAAAATATGATTAGGTAGTAGCAACCTAACATCCAGTCCACGAAACATACACCCTAACATCTAGTCTAAAATAATACATCACAAAATAAAACATACATGAACCCATGCACCGCCCTAACATAAAGCTAGAAGTGGTGACTTAATTTAATGTGTGTGTATTAAGGCCTTGGTATGTCCTAACTAGGCTTTAGAGTTAAAATTTTATAAGTGTAAAAAGAGTCAATTTAAATGGAGGTTTCATTTAAGTGTTTTAATTGATTGGTAAGCTTTACTTGGTATTTTCTTTTATTTTATTTGGCCTACACAAAATAACTAAGTGTTATAAAGAAAAGGAAAGAGAGGATCACTCTCTTTTATCTCTACCGTAAGTCATTTCAAAAGCCAATTAATTAAATAATTATCTTTAGTGAATGACTTATTATGTATTTTAATTAGTCCTAGGTTTAGGTTTACTTTAAATAACTCATTCAATAAGAAAGACATCTCAAGATTAATTGAAATGAACTACCATCACATGACACATGCTTGTTTATTTCTTTCCATCATATATAACATGCATATGGTTAAGTCTTAAACATACATATACATGCAATTTATACTTTTGGCACACTTGAATGATGGATGTAAGAAAACACATTTTTGGATTGATGTTTCATTTGGTTGAATTATTTTGTCATATTATTTTAAAGCTCTATCTAAATTCTTATACAAAAACATAAGCAAAGAGCTTTAAGTTACATGACCAAGCAATTCAATCACTAAAACCAAATATGAATGCATGCTTCTTTTTAATAGAAAAGGGGATTTTCATTCATTAGTCAAATGTACATACAAATGTATAAAAGTTTTAAGCAAGTATGTCGCTATTATTCTACATGAAGGGAGTGAGATAGGAACCTCCTCAGGGCTACTTAAAGCTGTGCGTCCCTTGGATATCCAGACTAATATACCTACTATCCTCAAATACATATGGATGTATAAGAAACTATAAGAATGAGAATCATGCAAAAGTAGAATTTAATTTGATTAAATTATGGTTTTTATCCACTAGTTGTGTCATAGATGCACATGTTTATATAAGAATTTTAAGTAGGTACGATGCCATTGTTTCTCACCAAGAGAGTGAGGTAGGAACCTCCTTAAGGCTACTTAAAACTGTGCGTCCCTGGGATGTCCAGACTAATATACCCACAATTCTTATATATATGTGAATGTGCAAGAAACTATAGAAATGAAAACTATACAAAAGTTGGATTCAACTTAACTGATTTATTTGTGTAAATGAATTAATGCTCTATCTAAATTCTAATGTCAAAAATGCATAAGAATGAAATCAAGTAGGTACATCACCATTATTCTGCACCAAAGGAGTGAGGTAGAGACCTCCTTAGGGCTACTTAAAGTCGTGCTTTCCTGGAATGTCCAGACTAATATGCCCGCTAACATTCTTACTTAATGAAAATCAACACATGAATATAAGAAAGAAACTTCACTTCATATACTAAGTTTATATTAACATGCACCTTCCATATATGTATAACTAAAGTCACAATACATATTGTTATTCATTAAGAAGCTTTTGGAAAATATGTTTGAGATTTAGTAGTGATAATAGCCACACATATTTTTAATTAAGTCAACACATGGAAATTTGACATAAAGGAAATCATTTTTATTTAATTAATTTTAAAAGAGATGAATGCATGAATCAAATGACATACAACATTTTAATTTGATTGGAAAGAAATAAATAAACATAAGCACATAATCTCATTCAATCCAATTAATTTCTAAGGACAATCATATTAAATAGGATCATTTAAAGCAAATCAAAGCTTCTTATTAAGTTATTTTTAGATGTTTAATTTAATTTAGAGGAGAGAGGTGATTCAATCATTTGCTGCTCCTAACCCATTCCCATATTGGTTAATTAATTTATTTCAATGAAAAGAAATTAAGTGAGTTTTATTGATTAAGTTGTGATATGCAATAAATTCATTCATTACCCCTTACCCATGACTCCTTAGCATAATTATCCAACTAATTATGAGCCAACATGGTATGCACATACTTTGAAAATAAAATCAGCAATGATCTTATGAAAATAAAAGGGCCTAATGCAACTTGGCTCATAATTAATGGTTAATCAAATTAAAGGACTTAATTAAGTACTTTTATGGCTTCCCCACACATGTAGGTTAGCCATAATTTCCTTAAATAGCTTTAGATTATTAAACACCTAAAGATCTACCCAAGAAACTTAATTAGATAAGTTCTAGAATGATTGTGATCTTAATTTAATTAATTAAGTCATTTAATTAATGAATTAAACCATTAATTAATCCTAAATTAATTAATATCAAGTAAAGTGAAATGAACTTAGGGAAAAAGATGGGAAAGAGGTCCCAATCTCATTTCCCATGCCCATTCACTATTCCACAATGATTAACAAGCTTAATTAATGATTTTATTACTATTTAGAATATTAATTAATCACCTAATTAATTAAGAGAGTAATTAAGGTTATGACAAGAAAATTTCTTAATTAACCAAGCAATAAATCTTGAGAAAATTATGGGAGGCATATGTCATCCAATTAATCAAACTCAAAAAGTTTGGGATTAATTACTTTGATAATTAGGGAGTAATTAAGCTAATTAAAGTTTCAGTTAAATCTCAATTAAGCCTTAATTACTCTTCAAAAATTAATTAGAATTAATTTTAAATTAATCTCCTCTGAAATACCTTTAAAATGAGTACTTCTTTGCTTTTTTTGGATTTTTCTACAATTAGTAATGTTTTTCAAAGTTTCAGCTGATTTAAGTAAATTTTTATGATTTTTATAAAACCTATTAATTCATTTTACCCTTTGAACTTCGAAGAGGGATATCTTCTAATTTAGAGATCCTTTTTGACTTGAAATTTTTATGGTAGGTGTATTTTAACTTCAATTTCAATTCTTGAAAATTTAAATTAATCTAATTTGTATTTTTGGTTTAATTAATGAATTTTATTTTTTATTAAAACTTAAATTTAGCTCAAACTATTTAGTTGAATTTGATAATTTTTGATTTTTTGGATTCCTCTTGGATAGAAGAATTCAACGAGCTCTTGTTTATAATTTTTTGATAAGTATTTTATTTTCTATGAATTTTTTAAGTTTCAAGTGATTTAAATAATTTTTAAAATCAGAAAATAGGTGATTTTCCCACTTAAACCATCACCGCGTGCGGCGCTGATGTGGCAAAGTGGTGCCACGTGGCGCCATATGATTGGACCACACAGTTTCGAATGGCACGCGGTGCCGCATTAGCGTCTGCCGGCTGTCGCGAAACGGAGAAATTACGGGTGAATAGGATAGCGACGCATGGATCGGATCCGACCGTCCAATCATAGATCGGATGGTCCAGATCTGATCTGTGGAGGCCGCGTGCAATGGTGCACGATCTGAGCCATCCAATCACGAATCAGACGGTTCATATTCGATCCACGCGATCAAACGGGCCGAAATGCACGGATCTGCATGAGATCTCAGCCGTCTAATCCTTGAATGGCAGGATTAGATGGTCGGCGGGTGTTTCGACAGACAGGCAGATGAGAACAGTAATGTCAGGTGATTTTTCATGATTTGTGCAAAATTTTGTCCAATTGGGCTCATTTTCAGGATGATTTTCACTGGAAAATCTGTTGATTCACGTGGGAATGATATAAAATAAAAATTGCAAAGTTTATCTAGGAAAATTCCTAAGATCGCACAAAAAATTATTACAAATAATAGATCCTAAGACCGACTATGGTTTGGCAAAATTTTCTTCGCCAGAGATAATTTTTGGCGGTGGTGATGACTCGAGCAAGCTCTTGAATGTGAGAGAAAGCCTTGAAAGAAGTTTGAACCTTTGCTTTTCTTTAGAACGTCGTGATCACAAATGGCCACTGCTTTCTAGCCAGAAAACTTTGGTTTGATCTTTTTTTGGCTCAAATCAAGTGGGGGAAGGTTGATCCTTGCTTTGGGAAGCTTTTAGGGGTTGAATGAGCTCAGGACTCAATGGAATGAGGCCTCCTTTTTTTGCTTTGAAGGGGATGGCCAAAATTTTGAATAATTGTGATGGGGAGGTGCTTGTGATGGTGATGGCTTGATTGAGGACTTTGGATTTAGCTCCAAAGTCTTCTTTTGGGGCTGTGGAGTCAACTCCATTAAAAGCCAAGGATGGGGGAGTTGAATGCATGTGATGGGGAGAATTAAATGAGGTTGGATGGAATCCTACATGGGGGAGGATCCATGAGAGATTTAATTGAGTTGGGTTGATTTTGGGCTGATCCCAAATGGGTTTGGGTCGGGATGGGTCATGGCTTGGTTTCAAAGGATTTGGCTCAATTTGGGTCATATTAGGTTAGATTGACCAATTGGTCAAATTGGGTCAAACTAGGGCTTAAGTTAGGTTTAAATGATAATTTGAAGTATTTTGGTATGATAAATTTGATTTAATTTGGCTTAGGATTGATTTTGGTTCATTTGAAATCAAATGGGTCAAATGGGTCAAGTTGACCAATTTGACCAAAATTGGCCAAATTGGCTTGGGTTATGGGCCGATTCATGTTCAATTGGCTAATTGAAGATGAATATAGTCTTTGGTTTGAATCAATTTGGATTTAATTTGAATTTAGGCCAAATTGATCCTTTAGGTCAATTTGGGCTAAATGGCTCAATTAGGCCCAACTGATCAAATTAGGTTCAATTATGGCTTTGGTCAAGTTCAATAATCAATTTAGAATGAACTTGAGCCATTGGTTGCAATCAATTTAGGTTAGATCATGATTTGACCTAATCTCATCATTTAGGCCCATTTTGGTCAACTTGGGTCAAATGGTCAATTGGGCTTGGTTTGGATAAATTGGTGATCAAGTCATGTTCAAATATTGATTTTGAGTTGGTTTGAATCATTGGTATATATATGCTTGCATTTCTTTGTAGGTTTGAATATCTTGTTGTGCTCAAGAGGGTGCGATGCGATGAAAAAAATAGGTTGTAGTGTTGCAAGACACTGCTCGCTATGCTCAAGAGGGCATACCGAGTAAGCCAACGCTTGTTAGATGTTGCTCCCCCTGGACGAAATGCTGCCAAAATTTTGTCTAATTTTCAGACTTAGAAAAAAAAGGGGGATGAATATATATTGCATTGTATGTCTTCTTTTAGGTCTGAAGGCCTCGTTGTGCTCAAGAGGACGTAGCGAGATGAAAAATCGGCTACGGTATCGCAAAAAACCACTCGCTATGCTCAAGAGGGCGTACCGAGTAAGCCAAAACACATTCGATGCAGCCCCTACACAGGGATGACACAGGGAGGCTGCCAAATTTTTGTCTAAATTCTAGACTTAGAAAAAGGGGGGGAATATATATTGCATTGTATGTCTTTTTTTAGGTTTAAGGGTCTTGTTGTGCTCAAGAAGGTGCAATGAGATGAGAAAAATCGGCTGCGATGTGAAAGACACCATTCACTCAAGAGGCGCATGAGTAGCTAAAACACCCGATCGACCTACAGGATGATCTTTGGGAGGCTGAGAAATTTTGTCAAATCTTTTGAATTTTAAAAAAAAGGGGAGAGTAAAATGAGCTGATTCAAGAATGTGAAATAGCAAAACTGACAGCTAATTCGAAACTAAAAGTGTCAAACAAAAAAGGGGGAAGCCTTTAAAGCAAATTTTGAAAAGAATAGAACATTCATTTAAAACGCACATAAAATTTAGGGGAAGATAATATTAAACTCATGAACTTTAGGGAGGCTAATATTAAACTCACAAACTCTAATTATAATTCTCTAAAAAAAGTACCTAGGCACGATCACTAGCACTATAATGCCTAAATATAAAGAAAAGATAGACAAGGTAGCACCTTTTGATTAACTGATCTATGATTTTAGTTTCAATCATCGTTAATTATTCTATAGATAATTTGGAGTTCAATTGGTCCATCCCATATGAGGGTTTGATGTGACTTGAGCTAGATTTGACAAATTGGTCAAATTAAATCCTTTAGCTCAAATGGCCTTTTAAGATTTAACTAATCCAAATGAAACAACAACAATCACTGTATGACATATCTAAATAAAATTATGTTATAACCAACAACTAATGATGTATCACAATCTGCGTGATCGTATTTGAGGACACGTCGACCTGTTGTGTCCAACAGTCTTACACACACTACAAACTCTAGAACTTCTTGTAGTGTTCTCGTCAAATTGAAGCGGAAAAGTGAGTCCCCTTTTCTTGTAAATTTCTCAAAATTAAACAAGCTTTAATTAGAATTTAGGGGGACTAATGCCAAACTCATAATAAACTTGTAATAAACTCAAAATCTAAGAATGAATCCAAAGTGGGTTTAATAACTCTTATACGAATGTGGAGGTAATTACTATGCTAGCTAATAAGCATGAGTATGGATAAAAGCAATAAACACTAAAATTGGCATAACCTATCAAAATTGATATAAATTGAGCATAATCAAGTTGGGAAAATTACAAAAACTCAACAAGTAAACTATGTGACAGTAGTATTTTAAACTACAATCTAAATCAAAATACTTTCATCACCACCGGATCTACAACCCTTTATACAAGAAGACAGAATGCCATATTAAATCAAAATCTATAGAAATCATAGAGCTTCATTTGATCAAAAATTAAAGAATTTCATTATAATTATGATTTTCAAAATCAACGAAATCCTTAATTAGGTGAAATTATCTAAGCTATAAATACCTGCATATACTTAGACATAGAGATTTCAAGTGCGAATTTTAATGTTTAAAAAGGCTGCGCAAGCTAAAGTTAGAATTAAATGACAAATCTGAAATCAAAGTTCATAATTCAAACATAAAATTACCTAAAATTATTATACATCCATATGGGCCCTGACACTATACTTAATGCTTGAATTGAAGTGTCTGAGGATGCTGCGCGAGTTGTTTCCCGGTTTAGTCTTAGGATTGGGTCTGGGTTAACAAAACGTAAAAATCTATTACAAAAGTTTGAATCTTTAAAAGCTTAAAGAAAACTCCGCATAGCACAGATTCCACATGTATAAGAGAACAGAATGCGTTAATTAAGGCATTCTCAAATAAACCCGCATGTGCCCCGACATTATGCTGAATGCTTAAATTCAAGTGTCTGAGGATGTTGCACGGGTTGCTTCCCGGTTTAGTCTTAGGACTAGGTCCGGGTTAACAAAACCTAAAAACTTATAAAAAGAGTTTCAACTTAGTAAAATATCTGAGAAACTAATCCTGTTAGGTGATAGTAGATCTGATCCTCTATTAACAGTTAAACAGAGTTGATAGGATCTAAAGCTCTTAATTCAAACATAAAATTATCCGAATTATTAGTTACACGCATGTGCCCACACTTCTTTGAATGTTTAGATTCAAGTATCGAGGATCTTGCCGGGTTGTTTCTGGTTTAGTCTTGGGTCAGGTCGGATTAACAAAACCTAAAACCTATAATAAGAGTTTTAAATTAGTGAAATATCGGCGATTACGCCGGTGACGAGATCTAATCCTATTAGTAGTAGCTAAATAGAGTTGACAGGATCTAAAGCTCTTAAACATAATGAACCTAATCAAATTTTCATTAAAATAAAGTTGCTTCGGTTTAGTCTTAGGACTTGGTATGGGTTATAAACTTAAAAAACCTATAATAAGAGTTTCAAATCAGTGAAATATCTAATAAATTGATTCTGTCAGGTGACAGTAGATCTAATCCTCTGTTAGCAGTTAAACAAAGTTGATAGGATCTAAAGCTCTTAAACATATTCAAATTAATCAAATTTTCAAATCAAATTAAGTTGCTTCCTGGTTTGGTCTCAGGATTGGGTCCGGGTTAACAAAATCTAAAACCTATAAAAAGAGTTTTAAATTAGTGAAATATATCGAAATTGATTACGTTGGTGATAGTAGATCTAACCCTCTATTAGCACTAACAGTTGACATGATCTAAAACTCTTAAAAATATTCTAATTAATCAATTTTCAAATAGTGATCTGAAACTACTTAAATGAAACTCTATCATTAAAAAACTTAAATCAAACTCAATCTATCCACATTTCGCAACTGTTTATCGGGGGTGATAAATTAAGAAAACTCTAGCTCACAAAAGAGCCAATGTCAAATCAAGTGTTCTACTATGTTCACTCTCAATCAATCTTTTGCCAGTAAGGACGTGACCCGTGTCCTCTGACTGTGTGGCTTGGCCAATAGGCTCCACAGATGAAGTAGTTACGACCAGAGTCATTTGATCGGGTGGTTTGGCCAGTCACTCCATTATATTATGATCACGATCGTAGCCCGTATGCTCCCCAATGACTCTACCATTTGAGTTGTGAATCATAGGGTATACTTGATAGGGCAATCAACCCTCTGTCAGCTATAGTAGAATTAAGCCTGTCTCCTTAGACAAACACCACCCCAGGTCTACAAGATTTTTTTGGATGACGTAACCCATGTGTTGCTAATGAGGATCCTTCTGTCAGGTTGGGTCGACTACCTCCTTTGGCTAAGTAGACTAGGGACATGGCCTTGGGATGAAATCATGGGATCTAGATCGGGCACATCATCATTCTCCCAATCATCCGATTTAAGCTCAAAGTATGAATTTCATATCTTAAATTATGAAACTCTACATGCTGCTACTATATGCTATGCATTAAGCGATCTAATGACTAGCCTTAATCGAAAGTTCTCTCTCATTTATTGAGAGGGGTAATTAACTATAGGGGCTTGCGCCTATAGGAAACCTAGAACGAAATATAAAGTTCTCACTAAATGAGGACAAAATCTCTGGGTAGTATCTTATCTACTATTCCATTTGCCTTCTGAAAATTACACCGACACTTTAAACTACTCTTTTCTTCGAAGAGGTCGGTGGCAAATTTTTAGAGCCCACATATTTATGTCGACTCCGCCGGGGAACTAATTTTTCTTTCCACCTTTGGTTAGTCAAATTTAAGCTATAGTAGCAGCAGAGCATAAATAAAATTGAAATTTAAAATCAATTATCATTAAAATTAAAGTTAAATCAATCATCTCATTATGACTAATCTTATTTTGTATATCGATGGATCTTGAGCACCATTTATCATGCAATTCCTAATATCCATTTGGCTAACACGTAATCAATATTGGGGATATTGGAGCTACTATTCATTTGATAGTGTAAACTTCTGAGCCATCATCATTGCAAATAATCCTCTATCAAGCATCGGATATTATATACACCGATGCAATGCAATGGAGGATGATAACTAGAATGACAACTACTACTACTGAGGTTCCTCAAAAAAGAGCCTTTGTACTTAAATGATTGATTCATTTTGAGGTGCCAGTCATGAAGAGAACCTTCACTGGGCAGAAAGTTTCAGTCATACATGTGAATGCGACAACCTTGTTAGTTGAATCTTTTGCACTTAGAAGGTATGATACTAAAGCCTCATCTTCTGGAGGAAAATTGAGTAGAAGGCAAAGGAGAAGAAATAATAAGCTTAGTAGTTGCTATAGAATCATAAGTCATACAATCTTACAACCATAAGCAGTATCTCTATCCCAAAATAAATTTAAAAATTTTAAGATGGGTGAAAAGGAATAGCTTTACTGGTGATGTTAAATGGTGTTTTTGAGCTCAACAGCAGAAACAACATGAAACTCTATCTACTCGAGCACATAGAGTTCTAAAGGTTGTTAAGAAAAAATTTCTTATGAATAACATGTATCAAATGCTAATTGTTAAAGAAGCCAAAAATGCTCTACTACAAAAGCAACAATTAATGGTAGTAAGTGCTCAGGACCACCACCACCAACAACAACAACAAGCCTTAATCCCACTAGGTGGGGTCGGCTACATGAATCCTTCGTAAGTGCTCAGGACCATTCTGAGCAATTTCTATACGGTGAACATCAGGGCGTGACACATGAACTGCATGTCCAGGAATCCACCGTCGAAATGTCCTGATAAAATAGAAAATAAATATGGAGGCCAAAGCCTTGAAAAGAAGTAGCAATGTAGAAACTTCTTCATCTGGAAGCAAGCTAACCCAGAGATAGTGGGGAAAGAGAAATGCTAAACTGCATGCTCAACAACTATTGTTCAAGTAGAAAAATATACAACTAATTGTGGAACTAGAAGCGAGTGTTCCAACCCATAACAAGTTTGACAACCTAAGATGAGTAAAGTGGAACAGTTCTACTGGTCAAATCAAGCAGTCCTTCTAGGCCCGACAATGTCAGGTTCCAACTTCTCTAGTGAGGAAACTCTAACCTGTATATGCAAGAGTGTATCGGGTCCTCAAAGTTGCTAAGAAGAAATGATTGAAGAAAAGAAAATATGATGGTCCTATCCTTAGGGAGACTAGAGTTGCTCCTCCAAAGAGACCTCCTCTTACAGCCCTAGCAAAATGTCTACTAATTCAAGTCTCGCACGGTGAGCATCGATGCGTGACACTTGGACCACATGTCCAAAAATTCACAGTCGAAAGGTCCCGACAATTAGGTGAGCAAATTTGGAGGCCAAAATCTCGATGTGAGATTTCCTTACAAATAGACAACAACGTGACATCTAGACTGTACTCTCACAAAATCCACTCCTCATGCTAAAGTATTTGGAGGCAAGTAGTCCACTTGAAGTTGAACTACCTTCACTCACGGTAGCCATTCAACACAATCTCACTCAAGATGAGAATGCGTCTCTGAATGTGAGAATTTGATTAACTTGATGAGGTCAGACACCAAGCTCAACAAAATCTAGAAGTCTACTGAGCAAAGATGTCCAAAAGCTTCATCATTATATGTTATCTCACAAGATTACCCTCATCTCGAGGATCAATCTACTGAAGTACTTGATGATAAGACCAGCGTTGATAGGTCGCTTGGCAAGATGGGTAGTATTATTTTTATAATTCGATATCACATAGGTTCCACAGAAAGTAGCGAAGGGACAAGTATTAGCGAATTTTTTAGCTGCACATCCTATCTCGACTGACTCTTCTCTTAATAACAATTTTCCCGATGAGCAAATCATGCTCATTCATGAAAGAGAAAAATCATAAATTTGGGAAATATACCTTGATGGAGCCTCATCGATCAAACAAGTCCAACATCTAAATTTCCCAAGAGCAAGAGTAGGAATCGACATCATCTTCATAACACCAGAAGGAGGGATAATGAGAAGATCATATGGATTGACTGAGCCAAGAACTAATAATGAAGCTGAATATGAAGCATTAGTACGGTCTTGAAGAAGCTATTTTCACGATATTGAACTTGCATATTTTTTGGCGATTCTCGACTTATTATAAATCAAGTACTTGACATTTATAAAATTAACAAGCTTGAGTTAGCTTTCTATCACTGGCAGTTCTTGAGCTTATGAAGCGATACCAAATATCACACTAACTCAAGTCTCGATAGCAATAGCCCGCTAGAAAATGCTAGCTAAGGAAATGACAAGTATGAATGGTGATTACGTCATGATCAACATATTTACTCAATGAGTTCTAGAGCCAATAAAGTATCAATCCTTGTAGGTAGAGGGGTTACCAAATTTGACACAGCACGATGCGACTCAGATTGCTCCTCATACTTCCCAAAATCAACAAAAAGTTGTACCAAGAAGAGCTAAGAATGACATTGCCTCAGAAAAGTAGTGGGAAGTCTTTGTTGTAGAAGAGTCACGTGATTGGAGGCAAGCCTTCATCGACTACTTTAAAGAAGGAAAATTGTCAAGTAATAAATCACTGACAGCTTAAATTGAAAAGAGAATGCTACGCTATGCTTTCATCAACAACACTTTATATCATAGATCATTTGAACAAATATGGCTATGATGCCTAGGTGTAGATCAAGCTAGCAAAGTGATGGTTGAAGTTCATAAAAGACTTTATGGTGTACATCAGTCAGGTCCTAAGATGGCAGTAATGGTCAAGAGAATGGGTTATTATTGGCCATCTATGGTGAGAGACTCTATTAATCATGCTAAGAAGTTTCATGAATGTCAAGTACTTGGGAATCTCATCCATCAACCTCCAAATCCATTACACCCAACAATAACATCCTGGCCATTCGAATGTTAAGGTACATATGTAATTGGACCAATCAATCCACCGTCGTCAGCTGGACATGGCTTCATCCTAGTAGCGACTGATTATTTCTCTAAGTGGGCCGAGGCTACTCCATTTAAAGAAGTCACTGCTGACCGATGATCAACTTCTTCACGCATAATATAGTCTATAGATTTGGAGTGTCACGTCGATTAATTTTTGATAATAGCACAGCTTTCAAAAGTGCAAAGATTTATAAATTCGTCGATCGATACAAAATTGATTGACGATATTCTTCAATATATAATCCAAGAGCAAATGGTTTGGTGGAGGCCTTTAATAAGATATTAGTCAAACTGCTCAAGAAAATTCTCACCAAAAATAAAAGAGAATGACATACCAAGCTAGTAGAGGCTCTATGGGCATATTGAACTACCTACAAGATGCCGCATTCTCCCCCTCATTGGTATTTGGAACCGGCAGTTCTTCCACTTGAAGTTGAGTTACCTTCACTTCAAGTAGCCATCTAGTACAATCTAACTGAAGATCAAAATGCTCATCTAAGAATGGAGGAACTCGACGCGCTTGATGAAGTTAGATTACAAGCTCATCAAAATCTGTAAGTCTATCGAGCAAAGATGTCCAGGGCTTTTGACCATATGGTGCGGCCTTGAACATTCCAAAAAGGAGAATTGGTCCTAGTGCTGAGAAGACCAATTATTCCCAATCAAAAGTTTGGTAGCAAATTTGAGCCTAATTAGGAAGGCCCATTTTTTATTGAAAAAGTGTATCAAGGAGGGTCATACCAACTCATTAATATAAAGGGTGAAAGGCCAATGCCTCCAATTAATGGTTGATACTTGAAAAAGTACTATACTTGACGACCACATTCTCGAGGTACAATAGAAATCCCCGTGCAAGAAAGGGAGCATTTTTTTTAGAATATCTATTTAAGTTGACATAGTGCTTCAGGCCAAGATCCCTAAATAAACATACTCTAGATGAAGAGCTTTTCTGTGAAAATTTCCCCTGTTACATAGGGGGCATTTTTAGATTTTTATATACAAATGAAATCAATGTTGTTTGTTAAAATCTTTTTTAGAGTACATCAATTCAGTATGGATGTATTTGTATATTTTCATCTTGAAAATTCTCCTAAATGTACTTTTGAATTGCCCTGTAAGACAGGGGGCATTTTTTTAGTTTCTATCAAGTTTATTTGAGTTGACATCGTTCCATAAGACGAGATCTTCAAATATACTCTAATTCAGGTTGACATCGAGCGTCACGTCAAAATTCTTGAATATATCTATAATTATCATTGTTAAGTTACAGAGTCTTGCAAGAATAAAAAGAATCTATTTCTACGCATGAAAAAATAATCCTAAATGTCAAAAAAGTTATCTCCCAGATTTGCCAAATTTTGGAGATCAAGTCAGAAGAACTCCTGATTTCAGAAGCTTCAATCAACTGAGTTGGAGAAACATCAACCTCTACATCCTGAAATCTAGGACACTGATGGGTCTAAAGGTCGGACTCAACAAGCCCATAGGTTGCCGAGTTGCTGACGCTCTCCTCACTCAACAAGCTGCAAGAAAAGGTCGCAGTGAAAGAACCCTTGTTCATCAGTTTGATGACAAAACCACCAACCCACTACAGCTTAAGTCGAAGACTTGAGTAAGTTCTAAAGGTCGAACTCAACAAGCCCAAATATGGCCGAGTTGCTGAAGCTCTCCTCACTCAATAAGCTGTAAGAAAAGGCCGTAGTGAAAGAGCCCTTGCTCGTCAGTTCAATGATGATAGCTATTCAATCTCAAACCAGATCCAGCTTAATGATTACAAGCAATCAGGATCCAGGAGATCTCTCTACTTGATTGATATATCAAGGCAATCTGAGGAAACATTCAATTCAGGGCTACCTCAAATCAATCTTCATATTACCTACAAGGTGATATTTCAATCTATTTTCAAATGATCTGAACAAGCTCAAAGCACAGATCAAAGCATATTTCCTCATCAAGTCCGTCAAAGCAGAAAGCACAGGATTGAATGATTCCATAGTTCATACAAAGCCGATGGTCAAACTAAAGAAATTTTGTGGTTATTAAGTTTGTTAAAGCACACGTTGCTAGACTAATAACTCAAACATTGACCTTATATAAGCGGAAGGCAATCGTATTATCCTTCACGAATCCGTCAGCGTAACAGATTCACGAGTGCATACACTTCCTAACAAGTCATTAGAGACAAATTAGGCCAGTCCTTCATCAAGTTCATTAAGCTCGATGCTAGGATAGAAGGAATTTCAAATCCAATCAAGCACGGTCCCTAGCCGAGTCCTTCATCAAAATAGGTAAACCAATTCCTCCATCAAACCCAATCAAGCGAGGGGTGGAGGCTCAAATCGCATGGACATAAAAGAAAGAGATCTTCAGCAAAGCCATTGAATCAAATAGTAGATAGTGTAAGAGCTCTTATCAATCTGATAAGACGATTCTAACAAATCGGTCAAGCCCGTCATTTAGTATGTCCTGAATATGGCAGCATACTAATGACAAATCCTGTCAAAGCTCCGTAAGCTATTGCAATCGAAGCTAAAATGATCCAAGCTCTATGGCCAGCCCAAATGGTCAACCAGTTTTCAAAAAATGTGACTCGCTCCATGCACGAGTCATATTTGTTGGGGGGCATTTGTTGACCTTCATATGTGTGCATAAGTCAAGACAAGCCCACAAGTCAAATTCGACGGACTTCGGAGGTGACAGTGCGCAAATTGAGGCTTAAAATGTAATGGATGTCATTGAAAATAGTTGAAATGACCTCTGATTGATGAACGGAGTTTGTCGTTGCGTTCAGAATGTCAAAATTGATCAGAATATAGATATTACAAAATCTAACGAACAATTGATTAAGCGCTCGAGCTATCAATGTGTCGACACGCATATCGAAGTCGAAAAGCTACGATGACGACCAAACGACCTTCGTTCATGAAATTGATTACGTCGTTAGCTTCAAAATATTAAAATCTATCAAATGAGACTATCCGCGCTCAATTTAGACGAGTCTGTAAAATGTCAAATAATTTGAAGTGATAGCATGCAAATCGAAGCTGAAATGCACAAGACGTCACTAAAATTAACTCAAATGACCTCCGATTGATGAATGTACTTCGCCGTTGCATTCAGAACATCGAAATTAGTCAGGATATAAATATTGCAAAACTTGATGATCAAGTGCTCGAGTCGTCAACGCATGGACGATATCGAGGTCGGGGGCAAGTCAAGTCAAACAACCTCCGTTCATGAAATTGATCAAGCCATTGGCTTCGAAATTCTAAAATCTATCAAATATGACTGTTCGCACTCAATTGGACGGTCGCAAAATCGGCGGTCAAAGCGACGGCGCATTTTGTCGAAATGGACTTAATTTGGCACGACCAAGCGATCCGAAGCGGTGCGCCATTGCGTTCAAAATATCAGAATTATTCTAAATTGATATATATTGACTATGTGCATTTAGCGGCGTGAAATCCACGTTAAAGTCATTTAGTCAATTTAAAATTAATTTAAAAAAAAATCACGTTAAAATCCCTAAATTACCCCCACTCAGCAACCCTTCCCCCCATTTTCAATTTTCTGAAAAAAAATTATAAAAAGATAATAAAAAAACTGAAAAGCAATCACTCCCCATTCTCTCTCATTCTTGCCTCCTCATTCTCTCCCCCTCTCCCCTCTCCCCAACTGATTCTCTCTCACATCAGAAGAACAAAAGAAAAAAAACACAAGTAATCCCTCTTCCGGCTCTCAATTTTCACTATCCCGCTGTTTTTCCGGCCGTCTCGCCGGTGTGTCTGCAAAACGTTTGCAACCGTTCTCAAAACCGTTCCACATACCTCAGCGTTCCTCGTCCACCGTTAGATCCGTCAGGCAGTGCAAAACTTCGCGATCCTAGCGTTTGCGTTGTTAGATCCCTCCGTCGCTGAATTCAATTTTGCCGTCAGAATCCGGCCAAAATCATAACCATCATGTAGCCGCGTTTTCAACTGCGACCTGCTTCTGAGAGCGCCTCGATCGCATTGTAGCCGAGACTTCGCGACCATAGACCTGACGCGCCATTTGCCGCTGTGGCCTCGTTCCGCTTAGTATATTATGTTTTGTTTAATCTATGCATGCAATCAATAACAACATCATAAGTATATTATGTATTGTTTTATAATTTATATGGTAATACATTAGCTTTAAAAATTATTACAAATAATTTTATAAATTATTGCATTTATTGCAAACTTAAGAATTTTTTGAATTATATTATGTAAATATGAAATGAAAAGTATACTCACTTAATTTTGAGTTAAAAATACTTCTCATGGGAGGCCTTTTTAGAGGTTAGAGCTTTGCTTGTCATCACTTATCTATCGTTATATGTCCATCATCAACCATCATTTTAATATTAACAACTATTATCTCCCTTAATGCATTTCATTGATTAATATTGATGTATGTTATTGCCACCACCCTATGCTCATAAAAACCTCATTGACATCCTTATCGTTGCTTCTTGTCACTATCTTCCTTCAACAACTATCATCTTATGCTTATTTTTCACAGATCATTGCATAATGTCATATAATTTTATATATCATAAGTTTTTCATAGATATTATAGAGCTGATATGATATTTGCTAGTTTCATAATAAGATATTATTTGCAAAAATAAATATTTTTGTCATAGAGACAGATCATTTTGATATTTAAGAAATATGAAGTAATAAATGAAAATAAAATTATCAATGCTACTTAATGTTTCATTATAAACAATAAAAGATATTTACAGTAAGCTACTAAATGTTAAAGACATGATTAACAACCTACAAATATATAAAATTGTAATAGAATTATTAAAGATAATGCATCTAATAAAAAATTGTACATTTACCCCATAAAAAATAAGAGCTAGTTAAGGTGTGGCACACAACCATGATATGCTAAAATTCAAAGACAACACCAAATGAGTATTAACTCAAAGGCCCAAAATAATATGATTTTCTAATTAATTATAATAATACCTTTAAACTAATTAATTATCAAATCAGGTGTAACTTATCTTACGTTATCCCACAAATGAGTCAAATTAGTTATAATCATCAACGAAAAATAAATGTACATTTAGGACCTTAAACTACAATTTTCTCTAATAAGATCATCAGCACAATAATATAACATTATGCATTTAATTAAACCTAATCCTAACCTAATTTGATGATGATGATGATGATAATAATAATAATAATAATAATAATAAAACTATATGGACTTAAATAATATGAATATTTAGTTAATTATAAGAACAAAAATAAAGCTATTAAAAATTAATTAGTTAACAAAATATGTGCATCATAATAGATCTAAGTATTCTAACAATGAAGTTGAATTAACTATAATCATTAAAAGAAAGAAAATCTATCCTTTAATAACATCATTAACACAACAATACACTATTATGCTTCTACTTAAATCTTAACCTAACCTAATGAAATAAAAAATAATAATAAGTAACCAATTTATCATATTAAAAAATTGTATATAAACATCTATATTTAAATTCTTAAAGGTGTAGAAACAAAAAAAAGAAAAAAAGAAAATGGTAGAATAGGAAGAAAGAAGAAGGCGATGAAAGTTATTAAACACACAACAATCTAAGCTGGACGACATGGTAGATACCATATACTATCATTATTTATTCCTTGCTTGATTGACAAATGGCTTGCGAGAAAAGCGATCAATCTTTGAATGATCCTTCAATTCATTTATTTTAAAAAAAGTTTTTTTTGGGAAAAATTAAAGGCGAAGCCCAATTCAGTCAAGAATAGTAAATACACAAAAGGTAATCCCATAAGGGGTGAACTATCAAAATAAACAACTAATCTACATGCGATTAACAAACAACAGCTAGTGATGAAAAATAAGTAGTAAAAAGACCAGACTCAGTATAACAAAAGTCATCCATCCAAGAGATGTGAGACCACAGAGAAGAAGGGCGGGAAGAACAAAACAACGAGAAGAAGAGGGGCCGCCCCTCCCACATCCACCTTCCATTGGGAAGAAATACCAGAAGATAGAAAGAACCAGTAAAACATTGAGAGAAAATAGACATGCCCCAGGTTGTGAGAATGGCTTTCCAGAGGGAGGCAACCAAAAATCGAGAATCATTCAAAACATGTAGCAAGCTCCAAGAATACATCATCATCCGGACACTAGAAAACAGAAAAGGAAATTGAAAAAGATAACCAAAGAAGGACTAACCATGAGACAACATAAAATCATGACCAAAGAGAAGAGAGTTCAACTTAGTTGCCGAGCTCCTCAAGTTCCGAAAAGCTATGATGCCAAGAAGATTTAAATTTCCATATTTTGAATTTAGATGCAACCAAGAGTCTTATTTTATTGGCTAAGGTCAGTGGCATTATCCTTATAGTTATGAAATCATTTCGTTTCCCCAAATGACATAGATTGTAATAGCAATTATCAAGAGGTAGAGTCTCTGTAAAGCCTTATGATTTTGATGAGAGACATCAGCCAACACCTGAGGGAGTGCAGCACTAAAAGAAAAAAAAAATTCTCTTTTGGAAACAAGGATCTAATAAGACCCATTGATAGATGACATTAAAAAAAAAAGGTGATTATGGGTTTCAGGTTTTACATTGCAAAGCAAACACAGGGAAGACTGACTCAAACCTCTAGAGAACAATTTATCATATGTCTTTAAACTCCCAACGTAAGCCATCCAATAAAAAAGTGCAAAATTTTTGGTAACCTTTTAACCAAATACCCTTCCACCAATCCATACAGGGAATGGTAGAAAGTAAAGGACCCGATAAGGTTAGAGGAGATATTCTTACAGTCCTTCTAGAGAATTACATCCTTACCACGAGAAGGTTTAATGTTATAAATGGCCTTATAGCACTGTAAATTACAGAGCATCAGGCACTCGGGTAAGGTCCAATCTCCATTGATGAGGATAGTTCTAACAACATAATCGAGTGTCCGGTTGAAAATGGTTAAAACACGATTGCCCAAGCAAATCAAATAGAGAACTCCCATTGAACCACAGATCAAAATAAAGAGAAAAAGAGGACCCGTCTCTTATAGAGAAAGATAGAACCTTCTTAAAATGACTAGCATAGATTCTGATTTCCCTCCAAGAAGTTGAAGACCTAAGTTGTGAGTTCCTCCATAAAGAACCATATTTTTAGAAGCACCAATCCACTAGAGGACTTGTTCGATTTAAGATTTTCCCCATGGTCTTAATTTTACAGGCAAGGTTCAGAGTAGAAACTGATGTAAGACCAGTACCACCTTTGTCCCTCGGTAAAGTAATTTTAGACCAGAAAATTAGGTGAAGCTTCTTGGCTTCACCACTATGATAAAAAAAAGTTTGCAGTAAGAGAAGAAAGTTTCTTCATAATGCCTTTAGGAAATGCTGTAAATCCAATACGCTAATAAGTTGTTTATTGAATATCCAGAACAATTGAAAATGGACACCATAAGATAGAAATCTACATTTCCAACCGTAAGCCATGCAATTTTATCAAATAGGGAATTAAAATGTGATTTTAGGGGACCAAACACCAAAGAGAGGCCCAAATACTTGAAGGGAAAGCTATCACGCTTGATGTTAAGCATTCGAGAGAAATAATTTGCAGACTTTGCATTTCTTGAGTAGCAAATATGGGATTTATCCTAGTTAACTTCCAAACTAAAAGATGAGGCAAGAGAATGTAGAGTATAATTAAGAGAAGTGACAGACTAGTCATTAATAGCCCCCATGACTAGAAGATAATCTGCGAACAGGAGGTGAGAAATATAGCAATTACTAGAAAAAAGGAAGTATACCTCTTCAAGCTGACCTCCTTGTCCAAAACATAAGAGAAAGCATCAATGGATATAGTAAAGAGAGAGAAGGACATAGGGGCCTATCTCAAGCCATTTGTTGAACCAAAGAACCCTTTGATTTCCTGAGCACAATAGAAGGGAACATTAATGCAAGCCTTGATCCAACGGGTAAAAGATGAGAAAAAACCTTTATATTTCATTCGGAGAAGTAAGGATTCTCTATTTATCATATCAAATGCTTTCCTTAAGTCAAATTTGGAAATCAAAAGAGGAAGAAGATGAGCTAAGTACTCGACATAGTTCATGGGCTAATGAAATATTATCAGCGATGTCCCTGTTTTTGGATAAATGTAGATTGAGCAGGATTGATAATATAAGGAAGAACTTTCTTCAGTCGATTAGCTAGCACTTTGGTTAAGACTTTGTAGAAAGTGTTATAAAGTGAGATGAGATAGTCGACAAGAAAATTTAAGTGCTTGACTTTAGGGACCAAGGTAATAAGACTATGCTTAAAGAAATTGAAGTCTTCCAAATTGAAAGAAAAGTGACCATGCTAGGAACAAAGTGACCACTAGAATTTATATATCCCAACAGGAAACAAAAGAATTTAGAATTAAAACCATCCGGGATGGGGGGTTTATTCTCATTGATATCATGCAAAACATTAAGAATTTCTTGACCTAAAGACTTGGGAGTTTCAACCGGCATACCATGGATATGAAGAGGAGCGAATGCCCAATGTTAAAGAGAGTAGAGTAATTATTGATTTCTTGACAATATAATAAGGGTCCGAGATAATGCCACTGCTAAGAGAATGAATGCCATTGATATTCTTCTCTCTTTAATGGTGAAGTATAAGAATTTTAAGTCATCATCAAAATTTGTGAGCCAGTGAGCCTTAGCCCTTTGTTTTGACCACATACTTTCTTTGCTGACTAGTTCTTGATATCTATCATTAATATCTTTTGCTTCAAGAACCAAGGAAGGGCTTTCTGGATCGACCTCAAGACAGAAGAATGTGCTCTTGGTTTCTCTTTAGAGAACAAATTTGGTGACTAAGAGAGGAAGTATCCCATTGCTACCTTTTTAAGAGGTCCCTTGTAATCTAGGGCTTTTTTGAGAGCATAAACAATGGGTCCCCATTAACATAGACCTTCAAAGCTCTCTTTACTTCCTCAAAATTAGTATAAGAAGTCCAATATGTCCAAGCTTTTTGGATCTGATGGAGAAGATTCCATAGCTAAATTTTGTCTAGAGCATAATTATGTGTATAAACACAAGTGAGGAAAAAAGGTGTAGCATTGTTAAAAGAAAAGGAGCCATGAAAAAGCTGGGGGGAAGTAAAGATAGGAGAGAAGGAGGAGTTTGTAGAATTCTATTTTACCCATATCCTGCCACCCAAACAATAATCAAAGTTATTTGCCTCTGATTCTAAAGAGAGAGCTCCAGTTTATTTTGGAAAGACATATCTCTAAGAGAGACTTCATAAAGTTTGGTCTCAAGAAGACAAAATAGTCCTTCAGATCCTCTTGCGTCATTTACTCTCAGAAGAAGGCCTCGACATTCAGCCTAGAATAAGACTCATAATGTAAAATAAAGAGGGTTACTTCTTTTATTATGAGTCTTATATGAGAGATGGGCTTGAGAATTTTTAGTAAGGTCACTCATAATTCTTTCTTAGTTTTGGAGGGTTCTCATTTTGTCTAGTGGAGTAAGAAGCGCATTGAGGAACTGAGGAGAGGACTTATTGGAGGGAGAAAGAATATGAGAATTGATTAAGTTCACAGAAGAATAGAGGGGTTCACGGCCAGACTCACATTAGCCTTTGTTGGGAGAGAGAGGTATTAGGCTCGGTTTGCACTCTGAGTCTTGGATTGGTGAGAAGGAGTCACTATGACTCAGACCAGTTTCCTCATGGGATTCAGACAACAAGAAGCTTCATCGCGGGAGAAGGAGGAGACCTGTTGTCGATTGGAAGCCCTCAGCCCTCACAAATGTTCCTCCTTCGTGACACGTGACACGTGAACTTAAACAGGAAGAAATCCCCTTCAAGAGTTAAGAGCTCAAAACTATCTTTAAATTTTCATTTCTTCTTTATGGTTGCTATAAGGGATCCATAGAATGAACGTTTGCCTATTGCGTGGCCAACTAAGGATAACCTCCACTCTTGTTGTCCAACTCAGTTCTTCTTCTGAGAAACTAATTTCATTGGAGACAGGGAGATGAAGGATAAGAAAATTGCTTTGCACTTGTCATTCTGATAAGTTATAAGGTCCTTCCAGTTACAGGTAAGGTTGGAAGACTTATGCTGGCCCGACTTCACAGAAGAAGAAATATGGGGATGAACCCCTAGAATGGAGGAGGAGGAAGGGGAAGAAGACGAGAGAACGGGGAATTGAGAGGAGAAAGCATCAACATAACTCATTTTCCCTTAACCCCCAGAAAGGGCCGGTCCCCGGCGCAAAGCCGGAGGCCTAGAAAGAGGGGAAGTGGAAGGAGAAAGAAAAGTGAACAATAGAGGAGTACCTGAGGAGCGGAGGGAAAATGGAAGCACGAAGAGAACAGAAGCGCGAAGAGCATAACCCTAAGAAAAATGTGGCTTTTTTTTAAAAAAAGTTATTAATATAGTAATTTTGTGGACAGAGAAATTGATTGTTTCTAATTTTCCTGGAAAGATAATATGTTTGTTGATTTCTTAAATAATTTTTTTTTTAATTTAGAAGTCATTAATATAGTAATTTTGATATGGCTGTCACAAATATTTTTTTTCTATATTTATTTAGCTTCAATTTTTCCATCTATTTCTAGAATTTTGATCGAATATTGGAGAGATATCTAATAAAATTAATTTGAATTGATTAAAACTAATCAATTTATTATTTATTACATAAAAATACATCTTAAAACTACGCTCTTCCATTCCGCAAGTCAATGATTAAACTTTAAAAAATTTCTACTGTTGAATGATATTGGAAACAAAATCTGTCCAAATCTAAAAAAAGACAAATAAAATTGAAAGTTAATCGGGTTTTGAGTTGGATTTTGGAACTAAGGGAAAACAAAATATTGCAGCATTCATATTGTCTTTTCTTCTGGCAAGTTTGACAACTTAACTTTCAAAGGTTTGTTTGTGAATGTATCATTTATTCTATAGAATATTATATATATATATATATATATATATATATATATATATATATATATATATATATATATATATATATATATATATCAAAATAAGTAAGTAATAAATGTGAGCAAGGCTACCCAAATTAATTCCCAAAAGCTGCATTGGCCTCTTCTTTCAGCTCGACTATGATCCTCCATTCGTTCATTGTAGCTATGATAAGCCTTACAACTAAGTTGAATTCTCTTGGCGCTAGTATGAAATTCGGTCAAAGATTGGGGGTGGGGAAGTCTCTTGCATATGATAACTACACATTTATTATACAAAAAAAGTATAATCTCATCCTATATAATGATGTTTTGAACAAGGCGGTCAGACGAAAACCAATGGAATAGGCTACAAGTGCATCATCAAGTTACAACATAATGACAATTTTACCATCTATAATAATAAAAACAAAGCTGTTTTAGCTAGCAGCACTAGTAGTAATAACTGAAACTTCTATAATCTTATCCTCCAAGAAGATCACAATGTCGCCATCTGTGACAAAGCCTTTAACCCTATTTGTGCCACTCACATCTACATTTAATCCTTAATAAAAGTGCCCATTATCTATACTCATATAATTTAAATAATATGACAATATGATGCTTATGCCTATTCCTCTTACGCAGTTAGTTTGAAATGCAATGTTATGCTACATTATGAGTAAAAGATGAATTATGTTTGACATTAATAAAAAAGAACATCATTCTAATATTTATAATTAATCCCCTTCATTTTTATGATTAGTTGTTTCTTTTTTTATTCTTTGTGATTAATTTATTGAGCTTGATATTAAATTAGAAACCATGGTATTGAATGATTTCAATCATTTAATCCTCATCTCACTATAATTCAATTGTTCAACATATGGATAAAGATTTTAAATTAACTCCATGTTTAATCCATCTTGTTTGCTCCTTAAAATTTTTAATCCTTTATTAGCACATAAAAGTCCATAATTTTATGGACATTAAAAGTCAACATATGTTAGCTTTATTTTTTATGTAATAGTCGCACATACCTCATCATCTTATCAAAATAACTTTTAAAGTCACCTTCAAATGCAATTGTCACTCCATTTCATTTTTGCATTCACTCATTCTATGCATTCATGTGCAACCTCACCTATCATCACTCTGCTCCATTCCCTTGTCATCACACACACCATCATCTCTCTATTTTGACCGCTAATGCTCCCATCCTCTTATGCTCTCATACTAGTCGCTGCCCCATTTTGCTTGCTCCTACATTCTTGTTGTCACACAAACCTGTATAATCATTGATTTATTCCTTGTATTTGTATTTTTTTTCATTATTCATAGCCTTTTGTTCATTCTACTCACCCATTCACCTTGAACTTGCCACTTATAAATTTGTGACAAGAATTTTTGTGGGCTTCAATCATTTTAATATAAAATTATAAGCATACTGATTAAATGCTACTACTATTAGATTTCTTTTATTATAGTATTTAGATTGCAGACATTGTGCTCTTACTTTATTAACACCTCATGTATTTATTTTATTAAAAATGTCTTATAGAAGTTTATAAACATCTCTTCTCTTTGAACAAGTGCAAAACTTTTTGCTCAACTTTTCTCTTTATTGACATAGTGAATTCTTCTTCTTTATCTGTGATTTTTTCCATCTTAAATATTCTACATAAAATTTATCTGTTATTCTTTTTGTTTCTTTTGTTTATGATTGTTAATGTTATATTTTATAACATCACTATATCCCATACATTCAAATAATTTTTTTATTTTTCATTCACTTTAATTTTTTTCAATCTGCTATAAATTTTATGGAATAATCTTAAAAAAATCGGAAAAGTAATTTGATTTCTTTAAAATTAATTAATGTAATACTTAAAATCTGAAGTTAATTTTATCTTCAAACCTATGCTCTTCCCTTCAACTAGTCAATAATCAAAATTTAACAATCTCAATCTAATGTCCTCTTTTTCTCTTCTTTTTAAACTACTGGTTCTTCTTTCCACCGACTTTAAGTGGCTCGCAGAATGACTAAATTAGCTACAAAAAAAGTTGCTTTAGTTTGTAAACTTAATTATTTGAATTGTGGCATTATGTATTTAACGCTATCAAAAAGTAGACACCCCTCTTCCTATTTAGTTGTCATTTTAAGTCATAAATTTTATCATTTGTACTTATTATTAGTTAAATTATGTCATTATCAGGCCATTAATCTATTGTTCTCCATATGCTATAAAAAGATTATATATTAAACTTAAAAAGGCTAACATTTATCAGTTAAGGCAATCATAATTTTTTTTCCATAAACATTATTCAGGATCTACAAATTCTTAGCTTGTTATTCTCTCCAAGCTAAGAATAAACTCTAGATTATATGAGAAAGAGGATTTCGTCATTTTCTTGATCTAAGGGGGAGCAAATCAATTAGAAAGAACAGCATTGAATGTTCATGCATAATAGACATTGAATGATGGCAATTATAATTTTATATGTCATTTAACATCTGATATTATTTCATTGAAAAGGCTGATGCCATGGCTAGATGATGATTGATATTCAATGTCACTTGATAGTGGGCATCACAATTATTGTTGTCAGACACGAGGCAATAGTCTAGTGAAAATGGCCAGAGTTAAAAAAAAAAAGAGTATTTGTGATTTATATATTTTATTTTACTAAAAAGTGTTTTGTTGAATGTGTAAAATCTAATCTTTTTTAATTTCTTGAGTACAAATTAGTTATTTTTGTCAATAATTTACTCACTCAATTGCATGATTTAGAAAGGTCCCTTAATATTTTGTAGACATCCCAAAGATTTATTGAACTTGAAACTAGTGTTCTTTTTCTCGTAGGACTCAACTTGTTAATATATTAATTTTGATATTAAGCATATTTTTTAAGGATAAATAAAAAAAAATCAAAATTATTTGATTTTAATGAAAATATTATATTTTTGTATACAAAAATAGAATCAATTACATTAGATCTAATTAGCATTGTATCTCTTGTCTTGTCTATTCTGTAAAGATAATATAATTTTAAGATGATAGGCTTCCAATAATAGTGGGACCCATTACGAATCTTGACCCCATTGGATTAGTTCTTGAGCTTCACGAATTGGCTCGAAATCGGCTCCATAATAATCATCACCATCATAATGTAAAAAAATATATATCATATATTAAAATGCCAAATATAATTATTTCAAATTAAAATATAAATAAAATAAAATTATAATTATAAAATAAATATGATCTCAAGAGTCATTTAAGCTTTATAATAAATAAATATTCTTACAACTACATGCATAGATCCCTAATAAGTCTTTTATCTTGGATTGAAATAATGAGTATGAACAATCGTGAATCAAGCAAACCTGGATTTAGTATTATATATTATTGATGATTTGCTTAAGATTGAATAATTCATGCAATTTATATCTTAAATGGATTAGAGAGTTTTTTTAAAGTGGCTAAGCAAAATTTAAGAGTTAATTGATGTTCATATAACTTCAGCATGATTTAAAATTGCTTTGATTGTGAAGTTGCTAATAATGAAAATTTTATAAAAAAATCATCTCTTCATGATGAGTTCACCATCTCTTTTCATAGCTTCTAAATTATGATGATTACATTTAAAAGGGTGGAAAGTTATTCAATGTGTTTATATTCAAGTTTTTTAAAATTTGATAAATTTTTCATAGAATGATAAATGAACAATCAGAAAAATAAAGAAGATAATTAGTTATAAATATTGAAATGTTGTGTTATATTGTAACAATGTCTAACACAAGCCATATTTTATTCATAAGGTAGCATAGCATTTTAGGATATACACATAAACATCGATATTGCCATATTTTTCAAATAATATAAATTTAGATAATGAGCATTTTATTAAAAATTAAGTGCGATGATGATGGTCCAAATAGGTTTAAAGTTTTTGTCATAGATAGTGATGTTGTGGTCTTCCGGGAGAATGAGAGTATAAGTGCTCCAAGTTTTGGATTAGTGTGGCTAGCCCAAACAACTTCACCAATATTATTGTAGATGATGAGGTTATCATCGTGTTGTAGCTTTAGGTGACAATTTGAGCCCATATCATTAGTCTCTCAGTACTCCATATTGCTTTCTTCAAAGTGTCATTATAAAGAACTAGGTTACAATCTTGTTGCATAACAAATGAATAGCCACCATATGAGAGACTCTCCCCACAAGCTTTGACTGGCAAATAAGCACCAAGAGGGGTCGGTGTGGTTTTAAGGGCTATAGTGAACAAGAGAATGATTGTAATCAAGCTGAAAGAAGAGGCCATTGTAGTTGCTTCGGAATTAATTTGGGAATTGCTTGTCTCGCTCACATTAATTTGCTTATTCATGATCCTATATATATATAGAACTAGCATCAAAATAATTTAAAATAAATAAATAAATTTTTAATGGTACAACAGTAAAAAAAATTCTTAAGAAGCTTTTAATTGCATGAAATAAAAAAGGTATTTTAATCAAGCATTGACCTTCACTAGATGATGAGGCATCTGTGATAAAATTTTTAAATGCTTATTTGTTAAAATAAATAATATATACAAATTAAGCATAATAATATAAATCATACTCCTTACATGGTTATTACCTTCTTGATAAATTTTAAATGTTTATTCGATAAAGTGACTATTCTTAAAATTCAAATTCATTAAGAAACATATTTAATTATTATTATATATTGAAAAGAATAAGATAAATAATAATCATTGAACGTATCTTGTGAAATTGATCAATCATCATAGCTTGAAGCAATTAATGAGAGCAAAAAATCAGTTTCAATTGACATTATGGTAATCTTGGAGGATAAGATTATAAGTATTATAGTTTTTGTGATTGTTGTTGTTGGCCCAAAAAGCTTTGCTTTTATTACTGTAGATGATGAGGATTCCATCATGTTATAATTTGAGGATGCAATTGAAGCCCGTTCCATTGGTTCCCTCACACCAAATTGCAGTCTTCAAAATGTCATTGTAATGGATGAGATTACAATCTTATTGCATAATAAACGAGTAGCTATCATATGCAAGGAACTCCAATAGCCTCAATCTTTGACTGGATTCCAAAGGGTTTAGGGCCAAGAGGGTTCGGCTTGATTTTAAGGTTCATCATGACGATAGCAAATAGAAGGAGGGTTATAGTTGATGTTAATGACTTAAACTTAAATTTTTTACGTTTGATATGAATTTGATATACGCTTATATAAGGCACAATTTTTTTATTAGATTCTAAACCTTCAACTTTTTTTTATTGAGAGAAGAGCTATAGCCTATAGGGCCACATGATTCCTTTAATTTTAACTTAATTTAACTTATAATAGTAGTGATATTAATTTAATGGTGGTTCATTTGGCCTAATCTTTGACTGGATTCCAAACCAATGCCAAGAGGGCTCGGTTTTATTTTAAGGCTCATCATGATGGTAGAAAATAGGAGGTTGGTCATAGTTGATACTAATGATTTAAGCTTAATTTTATATGTTTAATATAAAATTGATATATGCTTATATAAAGCATACTTTGAATATTTTTAAAAAAGTTTTCTTCGAATAGATTCTAAACCTTCAACCTTTTTAATTGAGAAAAGAAGCTATAGCCTATTGGGCCACACGATTCCTTTATTTTTAACTTAATTTAACTTATAATAGTAGTTATATTAATTTTATAGTGATTCATTTGAATGTTGCATGGATATGCTATGTTAATTAGGATTGTGTTAGGGCACATAAGAAATAATATTCAGCCTAATCATATTATATTTTGAATAATTAAAATGAATGATAATATAAGAGCATTAGTAATTGGTATTCACACATTAATTATATTTTTTAATTTGACTATCAATATTTATTAACAAGGTGATGCTAGGCTATGATTTTCTTATAATTAACTTATATTGGCCTTTTGGGATTAATATTATTTCGTAATTTTATCTTAAGTTTGATTTTAATTTTTAAATATATTTATTTGATGTATTTTTATATTTTTAATTCTAAGATTAATTAAATTATTTTTAACCAAACCCTAATTTTTAAGTTTTTAAGTATTAAGAAAATGCTATCACAACTGGTCACTTGTTATTGGCAATCACCATTATTATTGTCAATCATTGCCGTTCATCATCAAACATTACTAACTCTAGCCATCATCACTACTGTTGATCACAATAGACTATCATTATTGATATCACTCATCATTGATCATCATCATCACAACTTAAAAATAAAAATATCATATTTTAAGATACCAAATATAATTTATTTCAATTTAAAATATAAATAAAATGAAATTAAAATAGAAATAAATAAATGTGATCTCAAGAGTCCCTAAAATTTCTAATAAGTAAATATTCTTACAACTACATGTATAGATCCCTAATTGGACTTTTATCTTGGGTTGATACAATGTATATGATCATATGTGAATTAGAAAGTTTGGATTTAGTATCATATATTATTGATGGATTATTTGAGACTGAATGATTTAGGAAACTTATATCTTAAATGAGTTAGAGAGTTTTTTTAATATGGATACTCAAAATTTAAGAGTAAATTGACATTAATGTAACTTTAGTATGATTTTAGATTGATTTGATTGTGATAATAGATGTTGATGTAACTTTATTAGAGAAATTTTTCTTAAAAAAACTTATCTTCTGATGATGAGTTCACCATATCACTTCAGAACCTCAAAATAACGAAAATTACATTTAAAAGGGTGGGATAGTATTCAAATGTGTTTATATTTGGGTTTTTTAAAAGTTGATAAATTTTTCATAGAAAAACAAAGGAACAATCAGAAAAAATAAAGTAGAGGATTAACTATAAATATTGAAATGTTGTGTTACTTTGTAACAATGTAAAACACGATTCATATTTTATCCATATAGTAGCATAACATTTCAAAAATACATGCAAAAGAGGCATACAAATAAGCATCATATTGTCATATTATTCAAATAATATAAATTTAAATAACGAGCATTTTATTAAAGATTAAATGAAGATGTCGGTGATCCAAATAAGGTTAAAGTATTTGCCATAGATGGCGACGTTGTGGTCTTCCCGTAGGATGAGAGTATAAGTACTCCATGTTTTGTGATTGGTGTGGCTGGCCCAAACAGCTTTACTATTGCTATTGTAAATGATGAGGTTACCATCATGTTGTAGCTTTAGGTGACAATTTGAGCCCATTTCATTGGTCCTTATACTCCAATTTGCTTTCTTCAAAGAGTTATTATAAAGGACTAGGTTACAATTTTGTTGCATAACAAATGAGTAGCCACTATGTACTAGAGACTCCCTCGGCCCCAATTCTTGACCAGAATCCAAATAAGAACTAAGAGGAATCGGTGTGATTTTAAGGGGTGTAGTGAACAACGGAGGATTGGACTTAAGTTGAAAGAGGAGGCCATTGCAATTTTTTTGGGAATTACTTGCCTTGCTCACATTAATTTGTCTATTCATGATCCTATATATATAAGTTTTGATTTGTTGATGTGATTAAATATCAATGAATTTCACATTATTTAGATTTGGATAGATTTTGTTGGTAATATTATTCAACAAAAATAAAATTTTTAATGTTCTATTGGCTTGTGGATTGGAAGATCATAGATTTTAAGGCATAACTATAGATATTAAATATTAAATTAATCATTTTTAATACAATTTAATTAATTTTACACCATATCTCTGCAATGTTGATTAAAATTTTAGAAATGATTTGGAAAATTGAAACTGAAGAAATATAGAAAAAAAATTAATTGAAGAAGAATTATAAAAATTACTATATTAATGATGTTTAATTTATAAAAAAATTTATGTAAAAATTTATTAAAATTATTGTCTTACTAAGAAAATAATCTAAAGCATGTCTCTCTTTCATAACAAATAGATTGAGAAATCATTTAAATATTGATTTCTTCTTTTTTAAAACTATTTGTGGATCAATCAAGAAATGAATGGAAAACAAAGATTCAAAATTCAATTAGATTGTGTGAGCTTAATCTTTCTCATGTTCTTTCTCTCTCTCTCTCTCTCTTCTTCTTCTTCTTCTTCTTCTTCTTCTTCTTCTTCTTCTTCTTCTTCTTCTTCTTCTTCTTCTTCTTCTTTCTTGTCTTCTTTTCCTCTTTAAATCTAAAAAATACATGCTTAGATACAACTAGTATTTTAATAGGATTATTTGATTGCTTATTATTATTATTATTATTTTTAGATTAGGTTATGATTATATTTGATTATAAGCACAATATTGTACTATCATGATCATGATAATATTGGTTAAATGTATATTTTAAGGGCATAAAGTTAGATTTTTTCTAATTATAACTAATCCGACTTGATTGCAAGATAACCAAGATCTATTAGGTTATCAATATTTTATTAACTAATTAGTTTTTAGTATCATTATTTGCATTCTTCTAACTAATTAAAAATTCATATTATTTAAGGCTTTAGAGTATTATAATTATAATAATAATAATAATTATTATTATTATTAGATTACATAAGGATTAGATTTAATTTAATGCATTATATATTAATATGGTTTCGATGATTTTATTGAACAAAGTTGTAGTTAAAGATCTTAAGGGTAGATGGAAAATACTAATTTGACTTGATTGTGGTATAACCTAAGTTAGTTGCCTAGTTGGGTTGCTAATTTGAGAAGGAATTAGTTTATGATTCCATTGTTTGTATGCTTGCAATTAATTAAAAATTCATATTATTTAGGCCTTTGAATTAATACCTATAGGATATTGTTAATTTGGATTCGGAATATAGATTTATGTGTTATCACTTGAGATAAGTATCTCATTTTAAAGGTTAAATATATTCTTCTTTATTAGAGGTATTAAATTTAATATTAATATTTGATTTAATAGAATTGTAGCTTACTAGTCTTAGATTACTAATCTTATCTATGATATTAAATTTCTTATGGTAAATGTGATTGCACATCTCTTTTATTATTTACAATGAAATATTAACTAAAATTGATAATATTATCTTAATTTATTACATCATAAATTCATGAAAATTAAAATGATTCCTATAGTAAAAAGATTTTTTTCATGCATGTTATCTCTATGAATATCATAAAATTTATTATTAAAGTTTATATATTATTATGAAACTTGCAATTGCTATTTTAACTATGCAATATCTATAAAAAAAAACTTATGATATATAAAAATTATACCATTATGCAATAATATTTGGAATAATATTATAAGATGATAATACTTTAAGGATGATAGTGAAAAAGATGTTAAAGTGATTTATGATCATCTTAGGGTGGTGATAATAATAGACAATATTATTTAATGACATGTGACAAGGATGGTAGATAATATTAGTTAGTGATGGTTAACGATAGACAAGTAACAATATATGAGTCGCAATAGATGAAACTCTAATGTCTAAGAGATCTCCTTAATTATTAATGATTTGAGGTGTCACAATGACTTAAATTGAGTAATCTTAATCTTTGCATTTATTCAATCAAGATTCTTTTTTCAATTAAAAGCATATGAAATTTTAAATTATGTAGATCTTCACTCCCAAAAGTAACATCAAGTTATTTCTAATTACGTTTCTAAATACTTATTTTAAGTTTATTTAGACCCATTCTAGTGTTCTTGGTATCATTTAGTCTATGTTGTCATAATTGCACTTTAATTTTAAGTTTACTACAAATTAAGATGAGATAATCTCAGAATTTTATCTTAAAGTTTTTAGTATAGTTATATAGATAGTCATCAAGAGACAATCAATTGAAAAATGAGAAGTTAAATTATGATGGTGGTTAATTGGGCCATTTTTCAAATAACAAAGAAGATTAAGAAGTCAAAAAGATGGATATAAAAATTAGCCGTCAACAAACATTGTTCATTATGTTGATAGGCAAATTAAAATAATATAATCTTAAAGTTTTCAGCATAGTTATGTAGATTTGCATCAAGAGATAATCAATTGAAAATACGAAGTTAAATTGTGATGGTTGTTGATTGGGCCATTTTTCAAATAACAAAGGAGATTAAGAAAAAAAAGATGGATATAAAAATTAGGATATACGTCATTTCATGATTAACAAATATTGAAAGTCAGTTTGGTGGTTCTCTCAATCAAAGGAGAGATAGGTTGATTATAAAGCATAATATCAAATGCCCATGACTAATAGACACTGAATAATGATTATTAAAGTTTTATTTGTCAATTAATATTCGCATGAATTCATGGGAAGGACCAATATTAATGTTAGATGATGATTACTGTTTGATACCACTTGATAGTGGGCATCGAAAGTGGGATAGTTATAGTTATCAATATTATACTAAGACAAATAATAGTAGTCTGGTGAAATTAGGCAGGTATAAAAATACTTGTGAAACTTATAATTTATTTTACTAAAATGCAATTTGTTGAATGTGTGAAGTCAGCATGCAAAAAACTAAAAATTTAAAATATTCAATGAAGCCAGCATGCAAAAAAATAACATTTTTTGCATAGAGATCATTTTGATATTTAGGAATTATGAAGCAATAAATCAAGAAAAAATTATCAATGCTACTTAATGTTTCATTATAAAGAAAGAAAGAAAGAAAGAAAAAAAAGTAGAATACAAAGAAAGAAGATGAAAGTTATTAAACACACAGCAATCTAACTGGACAGACATGGTAGATACCATATACTATCATTATGAATTTTTGCTTTCCATTTATTCCTTGATTGATTGACAAATGGCTTGCAGAGAAAACTGATCAATCTTTGATTGATCCTTCAATCCATTTGTCTTTAAAAAGTTATTAATACAGTAATTTTGAGGACAGAGAAACTGATTGTTTTTAATTTTCGTGGAAAGAGAAAATTTTTGTTGGTTTCTTAAATAAATTTTTTGATAATTTAAAAGTCATTAATATAGTAATTTTGATATGGCTGCCACAATTATTTTTTTTCTACATTTGTTTTGCTTCAATTTTTCAATCTATTTCTAAAATTTTGATCGAATATTGGAGAGATATCTAATAAAATTAATTTGAATTAATTAAAACAAATCAATTTATTTTTTAATACCTAAAAATACATCTTAAAAACTATGCTCTTCCATTTCGCAAGTCAATGATTAAACTTTAAAAAAATTATACTGTTGAATGATAATGGAAACAAAATCTGTCCAAATCTAAAAAAAAATTAAAAAAAAAAACTAAAATTGAAGGTTAAACAGGTTTTGAGTTGGATTTTGGAACTAAGGGAAAAAAACAAAGTATTACACCATTCATATTGTCTCTTCTTCGGGCAAGTTTGACAAACTTTAACTTATATATATATATATATATATATATATATATATATATATATATATATATATATATATATATATATCGAAATTAATCTGATTCTCAACAATCAAGACTAACCGAGATCAAGTGTTTATTACCAATCGACTCTTAAACATGGAGTGTTGATAGTCAAATCGAGTGTCTTGACGAGCCGGATCTAACAAGCCCAAGATCTCATAATTCTGACTTCATTTGAGCATTCAAATACACAAAATACATCATATGATCAAAGGAATCATTCTAAGCCGTCCGATGAAGTGGAGTGGTTCAGATTTTGCATGTATTTACAGAGACGTCACTCCTCCAATCTATAAATAGCCCCTCATTCTTCATATGAAGGGGAGCCAAAGCAGGAGAGAGGAGAGATCTCTAAAGCTTGAAGTTCCTCCAAGCATAATCGAGCCACCACTGACGCGCCACCACCGTTGGTTGTCAACCACCGCCGCCGCCGCCGCCACCACCCGATCCTTGCCGTCGTTGACCCCCAAGCAAGAGAGAGGAGAGGGCTCTAAAGCTTGAAGATCCTCCAAGCACAATCGTGCCACCACTCGATGGTCATCAACCACCGCCACTGCCGTTGATCCTCGCGTCGTCAACCTCTGTCGGTCTCCATCATGACGATCTTCAATATCAGTCGATGTCTCTCGTTGTTCACCATCATCTGCTACCACTCACAAATGTTACCACTTGAACGTGACTACATAGTTGTTGTTCCTTTCTCATATACAATTTTGTAATCCCGTTATCGGGAAAATTTTGTACTCTGAAACAAATACATAGTGGAAGATTCTTACTGGGCTAGGCCCCGTAGTTTTTCCCTCTTTTTGAGGTTTTCCACGTAAAAGATTCTGAAGTTTTCTTATTCATTCTTTAAATACCTGTGTGTGTGCTGAATTTCACAAACAAGGCTAAGGCATAAACTTTCATTCTACCACAACTGGTTTTCTAGCACGCAACAGTTTGGCGCCGTCTGTGAGAAAATGATTCCCATTATTTCATCTTGTATGGCAACCAACTTTCCCAACAAGATCAAAACCACCATCCAGGTGGAGTACTTCAAGCTTTTAAGGAGCGCAAGTGAAGAATGAAGATTCATCAAATTTCATTCCTTCAAATTTTGTCAGAAACTAGGGGCAACTCTTAATCTCAAAAGATTATTCAAATCGATATTCTGAATATCTAATTGATTAGTAGTTCGGGAAGCAACTCACTAATAACAATGAGAAAGACAAAGGTCAAGGAGCAACTTTGGCTACAAGCGCAAACAAATATTTTGATTTGACCCATTCCACATAGGTTAATGTCATCGAGCGAAGACTCTGACAAACAACCTCGGATTGGTCAAAACTCCACACCTTCCCCACATAGGTTAACGTCATCGAGCAAAGACTCTGACAAACAACTTCGGATAGGTCAAAACTCCGCACCTACTCCACACAGGTAAGAAGTCAAATAACACTTTGGCTAATACCTAGGATAGGTCAAAAGGTCCTTGGTGGACTTCCCACGACCTCTTCCATACAGGTTAACGTCATCGAGAAACACTCTGACAAACAACCTCGGATAGGTCAAAATCCTCAGCAGATTCAATTTGACCTCTTCCATACAGGTTAACGTCATTGGGTAGCACTCCGACAAACAACCTCGGATGGGTCAAAAATGCTCAGCGGATTCAATTCAACCTCTTTCATACAGGTTAACGTCATCGGGTAGCACTCTGACAAACAACCTCAGATGGGTCCAAAATCCCCAGTGGATTCAATTCAACCTCTTCCATACATGTTAACATCATCGGGTAACACTCAGACAAACAACCTCGGATAGGTCAAAATCAGCGGATTCAATTCGACCTCTTCCATACAGGTTAACGTCATCGAGTTACACTCTCACAAACAACCTCGGATAGGTCAAAAATCCTCAGCGGATTTAATTCAACCTCTTCCACATAGGTTAACGTCATCGGGTAACACTCTAACAAACAACCTCGGATGGGTCAAAAATTCTCAGCGGATTCAATTCTACCTCTTCTATACAGGTTAACATCATCGAGTCACACTCTGACAAACAACCTCAGATAGGTCAAAAATCCTCAATGGATTCAATTCGACCTCTTCCATACAGGTTAACGTCATCGAGTCACACTCTGACAAACAACCTCGGATAGGTCAAAAATTCTCAGCGGATTCCATTCAACCTCTTCCATAGGTTAACGCCATCGTAACACTCGACAAACAACCTCGATAGGTCAAAATCTCGCGATTCAATTAATTATCTTACATATTGCGTCATCGAAGTCATACTCGACAAACAACCTCGAGAGGTCAAGAAAACGAATTATCGCTGGCACTCTCGTCACCACCATCGCCGCCGGTTCCTGGCTGACGCTGACGTAGTTACCGCCACTTGTCTTGCTGCCGCTGACACCTTGCCGGCCACCAATCACCGCCACCGACACGCGCATCAATTATCTTTACCGGTAACACCATCGCCGCCGGTCATCCCCGCTACGGCTATCGCCGCTTACCATTGGCATCTTCGCTGGTCACTAATGCTCGCCGGTATCCGGCTGACTACCGACAGCCACCATCGACTGCCGCTGCCAAGCATCGCTGACCACCTGCTGCCGCCAACCACTATCGCTGGTACCGCTACCACTACTATCGCCGACTCTTTCCGGCAATCTCCGGTTACCACCATCGCCGCCATCATCTCGCTGATTACCGACGCAGCTGCCATCATGCTGCATTGCCAGTTGACGCTATCGACCACCCCCGTCGGCCGCCAACCACCATCGCCGGTCACCGCCGCCGACCATCACCGGCAATCTCTGCTGGTCATCACCATCATCGCCTGCCATCTCCGTCGATCACCACCATCGTCATTGGTCATCTCCACCGACTACTGACGCCGGCCGCCACCGCCCGTCATCACCGTCATCGGTTATTGTCGCCGATCATCATCTAAACCCAGTCGGTCCGACGAGGCGTTGACGCTTTCGAGGGAAATCGGACCTCGTGATGAACTACGTGCATTGATCGCTTCCAAACCCGGTCGAGGAAGTGGAACCCTCTTCGAGGGAGAACCGGAGCCTCTCCATATGAACTACGGGCCTTGATCGCCACCAAACCCGGTCGGTCCGACAAGGGCAGTTAACGCCTCTTTCTAGGAAAAATCGAAGCCTCGCCATATGAACTATGGGCCTTGATCGCCTCCAAACCCGGTCGGTCCGACAAGGGCAGTTGACGCCTCTTTTGAGGTAAAATCGGAGCCTCGCCGAATGAACTATGGGCCTTGATCGCCTCCGAACTCGGTCGGTCCAACAAGGGCAGTTGACGCCTCTTTCGAGAGAAAACCGGAGCCTCATCGAATGAACTGGCCTGAGCCCTCAACGACCTCCTCTTAAGAAGAAGAGGACACTCAAGCATATGAAGAGTGTGCCTTCTTCCTTGGCCCAAGATGGGTTTTTATAGACCCTTTATAAGGGAAAAAATGTCAAAAACCGCCAAAAATCCCAAAAACCCGCTCAAAATCGCACAAAACGGGCGAAAAAGGGCCAAAACGGGAAAAAATGAACAAAAAAGCCCTTATGGGACCGCTGCTTCGCTGGGCCATCGCAGATCTCGCCCGCCGCTGCCTTCACGCGCCATCCACCGCTTCTTCGCTTCGGCCCACCATCCAGCGCATGACTCGCTGTCTGCTGCTCACGGACTTGAACTCCCGCAAAACAAGAACCGCGACTACGCGGCCTTCTTCCGCCTCGCTTCCAGCCCATTCACGTTGCTTCCATGAGAACCCCGCGCCAAGCAGAACGAGGTAGCGGCATGGAAGGCTCATGGCATAATGACGCTGCCCTCGATGCGCTCAGAATACCCGAATGGGTCCATAACTCTGAAATCTTAGGATTGCGTGTATCCACATACGTCATGCCTGCGCATTTTCGTGATCATAATCTTCTATGAAGATCTGATTCTCAAAATGTATGGTTAATTAATCCGCAAATTTAATTGAAGAATTTGCTATTTTCAAGTATATGACATAAATATTTTGGATGATTGAGATAATATCATCCAAAATCGGGCCGATATGACCCTGAAAATTCTTCTAGTCGAAACACAAATCTTGATATCGAAAGCAATCTGATTCTGAATCAAGACTAAGCGAGATCAAGCACTTATTATCAATTGACTCTTAAACATAGAGTGTTTATAGTCAAATCGAGCATCCTGACGAGCCGGATCTAATAAGCCCAAGATCTCATAATTTCGACATCATTTGAGCATTCAAATACACAAAATACATCATATGATCAAAGGAATCAGTATGAGCTGTCCGACGAAGTGGAGTGGTTCGAATTTTGCATGTATTTACAGAGACGTCACTCCTCCAATCTATAAATAGCCCCTCATTCCTCATATGAAGGGGAGCAGAAGCAGGAGAGAGGAGAGAGCTCTAAAGCTTGAAGATCCTGCAAGCATAATCGAGCCAACACTCGACGATCGCCGACCACCCCCGTTGGTTGTCAACCACCATCGCTGGTAGCCGCCGTCAGCTGCCACCGCTAATCCTTGTCGTCGTTGATCCCCAAGCAAGAGAGAGGAGTGAGCTCTAAAGCTTGAAGATCCTCCAAGCACAATCGTGCCACCACTCGATGGTCGTCAACCACGGCCGCCGCCGCTGATCCTCGCCATCATCAATCTCGTTGTCCATCATGACACCTTCATCGCCGCCGATCTCCTCACGCTTCACCTACATCGCTACTAGCAATTGTTACCACCTAAACGTGACTACATAGTTGTTGTTCCCTTCTCATATACAATTATAATCCCGTTATCGGGAAAATTTTGTACCTGAAACAAATACATAGTGGAAGATTCTTACTGGGCTAGGCCCAGTGATTTTTCTCTCTTTTTGAGGTTTTTCACGTAAAAGATTCTAGAGTTTTCTTGTTCACTCTTTAAATACCTGCGTGTGTGCTGGATTTCACAAACAAGACTAAAACTTTCTACCAAGAACTTTTCTAGATGTAATATATATATATATATATATATATATATATATATATATATATATATATATATATATATATATATATATATATTTGATGTTTGGCCAACCAGTTTTTTTTTCTTTGTGAACCTCATATAGGGAAATTTTATTGCTCATAAAAGAAAAGGGTTACAAGATCCTTAAGAGGGTGTAAACTCAGTGTCTACCGCTCAAAGAGCTACAAACATCCTAAAGAGTAAATCCCCTGTCTAAGTACAACTCACACAACAAAAGAGAAACGACATTACCCAAGAAAATAAAATAAAATAAAAGACACCTAGGAGCAAACCGCAAAGCTAGCCAACAGTAGTAGATAATGACGATGAAGAAGATTGTACCTCCAGAAAGAAAATGTCTGCTGGATACCTACATGAGAAGAAAAATTCTATGCAAACAACTAGATGAAAAATTAGCACCAAAAAAATGGAAGGGCTTAAATCTATAGAATAAACATAAAGCTAAAAGAAATAGTAAAATTGTAGAGAGGGCTCTAGAACCTTCACACCAACTTGGGGCAGCCACATACATGTACATCCAGCAGCAAAGGAGGGATACAGCATACATGCTACTACCAACCAAAGAAGGGAAAAGTCAACTACCCATCATAACCAACAAACCTGGGAGACAGTATCCTTAGAAAATCGTGGGCCCAAAAAATTCAGATAACCAATGAGAAAAAATCCACAAAGGTTCACTGAATGAAGAGAAGCCATCATTCCTTTATCAACAATAGAGCCCATATATGCCAACAATTATCAGAATACCAATCCACACCACCCCACCCCGTTTCCGTGATCATAATCTTGTGCTCCCATGAAGATCTGTACTCTCAAAATATATGGTTGATGGATCCACAAATTTAATTAAAGAATTTGCCATTTTCAAGTATATGAAATAAATATTTTCGGATGATTGAGATAATATCATCCAAAAATAGGGGGGCAACTGATATGACCCTGAAAATTCTACTAGTCAAAGAACGAATCTTGATGTCGAAAGCAATCTGATTCTGAATCAAGACTAACCGGGATCAAGTGCTTATTATCAATCGACTCTTAAACTTGGAGTGTTTATAGTCAAATCGAGCATCTTGACGGGCCGGATCTAACAAGCCCAAGATCTCATAATTTTGACTTCATTTGTGCATTCAAATACACAAAATACATCATTGATCAAAGGAATCATTCTGAGCCGTCCGATGAAGTGGAGTGGTTCGGATTTTGTATGTATTTACAGAGACGTCACTCCTTCAATCTATAAATATCCCCTCATTCCTCATATGAAGAGGAGCCGAAGCAAGAGATAGGAGAGAGCTCTAAAGCTTGAAGATCCTCCAAGCATAATCGAGCCACCACTCAACAATCGCCGACCACCCCCGTTGGTTGTCAACCACCACCGCTAGTCGCCGCCGTCAGCCTCCACCGCTAATCCTTGCCGTCGTTGACCCCTAAGCAAGAGAGAGGAGAGAGCTCTAAAGCTTGAAGAACCTCCAATCACAATCGTTACCACTGACGGTTGTCACCATGCCGGCCGCACCGTACCGCGCCGATCCTCGCCAGATCATCTCTCGGTCTCCATCATGATGACCTTCATCGTCGATGTCACTCCGCTTCACCATCATCTACTACCACTAGCAATCTACCACATGAACGCGTGATGTTGTTCCCTTCTCATATATACTCGTAATCCGTTATCGAGAAAATTTTGTACTTTGAAACAAATACATAGTGGAAGATTCTTATTTGTTTTTTCCCTCGAGGTTTTCCACGTAAAAGATTCTGAGTTTTCACACTCTTTAAATACCTGTGTGTGTGCTCGATTTCACAAACAAGGCTAAGGCATAAACTTTCACTCTATCGTAACTAGTTTTCTAGCATGCAACATATATATATATATATATATATATATATATATATATTTGCTGTTTGGCCACCCAATTTTTTTTTTTTTTTTGTGGAACCCCATATAGGAGAATTTTATTGCTCACAAAAGAAAAGGGTTACAAGATCCTTAAGAGAGGGTAAACTCAGAGTCTACCGCTCAAAGAGCTACAAACATCCTAAAGAGTAAATCTCCTATCTAAGTACAACTCACACAGCAAAAGAGAAACGACATTACCCAACAAAAGAAAGACACCTAGGAGCAAACCCCAAAGCTAGCCAACTGTTGTAGATGATGAGGCTGAAGAAGATTGTACCTCCAGAAAGAAAATGCATGCTTGATACCTGCATGAGAAGAAAAAATCTCTGCAAACAACTAGATGAAAAATTAGCACTAAAAAAATGGAAGTAGTTAAATCTAAGGAATAAACATAAAGCTGAAAGAAATAGTAAAATTGTAGAGAGGGCTCCAGAACCTTCACACCAACTTGGGGCAGCCACATACATGTACATCCAGCAGCAAAGGAGGGATACAACATACATGCTACTACCAACCAAAGAAGGGAAAAAGTCAACTACCCATCATAACCAACAAACCTGGGGAGACGATCTATCAAAAAAATCACGTCCCAAAAAAATAAGATAACCAATGAGAAGAAATCCAAAAAGTTCAATGAATGAAGAGAAGTCGATTCATTTATCAACAGAGCCCATATAGTGCCAACAACTATGAATACCAATCCACCCCAACCCCTCCTCTTAGTTAATTGTATGAATCACTATTTGAAAACTGAGTTACATTCGGCAATTGGAATTCATTTATATTTAATAATTATCACATCAAGAAATCAAAACTTATATATATATATATATATATATATATATGATCAATAATAAGTAAATAATAAATGTGAGCGAGGCTACTCAAATAATTCCCAAAAAACTGCATTGGCCTCCTCTTTCAGCTCTACTATGATCCTCCATTCGTTCATTGTAGCTATGATAAGCCTTACAACTAAGTTGAACCCTCTTGGCGCAAATATGAAAGTTGGTCAAAGATTGGGGGCGGGGAAGTCTCTTGCATATAATCTCTTCCTATATAATCCCTAAACTACACATTTATTATGCAAAATGATTATAATCTCATCCTATATAATGATGTTTTGAACAAGGCGGTCAGATGAAAACCAATGGAATGGGCTACAAGTGCATCATCAAGTTACAACATAATGACAATTTTGTCATCTACAATAACAAAAACAAAGCTGCTTGAGCTAGCAACACTAGTCGGAACAACTGAAACTTTTAATCTTATCCTCCAAGAAGACCGCAATGTGATCGTCTATGACAAAGCCTTTAACCCTATTTGGGCACTTAATCATTAATAAAAGTGACCATTATCTATATTCATATAATTAAAATAATATGGCAATATGATGCTTATGCCTATTTCTCCTACGCAAGTTAGTTTGAAATGCAATGTTATGCTACATTATGAGTAAAAGATGAATTATGTTTGACATTATTAGTAAAAAGATCATCATTCTAATATTTATAATTAATCTCCTTCATTTTTTTATTAGTTGTTTCTTTTTTTCTTTGTGATTAATTTATTGAGCTTGATATTAATTTAGACCTCATCTCACTATAATTCAATTGTTCAACATACGGATAAAGATTTTAAATTAACTCCATGTTTAATCCATCTAGTTTGCTTCTTAAAATTGGTAATCCTTTATTATCACATAAAAGTCCATAATTTTATGGACATTAAAACTCGACATATTTTAACTTTATTTTTCATGTAATAGTTGCACATACCTCATCATCTTATCAGAATAACTTATAAAGTCACCTTCAAATATAGTTGTCACTCCATTTCATTTTTGCATTCACTAATTCTATGCATTCATGTACAACCTCACCTATCATCACTCAGTCCTCTTCTTCGTATTTAGCTTTCATTTTAAGTCATAAATTTTTATCATTTGTACTTATTATTAGTTAAATTATGTCATTATCCGCCATTAATTTGTTCTCCATATGCTATAAAAAAGATTATATATTAAACTAAAAAAGGCTAATATTTATCAGTTAAAGCAATAATAAATTTTTTTTCCCATAAACATTATTCTGGATCTACAAATTCTTTGCTTTTTTTCTCTCTAAGCTAAGAATAAACTCTAGATTTAATGAGAAGGAGGATTTCATCATTTTCTTGCTCTATGGGGGAGCAAAGCAATTAGAAAGAAAAGCATTGAATGTTCATGCCTAATAGACATTGAAAGATAGAAATTATCATTTTATATGTCATTTAACATCTGATATCATTTCATGGAAAAGGCTGATGCCAAGGCTAGATGATGATTTTTTTTATTTTTTTATTTTTTTATTTTTGAAGGGAACCCCATATAGGCGAATTTATTGCTATAATAAAAGGGGGTACAAGATCCTTAAGAGGGGGTAAACTCAAGCAACTATCGCTCAAAGAGCTACAAACAGCCTAGAGAGAAAATCCTTTGTCTAGGTTCAACCAAACATCAAAAAAAAAAAGAAAACAAAAATACAAATAAAACAAAAGAGAAAGTATTGACCAAGCATCAGCAGAAGATCTTGAGGATGAGAAAGTCTATGCCTCAGGAGAGAAGGAACCTGCCAAAGAACAACACACAATCTGCAAGCATGTAGAAGATAGAGTTAGCACCGTCAAGGTGATACAAGCTAGTTGAAAGTAAGATAGAAAAGAAGATATAGTTAAATATGTGGAGAAAGGCTTAAGCTCAATCACACAAAATTGGGGCAGCCACAAACATGAGCATCCAAACTTCAAAGGAAGGGTTAGATCAGATGTGCTACTACCAGCCAAGGGTTAGGTGAAATCATTCCAACCATCATAGCCAATAAACTTGTGGGAAAGTGGCAACCAGTGGATGAAAGTTCTATGATCTTGAATCCCTCCATACCAAAGCATAGCCATAAACACAATGGAGGAGAAGTCACCACAAATTCGAATGGCAAAGGGATGACACCACTCCTTTCTAAGATAATAAACAATAGACAATGCCAAAATCACATCCAAAAATCTTAGCTAAAAACACCCCAAACCAGAGAACCGCACCAATCAGAGTTATCTACTTACCAAGCCACATCCACATACACATGGGAGAGAAGAAAACATAAATCAGAGTGGTAAATGAATGGCACCACTCTCTTTTAAAATAATAACACCTAAGCAGTGCCAACATAATATCAAAATGCATAGCCCACAACAGCCGAACCTAGAGATCATCCCATGAGGGAATCCCAACAGGATCAGTAGAACATATGGTATCATCCACCATATTAATAACATGATACAACTTTATATTTGCAGTTTTTAAAAGAGATAAGTATATAGAGAAATAGTGGATATTGCCATACAACTAGGCCACAATGATAGGGATGACCACATGGCGTAAAACCATATATGGCCAAGGTGAAAACACCCCAAGCAAAATTGTCAGGGCCAAGCATAAAACACCCAGGGCCAAGAACAAAACACCCACATTAGGTAACCTGCTGAAAGCAGAACCCGAATAAAGACCATTCAGCAAATAGCCAAACAGGAAAAAAAAAGGAAAAATAAGCATGAAACTACCCGACAGGCAACAGAAAATAGAGAAAAGATATTCAAAAAATAGCCACAATAGCTTGCCAAACCTGCAGATTGGGAGAAAAGAAAGCACCAAACACAGCCCAGCATCATACCAAAAGGGAAAATCAGATAAGAAAGACCCACATTTAGTAAATCACCTACTAGCTAAACAATAGTTAGGGTGACAGAAATAAGATTCACCATTACATGATATCTAGAAAATAGGAGCAGGGGAATGCATCATAAAACCAAAAAGCACATAGAAGGAAATATATTTAATATCATAGACCTAGCTAACCCAGAACCCCAAAATAGCCATGGCTAGCAGCAGCATCCATCAAAAAAATAGCAGGGATAAATAGCTAAGAGCATCTAACATACGACAATCCAGTTTTATCAAGGTTCACAAGCCCCCTTAAGAGGGAAAGGATATCATCATTGGAGAATAGATTGAATGAGGGGACTTTGCTCCCCAATTAGCTAGAAAATCAGCACATGAGCTACCTTCCCGGTAGATATGAGAAATATGATAATCTAGATTGGCAAGAAGTCTCCTCGTATGACTAAGTAAATAGAACATTTCAGCATTTCCATGAGCTTCCGAATTTAATAATTCAAGAAGAAGGAGAGCATCAAATTCAAATCAAATTTTTTTGAAATCCTTTCTGGAGGCAAACAAAAATCCCGTAGTGCAAACCATTAAGCTTAACAAATAAAATAGAGTAGGGATGAAGAGGAGCAACAAAAGTAGATATCACCTGTCCACTATGATCTCTTAATATCCCCCCACAACCATAAAAGCTATTAGAAACTGAGCCATCAGTGTTAACCTTAATGACATGAAAATTCAGCTTCTTCCAGTATATAATTTTATGGGTAGGTTCAATACTAGAAGAAGAAAAATTAATTCCAAAGTTAAAGTCCATATATTTTGATCCTTTAAAACTAGAGGAAGTAAGGAGATCAGCGTTATAAATAGACCTAATTTTACATTTGGCTCTAGCAATAATGCGATTAAAGTTCATAGGGGTATCACAATGTTTATCATCATTCCTTTCCCACCAAATATACCACAGAAGAGTAGTGGCAAGAACAACTTTGACATGACCTTTAGCAGTATTAGAGAAAAACGTTTCAAGGAGTTGCATGATAGAGAATGATCCATCAAAATGGAGAGTATTAAACATAATATCATACCAACTCCAAACCTTAACATCAATAGGGCCATTGATAAACACATGATTCATAGTTTCAATGTGAAAACAACATTGACATTTGGAGGGGAGGTGAAAACCTTTTTTAAGGAGGGTAGCATCAACAGGAATGTAGTGCTTTAGAATACGCCAACTTAAAATCGAGAAGGAGGTAGGATAGAGATACTCCATATTTTAGAGAAAACCAATGACTCTTAAGACTTAAGAGTAAATTCTCCAAAATATGCCAACTTAAAATCGAGAAGGAGGTAGGATAAAGATACTCCATATTTTAGAGAAAACCAATGACTCTTAAGACTTAAGTCTGAAAGAATGCCAAACATCCTTAAAAATAAATTCTCTAGAGGAGGAATTTTTAAAGAGGATTTGGTCAGATTTATTAGGTAGTGGATAGATATTAAGGATTTATTTAACAATCACATTAGGGACCATGGAAGTTAATTGATCGACATCCCAAGTATTTTGAGTAATGAACTGATTAACCTTAAGCCTCTCAGTGGAATGAGTATTAAGCAAAGAATCAATAGAACCTTGACCCAGCCAATTATCTTGCCAAAAAAAGGAGGATCCCGAGTTCACACCCCAAAAGATCAGAGCCCACTTGATATTACAAAGTCTTCTCCACACCGGAGAATCCCCAAGTTTGTAAGTACAAGTGAGGGGTGTTTCCACAAGATTTGGCAAGCATAAATTGCACCATTGGCTATGGTTATTTCTAAGATTTCACCATATTTTGTAAGAGAAATATTTAATGGAATCTTCTAAAGGTTTACCTAAACTACCTTCATTCAAAGACCCACAGTTATGCAGTAGCCCAATGAACTTTTTTAGAAGAAGAAGTAGAACCCCAAAAAAATTTGTTAATAAGTCTATTAATCCTTTTAATAATAGAACTGGTAGGCACAATAGTGGACAAAAGATAGCAAGGCAAAGAGGAAAGAGTACTTTTGATCAGGATAAGTCTAGCACCAAAGAAAAGTAAATGGAACTCCCAGGAGAAAATTTTCTTATATATTTTCTGAATAACATCATCAAATAAGGAAGATCTTTTTATTCTTCGATATAAAGGAGTGCCCAGATACTTGATTGGTAGGGTTTGATGGGCAAAGTGTGTAATGTTCTTAATAGCATAAATCCTAGATGATGAAATCAACGAACTAGAGATGAAATAACTTTTGTCAGAGTTAATCTTCAGACCACTTTCCCTACCAAAAAAAGTAAGGAAATTACATAACTTTTTAATATAGAGAGTAGACCCATTGTAGAATATAATGAAATCATTAGCAAAGCTAAGGTGGGAAATAGGAAAGCCAGCCCTAGTTTTTTAATACATGTTAGGCATTTTACAAAACATGTGCTCAAGATATCTGGAGAGGTATTCCACAGCAATAATGAATAGAGCCGGAGAAAGGGGATCCCCTTGCCTTAGCCCATGAGAGGAAGAGAAAAAGTCATAGACTTCACCATTAATAAGTAAGGAAAACCAAGAGTTCTCAATACCATTCTTAATTAAAGTAATAAATTGACTTGAGAATCCAAATAGAGTCAAAATTTTATATAGGAAAGCCCAACCAATATTATCATAAGCTTTGGAAATGTCCAACTTAAAAAGTAGGTTACCACAACGAACCTTAGTGTTTAAATCATGAATCATCTCTTGGGCTAATAATATTATCGAAATAGATCGCCTTTAAGAAACCATTTGGTTGGGGAGATAATTTTAGGAAGGGGATACTTAATCTTTTAGCCAAAATCTTAGAGATAAGCTTATTAAAAGGAACAAAGGCTAATTGGCCTAAAATGGCTCCAAAGTTCAGGATTTTCTATTTTAGGAATTAGAACAATGAAAGTGCTAGAAAAATATTTAGGGAGGATACTTACTTTGAAAAAATTCAGAACAGCTTTAATCAAATCTTCTTTGATAATATACCAGCATTTTTGAAAAAATAAGGTAGTAAAGTCATCAGGGCCAGCCACCGAATTTGTATTCATATTCTGCAAAATATTAGCAATTTCAGATTCGGAGGGTAATGAAGTTAGCATATTGTTATCTTCAACAGAAATGTGATTAGGAATAACTTTAGGCAAGAAAATCTCATCATAGGTCACATTTTCATTAAGGAGCTCAAGAAAAATGAAACTCTAGAATCAATAAGCTTCTTATTATCGTACACTGGTATATTAGTTTTAATTTTTTTGATGTGATTTTGAGCCTTTTTCTTTTTGAGGCATGACATAGAAATATTTGGTATTTCGATCATCATTGATGATTGATGTTCAGTGTCACTTGATAGTGGGCATCACAATAATTATTATCAAATAAGAGGCAATTTGTGAAAGTATCTTTGCTTGTAATGATTGGTTATGTGTGTGATATATGTTGATTTGAAAATGAGAGTTCTTACTTAACAAATTTGGTATGTTAAGTAGAAGGTCAAATATGCTTGATATGTGTTTTGAAAATGAGGCTCTCACTTAACAAATTTGGTATGTTAGGTGGGAGTCAAGTGTGATGTGATTTGTGTTTTCTTTGTTTTTGAAAATGAGACTTCCAATTAAAAATTTTGGTATGTTAAGTGGATGCCAAATGTGATATGATTTGCTTTTTTGAAAATTATACTCTCACTTAACGAATTTGGTATGTTAAGTGGGAGCCAAGTGTGTTTATGATTTGTGTTTGTTTGCTTTTTAAAATGAGACTTTCATTTAAGAAATTTGGTATGTTAAGTGAAGCCAAATGTGTTTTAATTTATATTTTAAAATGAGACTTTCACTTAACAAATTTGGTATGTTAAGTGGGAATCAAATGTGTTATGATTTAAAAAATGGTATAGTTCAATTTATTTTTGTGAAATTTGGAAATGGGACTCTCATTTGACAAATTTGGATATGTCAAATGGAGTCTAAAACATGTCATGATTTTATGTGTGTGATCTCTTGCTTTTGAAAATAGGGAAACTTCAACTCTAGCATATGTAAAATATGTTAAGTGAAGTTTCAATTTTATGCTATGATTTTATTTGAAAATAAAATCTTCATTCAACAAATTTGGGTATGCTGAATGAAGGCGAACATTTTCAAAAGTGTGCTTTTGAAAAAGAGAGAAACTCCAACTCTAGCATATATGAAAGATGTTAAATGGAGTTTCAATTTTATGCTATGATTTTATTTGAAGATAGGATCTTTATTCAATAAATTTGAGCATGTTGAATGAAGATAACTATTTTCAAAAAGATGCTTTTGAAAAAAAAATGATTTTTTTTATTTTGATTTTAAAAAGAACCTCCATGTAACAATCATGGACATTGTTTGATGAGCTTTGGTTATATGAGTTTTGTGCTTTTTGAAAATTTCTTATGAATTTTGTGCAAAATCTTTTGTTATGTAATTTTTGAAAAAGTGCATTTGGAAAGTGGTATTTTGCAAAAGAATTTATTTTCTTAAATATTAGAATGAACCTTGCCTCACCAAGCTAGTGGTAAGGTGGTTCTAAATTTTCATCATCTCCTTTTATTAGTTAATTTTATATTTCACCTATTGGTAAAACCAATAGGGGTTCTAAGACCTACAAGGAGTGAGGTCTTAAAACCTAGAGGATGTTGGCTAGCTTTGCTTAAGAATGAAATAAGCTAAGTGCCAACAGAAAGAGAGATAGTCTTCGACTCATATGAAATAGAAGTCCACTATCGATGCTTGGAGACAATAATCTTCTACTAGAGTTGGAGAGAGGAACTATCCCCAGCGGAGTCACTAGAAAATTTATGGTGTTTATTTTTTAATTATATGTCTATGGGGGAAGACCACACAGATCTGATGGTGTACTTATTGAGATGATCGGGTATGACATAATGAATAGTGCACTATCTTAGAAGATAGAAATCACTACCTTATAATGAACCTAATCACCTAATAAGGACTCGTAAGGCATGATGGGTCTTCGAATATACTAGAGATTTTTTCTCTACTTTACATGGATGAATAAAGTAGGGTTTATTTAAATTGTGTTCTAAAGTTTTCTATGGGGGAATCCCCCATAGTTAATTACATCCTAAAGAAGATGAGTTCCTTAGGAATACTCTTGATTAAAGTAAGAAATTATTGTCTCCAAAGATTTCAAAGATAGGACTATTAATAAAATGGCTATGTTTGGAAAATCAAGTGGGATAGATCAAAAGGAGAGACTTATTATTGAAGCCAAAGGAGATGAGTAGGAAATGCTCATGATACAAGATAACCTAGTGAGCATTCCAATCTATCATATGGTTGGACTTTATATATTTGAAATTGAGGGAACTATATCTTTGAGTTGAAATTTATTATAAAACTAGGACTTATGATTCCATAATGTAAGATTGTGAAAATGCATAAGAGATGAGGATTCATGCTTGTAGCCCAAGGGAAAATAGCAACCTTAGATCCTAAATCTATGGAGCTTTAGTGAGGGCCAAAGCATGTCCTAAATTTAAGGCAAAAATGAGTTTATTGTTTACCTCCATAAGAGAGGGTAAACAACCCAACTGCTGGACTTATAACTGCAAAGAGTGGCAGCCAACTAACTCCTACATTTTAAAATCATGTGGTCAAGTCATATGTTTTGCAAGATGGTTAGGATGTTATTATTTAGAAAGAAACTAAAGTCTTTAAACCCACTCCCTAAGAGATTAGAGCATGAGCGGTATGAATAATGAGTTAGTCTAATGCAAATTTTATCAAATTTTATTTGATTTTGGACTCTTCATTTTGACAAAGGCTATAAGATTTTATATGCCTAAATGCATGATGAAGTAGGTTATGCACCAAATCAAGAAAGAAGAGGGTGAAGCCCCATCAGTAGGAGTTGCTCTCATTGGTCAAGCGGTTCCCATGCATGCAAAAACATGGGCCCTCATCTTACAAGAGTGGTCGAAGATGCATGTATGATATTAGACATACAACATTCAACTAAGGGATTACTGAATCATTAAATTATCTTGAATTTAATACCTAGGATTTAAATGAGGTTATGAGTTGTCTAAAAAATTAGTTATGTGTTGTTATTGGGTTAAAAAGTTTATTTTTCTCTAAGAGCCTAAGCGGATTCAGGGCACACATTAAATCATCATATATGAAGAAACTAGAAAATACATGCCATTTTTATTACATAATGTAAATAAATCATCAAATAAATTATAAACTCAACGTGAAAGAATAATAGGAGGTGAGGTACTACAAACCCGAAAAAAAGAAATAGGTGAAGCTCACCACTTATAGATCAAGGTATATGAAAGAATAATTACAATTATAAATGAATAAATGCTATGTTGGGTTGGGTTGACCAATTGATCAAATTAGATCAAACCAAGGATTGGGTTGGGTTCGAATGATGATTTGAAGAGCTTTGGTTCAAGTGGTTTCAATTAATTTGACCTAGGTTTGATTTTGGCACATTTGGATTCATATAGGTCAGATGGGCTAAGTTGACCAATTTGACAAAATTGACAAAATTGGATTGTGTTAGGTGTTGGTTCATGTTCAATTGGTTAATTGGAAATGATTGTAGGCTTTGGTTTGAATCAATTTGGATTTAATTTGGATTTTGGCCAAATTAACACTTTAGGTCAATTTGGGCTAGGTTGGGTCAAGTTGACCAATTGGTCAAATTGGGCTCAATTATGGCTTTGGTCAAGTTCAATAATTAATTTGGAATGAACTTGAGCCATTGGTTACAATTATATTGGGTTAGATTATGATTTGACTCATTTTGGTCTTATAGGCCAATTTGAGTCAACTTGGGTCAAATGGCCAATTGGACTTACTTTGGCTCAATTGAGGGTCAAGTCATGTTCAATCATTGATCATGAGTTGGTGTGAATCAATGGTTTCAATCAATTTTTGTGTATGATGGAGTTTTGGCTAGTTTAGGTTTCATTTGAGCGAATGGTTGACTTGGTCAAAGGACCAAGTTGACTTGGTTTGATCCAATTCAAGGTGATTGATCATCCTAGGGTGCTTGTTGATCATGATATGAGGCCTGGATGAGCTTGGTTCAATCCAATTTAGGTTGGATTAGAACTTGGCTCAAAAAGGTCCTTTAGGCCACTTTGGGTCAAGTGGACCTAAATGGGTCGATTGACTTGGTTATGGCTTGACTCAAATTTAGTTGAACTTATATATGAGCCTATGATTGAAATATAAATCCAACTATGATCAATTTGGAGTCCAATGGACTTTGGCTCATTTGAAGTTTTTAAGCTACAAGGGCTAACTTTGGCTTGACTTGGGTTGACTTAAGTTTGGCTTGATAATTGTAGGTTTTATTTATATTTGGATAGATGATTGAAGGAATGATTGATTTAGGAGAAAATCTATTTGTTTTGGCTTGGTTTAGGTGGATTTTGGTTAAGTCCAAGAAATTGGCTTAAAGGGTATAAATTAAATTTTGGTTTGATTTGATTCGATTTTGCCTATTTGGATTTATATTTCATTTATATTTATGAGTATAAATGAAGATATAAATGATTCAAGAGAAAATCACTTGAGTTTGGAGTGATTTGGAAGAAAATTTGACCAAGCTTAAGGATGTAGGTCAAAAGGGCCATGAAGGAAATCAATTTAGTTTGATTTATTTTTGGTCATTAGATGGTGGGTTTCATTTATATTCATGAATATAAATGAAGGAACAATTGATTTATAGAAACCAAATGATTTTGGGTTGATTTGGGTTTAGATTTAGTTAAGCTTATAGAGGTAGGTCCTTATGGCTTAAGAAGGGTCATGGCTTGGTTTGATTAAGTTTGATTTGGTTTTGGTCATTTGAGTATGTATTTAATTTATATTTGTGAATATAAATGAATGAATAATTGATTTATAAAGAAATCATGTGATTTTGGGTTGATTTAGGTGGAGATTTGGCTAAACTTATGAAAGTAGGTCAATATGGCTTAAGAAGGGTCTTGGTTTGATTTAGTTTAATTTTGTTTTATCATTTGTATGTATTTAATTTATATTTGTAAATATAAATGAAGGAATAATTGATTTATAAAGAAATTAATTGATTTTGGGTTCGATTTAGGTGGAGATTTGGCTAAGCTTATGAGAATGGGTCATATGGCTTAGGAAGGAATTTTGGAACATGGATTTGATTTTGGGATTGAATTATTTGAAGTTAGATTTGAATTGGAATTTGATAGTTTGATTGAAGGATTGAATTGATATTTGAGAAAATCAAATGAATTGGGACTGATTTGAATTTGGTTAAGACTAAATCCATAAGATGAAATCAAAGGGCTTAGAAAGGGTTTTAGATTCAATCATAAAGTTCATGGAGAATTTTGAGCTTGAATTTGATCATGATTGATTATGAGTCTTGGAATTTTGGTTTGGATTTGGTATGAATTTGAGGTTTGGTTTGAGAAGGAAAGCATGGATTAGGTTTAGGCTATAGGGTATGCAAGTCTCTCTAAGTCCCTAAGGCATGACCTATCCATATGGCTAACTCTTCTAAGTCTCTAGGCTTAGGCTAAGTGTTCACCTAATCACTAGAAGTGTCTTAAGACTAAGGATCTCTTAATGTCTATAAGAGTCCTAGATCTATGATGAGGAAGTTGAGAACTCACTCCAAAAGTGAGGTCAATAGCAACTTAATATAAAATCAATTATTAACCTAGAATTGATATTTAAATTAAGTATATAAATACCTACGCCTTTCTTGGCATGGCGAAAAATTTGTGTTACATAGTCAGAGACCCATACATACTTTTTTTGGCATGGTGGGATGACACATTTGACCATGGTATTTATACCACCCATACATGCCTTTCTTGGCATGGTCCAGTCAGCCCCCTATATATGTGGAAGACCAAGGCACAAATACTATCAAATTTTTTATCTAAAACGCTAAACATATAATAAAACTCAATCAAAATAAATAACATTATTCAAATCTCTTAAGCTTGAATCAACATTGATTTAAAACCCGCATCACATAGTATGAATGCTTAAACTTAGGATGGTGCGTTGAATCGATTGGGTCTTAGACCGGGTCAAGTTAACAAAACCTAAAATTCTAATGATTATATTATAATATTTTTAATCTAATGAAATCTTTGAGAAATTAATTCTATCATATGATAGTAGATCTGATCTTCTATTATTAAATTTAAAAAGTTGGCAGGATCTGAAATAATAAAATAATACATATACCCTAATGATGGTTGTGTTGATTATAGAATCTAACTGGAAGGGGTTATTATTATCTAAATTTTTAAAGTATTTATGTTAAATCACCTCAAACCCAAATTCATGAATACACGTCATAAACCTGATCCTTTATTAGCAAATGAGCAAAGTTGACAAGGTCTACCCCTATGATGATTACGCTGATTGTAGATTTCAATCGGAGGGGTTCAATCTCAAAAATAAAATCATCAAATTATAGTATGAATGCTCAAATCATTCACGCTCGATGATGGCTGTGTTGAATGAAAAATTTCAACTGGAGGGGAAACTTCTATTAAAATGTAATCATGATTTTAAATCAAATTGACTTAAATCAAGTATCAATTCAAATGTAAAATTTAATATGTCATATAATTATAAATGCTTAAAAAAATTTATCACATAATAGTTAAAGCAAAATAATACATCCACCTTCAGCAATCGTTTGTCGGATGTGACAAATCAAGAAAACTCTAGCTCATAAAGGAGCCAAAGTCAAATCAAGTGTTCCACTATATTCACTCTCAATTAATCTCATGTCAGTAAGGATGTGGCTCGTGTCCTCTAACTGCATGGCTTGGTCAGTAGACTCCATATATGATGTAGTTATAATGAGAGTCCTCTGACCTGGTGGCTACCGCCAAATGACACCATTATATTACAGTCATGACTGTAGCCTGTACGCTCCTAATGGCTTTGTACCTTGATTTGTGAACTATAGGGTGCACTTGATAGGGAAAAAAGTCCTTTGTCAACTAAGGTGGGCTTAAACTTGTCTCCGTAGACAAACACTAGCCCAGGTTTGCAAGGTTTTCTTGGATGACGCAATCCATGGCTGCTGACAAAGATCCTTCGATCAGGTTGGGTCAACCACCTCCTCTGACTAAGTAGACTAAGGACCACTACAGCCTGGGTGTTGATCTCCATATGTGTGCCATAAGTCAAGACAAACCCACATGTCAAATTCGGCAATTCACGAGGTGACGGCATAAATTGAGGCTCAAAATACACTGGATGTCACTGAAAATGATTGAAATGACCTCCGATGGATGAACGGACTTCACCGTTATATTCAAAAATATTGAAATTGAGGAATATATATATTACAAAATCTAACGAACAATTGGTTAAGCGCTCGAGTTATCAATGTGTCAAAGGGTATATCGAAGTCGGGAAGCTATGATAATGACCAAACGACCTCCGTTCATGAAATTTATTATGTTGTTAGCTTCAAAACATTGAAATCTATCAAATGAGACTATCCACGCTCAATTCAGACAAGTCTATGAAAATGTTGAATAATTTGAAGTGATAGCACGCAAATCGAGGCTGAAATGCATAAAATGTCACTAAAATTAACTCAAATGATCTCCAATCGATGAACGGACTTTGCCGTCATGTTCAAAATATTGAAATTAGTCAGAATATAGATATTGTACAACTTGATGATCAACTAATCAAGCGCTCGAGTCATCAACATGCCTGCATGCATATCGAGGTTAGGAGGCATCGACGTAAGTCAAATGACCTCCGTTTGTGAAATTGATCATGCCATTGGCTTCAAAATAGCGAAATCTATCAAATAAGACTATTCTCACTCAATTCATATGAGTCTGCATGAAAATTGAGTCGTCAAAAGACACGCATTTTGAAATAGACTCAATTTGGCCCATACTTGAACCAAACGGCCCCCGATCGTGAAACGGACTGTGCTATTATGTTTGAAACATCAAAATTATCTTAAATTGATATATATATTGACTATGTGCATTTGCCAATGTGAAATCCACGTTAAAGCCATTTAGTCAATTTAAAATTAATTTTAAAAAAAATCTCTAAATTACCCCCACTCAACAAACATTCCTCCCATTTTCAATTTTTTGAAAAAAAATACAAAAAGAAAATAAAAAAAATTGAAAAGCAATCACTCCCCCCATTCCTCCCTCATTCTTGCCTCCTCATTCTCTCCCCTCTCCCCTCTTCCCTCTCCCTCTCTCCCCAACGATTCTCTCACGTCGGAACAAAAGAAAAATGCGGTAATCCTCTTCCGACTCTCAATTTTCACTATCCACTATTTTTCCGGTCATCCGCCGATAATCCTGCCATTGCCTCAAACCCGCTTTCGGCAAACTCATTGCCAAAACCGTCCCATTGTCTGCGTTACGATCGTCCGTCCACCGACATTCCACTGTCAAAACCCGTGATCCGGCCGTTCCACCACTGCCGTTCGTCCGCCGGTGCCAGTTCCACAAATTCAATCCATTTCGAAGCGCCAAAATCCATGACCCGCTATCTAGACCCGGCTTCAGCCATCGTGCGACCCTGACCCTGACTCATTTGATCGCCTGGTGCCCGTAGACTCGCCCTGCAGACGCCGCATTTCTGTCAGGCCTGGACCCTGACTCAACCAGCTCAGCACCTCGCATTCGTCCATGAACCCTCTCCAGCTGTCAGGTGGCTGGCCCTCTTCCTCCTTATCTTAAAACATAGCGACTGCGATTTTTCCTATAGATCCGCACGACCCACTGGCCCGCAATCCGCTGCACCCTCCTTTTTTGGCTCGCCACCCCTTCCCCCATTTTCAAATCTCTGGCCTAGCCTGACTAACCTTATAGCCCTTGGCCCATTCACATTTGTCCCATTTTTGCTTCACTGCGAATCGGGGGAAGAACATCGTCAAGAGGTGAATTCTTCTTTCTATTTTTGGCGTAGCACGCCTTATTTTAGTCATCCCATTTTCGCTTCGCTGCAATCGGGGGAAGAACATCATCAAGAGGTGAATTGTTCTTTCAATTTTCGGCTTCGCATTCTCCGTTACCCTTCCACTTTTCTCTTCGCCGTAATCGGGGAAAGAATATCGTCAAGAGATGAATTCTTCTTTCAATTTTAGGTGTCGCATTCCTTGCTTTAGCCTCCCTACCTCCGCTTCACCGCAATCAGGGGAGAACATCTTCAAGAGGTGAATTCTTCTTTTAATTTTTGGCCGCATTCCTCACCTTTTCGTCCGTTTTGCTTCCCGTCGGGGAAGAACATTGTTAAGCGAATTATTCTTTCAATTTTTGGCATCGCTTTGCTTTAGCCTTCCTACCTCCACTTCGCTACAAAATTGGAGAAGAAAATCATCAAGAGGTGAATTCTTCTTTTGATTTTTGGCATCGCACTCCTTGCCTTGCATCCCCAATCACATACCTAGCCCCGTTCCTTTGCCGAGCATAGTAGCGCACTGAAAAATGCATTAGAACATGTATATATATATATATATATATATGCTTGCATTTCTTTGTAGGTTTGAAGATCTTGTTGTGCTCAAGAGGGTGCGATGCGATGAAAAAAATAGGTTGTAGTGTTGCAAGACCGCTCACTATGCTCAAGAGGGCATACCGAGTAAGCCAACACTTGTTAGATGTTGCTCCCCCTAGACGAAATGCTGCCAAAATTTTGTCTAATTTCTAGACTTAGAAAAAAAAGGGGATGAATATATATTGCATTGTATGTCTTATTTTAGGTCTGAAGGCCTCGTTGTGCTCAAGAGGGCCTTGAGAAAAATCGACTGATTATCAAAAAAACCATTATGCTCAAGATGCCAGTAAGCCACTCCGATCTGACCACAGGGGATGACACAGAGAAATTTTGTCTAAATTCTAGACTTAGAAAAAAAAGGGGTGGATGAATATATATTGCATTGTATGTCTTTTTTCAGGTTTAAAGGCATCGTTGTGCTCAAGAAGGTGCAATGAGATGAAAAATCATGATGTAAGACACCACTCACGCTCAAGAGGGCAGAGTAGGCTAATACCGATCGACTACGGGGATGATCTTTGGGAAATTTCGTCAAATCTTTTGAATTTAAAAAAAAAAGGGAGAGTAAAATGAGCTGATTCAAGAACGTGAAATAGGAAAATCGACAGCTAATTCGAAACTAAAAGTGTCAAACAAAAAAGGGGGAAGCCTTTAAAGAAAATTTTGAAAAGAATAGAACATTCATTTAAAATGCACATAAAATTTAGGGGAAGATAATATTAAACTCATGAACTTTAGGGGAGGCTAATATTAAACTCACAAACTCTAATTATAATTCTCTAAAAAAAAGTACCTAGGCAGATCACTAGCACTATAATGCCTAAATATAAAGAAAAGATAGACAAGGTAGCACCTTTTGATTAAGCGATCTATGATTTTAGTTTCAATCATCGTTAATTATTCTATAGATAATTTGGAGTTCAATTGGTCCATCCCATATGAGGGTTTGATGTGACTTGAGCTAGATTTGACAAATTGGTCAAATTAAATCCTTTAGCTCAAATGGCCTTTTAAGATTTAACTAATCCAAATGAAACAACAATCACTGTATGACATATCTAAATAAAATTATGTTATAACCAACAACTAATGATGTATCACAATCTGCGTGATCGTATTTGAGGACACGTCGACCTGTTGTGTCCAACAGTCTTACACACACTACAAACTCTAGAACTTCTTGTAGTGTTCGTCCAAATTGAAGCGGAAAAGTTTTTCTTGTAAATTTCTCAAAATTAAACAAGCTTTAATTAGAATTTAGGGGGACTAATGCCAAACTCATAATAAACTTGTAATAAACTCAAAATCTAAGAATGAATCCAAAGTGGGTTTAATAACTCTTATACGAATGTGGAGGTAATTACTATGCTAGCTAATAAGCATGAGTATGGATAAAAGCAATAAACACTAAAATTGGCATAACCTATCAAAATTGATATAAATTGAGCATAATCAAGTTGGGAAAATTACAAAAACTCAACAAGTAAACTAAGTGACAAGTATTTTAAACTACAATCTAAATCAAAATACTTTCATCACCAGGATCTGCAACCCTTTGTACAAGCAGACATAAGACGATATTAAATCAAAATCTACAGAAATCATAGAGCTTCATTTGATCAAAAATTAAGGAATTTCATTTTAATTATGATTTTCAAAATCAACAAATCCTTAATTAGGTGAAATTATCTAAGCTATAAATACCTGCATATACTTAGACATAGAGATTTCAAGTGTGAATTTTAATGTTTAAGGTCAGAAAGCTAAAGTTTGAATTAAATGACAAATCAAAATCAAAGTTCATAATTCAAACATAAAATTACCTAAAATTATTATACATCCATATGGGCCCTGACACTATACTTAATGCTTGAATTGAAGTGTCTGAGGATGCCGCTGAGTTGTTTCCCGGTTTAGTCTTAGGATTGGGTCTGGGTTAACAAAACGTAAAAATCTATTACAAAAGTTTGAATCTTTAAAAGCTTAAAGAAAACTCCACGCAACGCCACCAGATTCGCAACACATCGTATAAGAGAACAGAATGCGTTAATTAAGGCATTCTCAAATAAACCCGCATGTGCCCCGACATTATGCTGAATGCTTAAATTCAAGTGTCTGAGGATGTTGCACGGGTTGCTTCCTGCTAGTCTTGACTAGTCCGTTAACAAAACCTAAAAACTTATAAAAAGAGTTTCAACTTAGTAAAATATCTGAGAAACTAATCCTGTTAGGTGATAGTAGATCTGATCCTCTATTAACAGTTAAACAGAGTTGATAGGATCTAAAGCTCTTAATTCAAACATAAAATTATCTGAATTATTAGTTACACCCGCATGTGCCCCGACACTATGCTGAATGTTTAGATTCAAGTATCTGAGGATGCTGCGCAGGTTGTTTCCTGGTTTAGTCTTAGGTCTAGGTCCGGATTAACAAAACCTAAAAACCTATAATAAGAGTTTTAAATTAGTGAAATATCTGAGAAACTGATTCTGCCAGGTGACAGTAGATCTAATCCTCTATTAGTAGCTAAATAGAGTTGATAGGATCTAAAGCTCTTAAACATAATGAACCTAATCAAATTTTCATTAAAATAAAGCCTCGGTTTAGTCTTAGGACTTGATATGGGTTAACTAAAACTTAAAAAACCTATAATAAGAGTTTCAAATCGTGAAATATCTAATAAATTGATTCTGACAAGTAGAGATCTAATCCTTCATAGCTAAACAAAGTTGATAGGATCTAAAGCTCTTAAACATATTCAAATTAATCAATTTTTCAAATCAAATTAAGTTGCTTCGGTTTGGTCTCGTGGATTGGGTCGTTAACAAAATCTAAAATATATAAAAGAGTTTTAAATCAATGAAATATCGAGAAATGATTGTCAGTGATAGTAGATCTAATCCTCTATTAGCAGCTAAACAGAGTTGACATGATCTAAAACTCTTAAACATATTCTAATTAATCAATTTTCAAATAGCAATCTGAAACTACTTAAATGAAACTCTATCATTAAAAACTTAAATCAAACTCAATCTATCCACCTTCAATGTTTATCGGGGTGATAAATTAAGAAAACTCTAGCTCACAAAAGAGCCAATGTCAAATCAAGTGTTCTACTATGTTCACTCTCAATCAATCTTTTGCCGCAAGGACGCCGTCTGTCCTCACATGGCTTGGCCAATAGGCTCCACAGATGAAGCAGTTACGACCAGAGTCATTTGATCGGGTGGTTTGGCCAGTCCAGCTCCATTATATTATGATCACGACCGTAGCCCGTATGCTCCCCAATGACTCTACCATTTGAGTTGTGAATCATAGGGTATACTTGATAGGGCAATCAACCCTCTCATATGGTAGACTTAAGCTGCCTCCTGACAAACACCACCCAGTGTACAAGAATTTTTTGGATGACGTAACCCATGTGTTGCTAATGAGGATCCTTCTGTCAGGTTGGGTCGACTACCTCCTTTGGCTAAGTAGACTAGGGACCGCGACTGCCCAGGATGACGAAATCATGGGATCTAGATCGGGCACATCATCATTCTCCCAATCATCCGATTTAAGCTCAAAGTATGAATTTCATATCTTAAATTATGAAACTCTACATGCTGCTACTATATGCTATGCATTTTATCTAATGACTAGCCTTAATCGAAAGTTCTCTCATTTATTGAGAGGGTAATTAACTATAGGGGCTTGCTAGAAACCTAGAACGAAATATAAAGTTCTCACTAAATGAGACAAAATCTCGGTAGTGTCTTATCTACTATTCCATCGCCTTCAAAAATTACACCGACACTTTAAACTACTCTTTTCTTCAAGAGGTGGTGGCAAATTTTAGAGCCCATATATTTGCCGACTCACGGGAACTAATTTTTCTTTCCACCTTTGGTTAGTCAAATTTAAGCTATAGTAGCAGCAGAGCATAAATAAAATTGAAATTTAAAATCAATTATCATTAAAATTAAAGTTAAATCAATCATCTCATTATGACTAATCTGTTTATTTTGTATATCGATGGATCTTCAGAACACCATTTATCATGTAGTCAGGTCGCGGAGCCAATATCCATTTGGCTAACACTGTAATCAATATTGGGGATATTGGAGCTACTATTCATTTGATAGTGTAAACTTCTGAGCCATCATCATTGCAAATAATCCTCTATCTGAAGCATCTGCATATTATATACACCAGCCAATGCAATGGAGGATGATAACTAGAATGACAACTACTACTACTGAGGTTCCTCAAAAAAGAGCCTTTGTACTTAAATGATTGATTCATTTTGAGGTGCCATGAAGAGAACCTTCACCGCGTAAAGTTTCCCATACATGTGAATGCTACAACCTTGTTAGTTGAATCTTTTGCACTTAGAAGGTATGATACTAAAGCCTCATCTTCTGGAGGAAAATTGAGTAGAAGGCAAAGGAGAAGAAATAATATACTGTGAGCTTAGTAGTTGCTATCTGAATCATAAGTCATACAACCAATCTTACAACCATAAACGAGTATCTCTATCCCAAAATAAATTTAAAAATTTTAAGATGGGTGAAAAGGAATAGCTTTACTGGTGATGTTAAATGGTGTTTTTGAGCTCAACAGCAGAAACAACATGAAACTCTATCTACTCGAGCACATAGAGTTCTAAAGGTTGTTAAGAAAAAATGTCTTATGAATAACATGTATCAAATGCTAATTGTTAAAGAAGCCAAAAATGCTCTACTACAAAAGCAACAATTAGTGGTAGTAAGTCAGACCACCAACAACAACAACAACAAGCCTTAATCCCACTAGGGTCGCTACATGAATCCTTCAAGTGCTGGACCATTCGAGCAATTTCTATACGATGAACATCGTATGCGACACATGAACCATGTCCGTGAATCCACAAAATGTCCCGATAAAATAGAAAATAAATATGGAGGCCAAAGCCTTGAAAAGAAGTAGCAATGTAGAAACTTCTACATCTAGAAGCAAGCTAACCCAGAGATAGTGGGGAAAGAGAAATGCTAAACTGCATGCTCAACAATTATTGTTCAAGTAGAAAAATATACAACTAATTGTGAAACTAGAAGTGAGTGTTCCAACCCATAACAAGTTTGACAACCTAAGATGGGTAAAGTGGAACAGTTCTACTGGTCAAATCAAGCAGTCCTTCTAGGCCCGACAATGTCAGGTTCCAACTTCTCTAGTGAGGAAACTCGAACCTGTATATGCAAGAGTGTATCGGGTCCTCAAAGTTGCTAAGAAGAAATGATTGAAGAAAAGAAAATATGATGGTCCTATCCTTAGGGAGACTAGAGTTGCTCCTCCAAAGAGACCTCCTCTTACACTCAAGAAAATGTCATCAAGTCTCAAGACGTGAGAGCATCGATAACTGACCACATGTCCAAAAATAAAAGGTCCCGACAATTAGGTGAGCAAATTTGGAGGCCAAAATCTCGATGTGAGATTTCCTTACAAATAGACAAATAAGTGACATCTAGATCAGCATTCTCACAAAATCCACCTCATGCTAAAGTATTTGAGAAGTCCGCCACTTGAAGTTGAACTACCTTCACTCTGAGTAGCCATTCAACACAATCTCACTCAAGATGAGAATGTCTGTCTATGAATATGAGAATTTGATCAACTTGATGAGGTCAGACACCAAGCTCAACAAAATCTAGAAGTCTACTGAGCAAAGATGTCCAAAAGCTTCATCATTATTTGTTATCTCACAAGATTACCTCATCTTCGAGGACAATCTCAAGTACTTGATGATAAGACCCTGATAGGTCGCTTGGCAAGATGGGTAGTATTATTTTTATAATTTGATATCACATAGGTTCCATAGAAAGTAGCGAAGGGACAAGTATTAGCAAATTTTTTAGCTGCACATCCTATCTCGACTGACTCTTCTCTTAATAACAATTTTCCCGATGAGCAAATCATGCTCATTCATGAAAGAGAAAAATCATAAATTTGGGAAATATACCTTGATGGAGCCTCATCGATCAAACAAGTCCAACATCTAAATTTCCCAAGAGCAAGAGTAGGAATCGACATCATCTTCATAACACCAGAAGGAGGGATAATGAGACGATCATATGGATTGACCGAAGAACTAATAATGAAGTCAATATGAAGCATTAGTTAGTCTTGAAGAAGCTATTTTCATATTCGAACTTGCATATTTTGGTGATTCTCACTTATTATAAATCAAGTACTTGACATTTATAAAATTAACAAGCAAGTTTTCTATCACAAGCGAGTTCTTGAGCTTATGAAGCGATACCAAATATCACACTAACTCAAGTCTCTCGATCCGAGAATAGCAAAGTCGACTGCTTAGAAAATGCTAGCTAAGGAAATGACAAGTATGAATGGTGATTACGCCATGATCAACATATTTACTCAATGAGTTCTAGAGCCAATAAAGTATCAATCCTTGTAGTAGAGGGGTTACCAAATTTGAAAACAGATGCAATTCGATTGCTCCTCATACTTCCCAAAATCAACAAAAGTTGTACCAAGAAGAGCTAAGAATGACATTGCCCTCGTAAAAGTAGTGGGAAGTCTTTGTTGTAGAAGAGTCATTGAGGCAAGCCTTCATCGACTACTTTAAAGAAGGAAAATTGTCAAGTAATAAATCATTGACAGCTTAAATTGAAAAGAGAATGCTATGCTATGCTTTCATCAATAACACTTTATATCATAGATCATTTGAACAAATATGGCTATGATGCCTAGTGTAGATAGCAAAGTGATGGTTGAAGTTCATAAAGGACTTTATGGTGTACATTACCAAGTCCCAAGATGGCGAATGGTCAAGAGAATGGGTTATTATTGGCCATCTATGGTGAGAGACTATTAATCATGCTAAGAAGTTTCATGAATGTCAAGTACTTGGGAATCTCATCCATCAACCTCCAAATCCATTACACCCAACAATAACATCCCGCCAAATGTTACATATGTAATTGGACCAATCAATCCACCGTCGTCACATCGCTTCATCCTAGAATGACGATTATTTCTCTGCCGAGGCTACCCATTTAAAGAAGTTACCACCATGATCAACTTCTTCACGATAATATAGTCTATAGATTTGGAGTGTCACATCATAATTTTGATAATAGACATTTTTCAAAAGTGCAAAGATTTATAGATTCATCGATACAAAAAATTGATTGATATTCTTCAATATATAATCCAAGAGCAAATGGTTTGGTGGAGGCCTTTAATAAGATATTAGTCAAACTGCTCAAGAAAATTCTCACCAAAAATAAAAGAGAATGACATACCAAGCTAGTAGAGGCTCTATGGGCATATTGAACTACCTACAAGATGCCGACTAAAGCTACTCCTTACTCATTGGTATTTGGAATCGAAGCAGTTCTTCCACTTGAAGTTGAAGTTACCTTCACTTCGAGCCATCTAGTACAATCTAACAAGATCAAAATGCTCATCTAAGAATGGAGGAACTCGCGCTTGATGAAGTTAGATTACAAGCTCATCAAAATCTAGTCTATCGAGCAAAGATGTCCGTGGCTTTTGACCATATGCGCCTCAACATTCCAAAAGGAGAATTGGTCCTAGTCGAGAAGACCAATTATTCCCAATCAAAAGTTTGGTAAAAAATTTGAGCCTAATTAGGAAGGCCCTTTTTCATTGAAAAAGTGTATCAAGAGGGTCATACCAACTCATTAATATAAAGGGTGAAAGGCCAATGCCTCCAATTAATGGTTGATACTTGAAAAGTACTATACTGCAACCACATTCTCGAGGTACAATAGAAATCCCCGTGCAAGAAAGGGAGCGTTTTTTTTAGAATATCTATTTAAGTTGACATAGTGCTTGTGCCAAGATCCCTAAATAAACATACCCGATGAAGAGCTTTTCGTGAAAATTTCCCTGTTACATATTTTAGATTTTATATACAAATGAAATCAATGTTGTTTGTTAAAATCTCTTTAGAGTACATCAATTATGGATGTATTTGTATATTTTCATCTTGAAAATTCTCCTAAATTTTGAATTGTCCTGTAAGACAGGGCATTTTTTTAGTTTCTATCAAGTTTATTTGAGTTGACATCGTTCCATAAGACGAGATCTTCAAATATACTCTAATTCAGGTTGACATCGAGTGTCACATCAAAATTCCTGAATATATCTATAATTATCATTGTTAAGTTACAGAGTCTTGCAAGAATAAAAAGAATCTATTTCTACGCATGAAAAATAATCCTAAATGTCAAAAAATTTATCTCCCAGATTTGCCAAATTTTGGAGATCAAGTCAGAAGAACTCACGATTTTAAGCTTCAATCAACTAAGTTGGAGAAACATCAACCTCTACATCCTGAAATCTAGGACACTGATGAGTCTAAAGGTCGGACTCAACAAGCCCATAGGTTGTCGAAGTTGCCGACGCCTCCTCACAACAAGTCGCAAGAAAAGGTCGCAAAGTGAAAGAACCCTTGTTCTTGATGACAAAACCACCAACCCACTACTTAAGTCAAAGACTTGAGTAAGTTCTAAAGGTCAAACTCAACAAGCCCAAATATGGCCGAGTTGCTGACGCTCTCCTCACTCAATAAGCCGTAAGAAAAGGCCGCAGTGAAAGAGCCCCTGCTCGTCAAGCTCAATGATGATAGCTGTTCAATCTCAAACCGATCCAAATTTTAATGATTACAAGCAATCGTGATCCAAGAGATCTCTACTTGATTGATATATCAAGGCAATCTGAGGAAACATTCAATTCAGGGCTACCTCAAATCAATCTTCATATTACCTACAAGGTGATATTTCAATCTATTTTCAAATGATCTGAACAAGCTCAAAGCACAGATCAAAGCATATTTCCTCATCAAGTCCGTCAAAGCAGAAAGCACAGGATTGAACGATTCCATAGTTCATACAAAGCCGATGGTCGAACTAAAGAAATTTTGTGGTTATTAAGTTTGTTAAAGCACACGTTGCTAGACTAATAACTCAAACATTGACCCTATATAAGCCGGAAGGCTGGGCAATCGTATGTATCCTTCAACGAATCCGTCAAAGCAGTAAGCACAGGATTCACGGAGTGCATACACTTCCTAACAAGTCATTAGAGACAAATTAGGCCAGTCCTTCATCAAGTTCATTAAGCTCGATGCTAGGATAGAAGGAATTTCAAATCCAATCAAGCACGGTCCCTAGCCGAGTCCTTCATCAAAATAGGTAAACCAATTCCTCCATCAAACCCAATCAAGCACAAAGCCAGGGTCGGAGGAGGCTCAAATCCGCATGGACATAAAAGAAAGAGATCTTCAGCAAAGCCATTGAATCAAATAGTAGATAGTGTAAGAGCTCTTATCAATCTGATAAGACGATTCTAACAAATCGGTCAAGCCCGTCATTTAGTATGTCCTGAATATGGCAGCATACTAATGACAACTCGCCAAAGCTAAGTTAGCAATCGGCTAAATGATCCAAGCTCTATGGCCGCCCCAAATGGTCAACCAAGTTTTCAAAAAATGTGACGCTCCATGCTCATATTTGTTGGGGATTGTTGACCTTCATATGTGTGCATAAGACAAGTCACAAGTCAAATTCGACGGACTTCGGAGGTGACAGTGCACAAATTGAGACTAAAAATATACTGGATGTCATTGAAAATGGTCTAAATGACCGCGGATTGATGAACGGAGTTTGTCGTTGTTCAGAATGTCAAAATTGATCGATATAGATATTACAAAATCTCGAACAATTGATTAAGCGCTCGAGCTATCAATGTGTCGACGCATATATCGGCTTCGATGACCAAGCGACCTTCGAAATTGATTATAGTTAGCTTCAAAATATTAAAATCTATCAAATGAGACTATCCGCTCAATTTAGACGAAGTCCAAATGTCAAATGATTTGAAGTGATAGCATGCAAATCGAAATGCACAAGGCGTCACCATGACCTCAAATGACCTCCGATTGATGAATGTACTTCGCCGTTGCATTCAGAACATCGAAATTAGTCAGGATATAAATATTGCAAAACTTGATGATCAAGTGCTCGAGTCGTCAACACGCCTGGACGCATATCGAGGTCAGGAGACACCGACGCAAGTCAAACAACCTCCGTTCATGAAATTGATCAAGCCATTGGCTTCGAAATTCTAAAATCTATCAAATATGACTTGCACTCAATTGGACGATGCAGCAATCGAGTGGTCAAAAGCGACGACGCGCATTTTGTGCTGAAATGGACTTAATTTGGCGCCGACTCGAACCAAACGGCCTCCGATCACGAAACGGACTGCGCCATTGCGTTCAAAATATCAGAATTATTCTAAATTGATATATATTGACTATGTGCATTTAGCGGCGTGAAATCCACGTTAAAGTCATTTAGTCAATTTAAAATTAATTTAAAAAAAAAAAAACAAATTACCACTCAACCCTTCCCCATTTTCAATTTTAAAAAAAAATTATAAAAGATAATAAAAAACTGAAAAGCAATCACTCCCCATTCCTCTCATTCTTGCCTCCTCATTCTCTCCCCTCTCCCCTCTCCCCAACTGATTCTCTCTCACATCAGAAGAACAAAAGAAAAAAAACACAAGTAATCCCTCTTCCTCAATTTTCACTATCCATTTTTTTTCCGGCTCTGTGTAATCTGCAAAGCCACGCAAACCCGTTCTGCGTAAACCGTTCCACCTAAAACCGTCTAGCTGTTCTCGATCCGTGGGTAATCCATTGTACTTCGCGATCCTAGCTTTGCGTCCGTTAGATCCCTCCGGTGCCGTTCAATTCTTGCCGTCAGATCACGGCCAAAATCCATAACCATCATGTAGACCATTACGCCGTTTGCGACGCCAACGAAGCCCGAAGCCTCATTTTCCGGCGCCAGCCGCTTCGCTGACCACTCAACGCCGCCAGCCGACACGTGGCCCGCTCAGTTTAGTATATTATGTTTTGTTTAATCTATGCATGCAATCAATAACAACATCATAAGTATATTATGTATTGTTTTATAATTTATATGGTAATACATTAGCTTTAAAAATTATTACAAATAATTTTATAAATTATTGCATTTATTGCAAACTTAAGAATTTTTAGAATTATATTATGTAAATATGAAATGAAAAGTATACTCACTTAATTTTGAGTTAAAAATACTTCTCATGGGAGGCCTTTTTAGAGGTTAGAGCTTTGCTTGTCATCACTTATCTATCGTTATATGTCCATCATCAACCATCATTTTAATATTAACAACTATTATCTCCTTAATGCATTTCATTGATTAATATTGATGTATGTTATTGCCACCACCCTATGCTCATAAAAACCTCATTGACATCCTTATCGTTGCTTCTTGTCACTATCTTCCTTCAACAACTATCATCTTATGCTTATTTTTCACAGATCATTGCATAATGTCATATAATTTTTATATATCATAAGTTTTTCATAGATATTATAGAGCTGATATGATATTTGCTAGTTTCATAATAAGATATTATTTGCAAAATAAATATTTTTGTCATAGAGACAGATCATTTTGATATTTAAGAAATATGAAGTAATAAATGAAAATAAAATTATCAATGCTACTTAATGTTTCATTATAAACAATAAAAGATATTTACAATAAGCTACTAAATGTTAAAGACACATGACAACCTACAAATATATAAAAATGTAATAGAATTATTAAAGATAATGCATCTAATAAAAAATTGTACATTTACCCCATAAAAAAATAAGAGCTAGTTAAGGTGTGGCACACAACCATGATATGCTAAAATTCAAAGACAACACCAAATGAGTATTAACTCAAAGGCCCAAAATAATATGATTTTCTAATTAATTATAATAATACCTTTAAACTAATTAATTATCAAATCAGGTGTAACTTATCTTACGTTATCCCACAAATGAGTCAAATTAGTTATAATCATCAAAAATAAATGTACATTTAGGACCTTAAACTACAATTTTCTCTAATAAGATCATCAGCAATAATATAACATTATGCATTTAATTAAACCTAATCCTAACCTAATTTGATGATGATGATGATGATGATAATAATAATAATAATAATAATAATAATAATAATAATAATAATATAATAATAATAATAATAATAATAATAATAAAACTATATGGACTTAAATAATATGAATATTTAGTTAATTATAAGAACAAAATAAAGCTATTAAAAATTAATTAGTTAACAAAATATGTGCATCATAATAGATCTAAGTATTCTAACAATGAAGTTGAATTAACTATAATCATTAAAAGAAAGAAAATCTATCCTTTAATAACATCATTAACACAACAATACACTATGCTTCTACTTAAATCTTAACCTAACCTAATGAAATAAAAAATAATAATAAGTAACCAATTTATCATATTAAAAATTGTATATAAACATCTATATTTAAATTCTTAAAGGTGTAGAAACAAAAAAAAGAAAAAAGAAAATGGTAGAATAGGAAGAAAGAAGGCGATGAAAGTTATTAAACACACAACAATCTAACTGGAGATGGTAGATACCATATACTATCATTATTTATTCCTTGCTTGATTGACAAATGGCTTGCAGAGAAAACTGATCAATCTTTGAATGATCCTTCAATTCATTTATTTTAAAAAAAAGTTTTTTTTTTGGGAAAAATTAAAGGCAGAAGCCCAATTCAGTCCAAGAATAGTAAATACACAAAAGGTAATCCCATAAGGGGAACTATCAAAATAAACAACTAATCTACATGGATTAACAAACAAACAAGCGTAAGCGAGTGAAAAATAAGTAGTAAAAAGACGGTTAATAACAAAAGTCATCCATCCAAGAGATGACAGAGAACCCAGAGAAGAAGAAGCAGAAGAACAAAACGAGAGAAGAAGAGGGGGCCGCCCCTCCCTATTGCCACATCCACCTTCCATTGGGGAAGAAATACCAGAAGATAGAAAGAACCAGTAAAACATTGAGAGAAAATAGACATGCCCCAGGTTGTGAGAATGGCTTTCCAGAGGGAGGCAACCAAAAATCGAGAATCATTCAAAACATGTAGCAAGCTCCAAGAATACATCATCATCCGGACACTAGAAAAGGAAATTGAAAAAGATAACCAAAGAAGGACTAACCATGAGACAACATAAAATCACATCATGACCAAAGAGAAGAGAGTTCAACTTAGTTGCCGAGCTCCTCAAGTTCCGGAAAAGCTATGTGTGATGCCAAGAAGATTTAAATTTCCATATTTTGAATTTAGATGCAACCAAGAGTCTTATTTTATTGGCTAAGGTCACAGTGGCATTATCCTTACAGTTATGAAATCAGAAATTTCGTTTCCCCCAAATGACATAGATTGTAATAGCAATTATCAAGAGGTAGAGTCTCTGTAAAGCCTTATGATTTTGATGAGAGACATCAGCCAACACCTGAGGGAGTGCAGCACTAAAAGAAAAAAAAAATTCTCTTTTGGAAACAAGGATCTAATAAGACCCATTGATAGATGACATTAAAAAAAAAGGTGATTATGGGTTTGGGTTTTACATTTGCAAAGCAAACAGGGAAGACCTCTAGAGAACAATTTATCATATGTCTTTAAACTCCCAACGTAAGCCATCCAATAAAAAAGTGCAAAATTTTTGGCGTAACCTTTTAACCAAATACCCTTCCACCAATCCATAACAGGGGAATGGTAGAAAGTAAAGGACCCGATAAGGTTAGAGGAGATATTCTTACAGTCCTTCTAGAGAATTACATCCTTACCACGAGAAGGTTTAATGTTATAAATGGCCTTATTATGTAAATTACGAGCATCACTTTGGTAGGTCCAATCTCCATTGATGAGGATAGTTTCTAACAACATGAAAATGGTTAAAACACGATTGCCCAAGCAAATCAAATAGAGAACTCCCATTGAACCAGATCAAAAGAGAAAAAGAGGACCCGTCTCTTATAGAAAGATAGAACCTTCTTAAAATGACTAGCATAGATTGATTCCCTCCAAGAAGTTGAAGACCTAAGTTGTGAGTTCCTCCATAAAGAACCATATTTTTAGAAGCACCAATCCACTAGAGGACTTGTTCGATTTAAGATTTTCCCCATGGTCTTAATTTTATAGGCAAGGTTCAGAGTAGAAACTGATGTAAGACCAGTACCACCTTTGTCCCTCGGTAAAGTAATTTTAGACCAGAAAATTAGGTGAAGCTTCTTGGCTTCACCACTATGATAAAAAAAAGTTTGCAGTAAGAGAAGAAAGTTTCTTCATAATGCCTTTAGGAAATGCTGTAAATCCAAACCAATACGCTAATAAGTTGTTTATTGAATATCCGAGCAATTGAAAATGGACACCATAAGATAGAAATCTACATTTCCAACCAGTAAGCCATGCCTAATTTTATCAAATAGGGAATTAAAATGTACAGATTTTAGGGGACCAAACACCAAAGAGAGGCCCAAATACTTGAAGGGAAAGCTATCACGATGTTAAGCATTCGAGAGAAATAATTTGCGACTTTGCATTTCTTGAGTAGCAAATATGGGATTTATCCTAGTTAACTTCAAACTAAAAGATGAGGCAAGAGAATGTAGAGTATAATTAAGAGAGTGACTAGTCATTAATAGCCCCATGACTAGAAGATAATCTCTGTGACAGAGGTGAGAAATATAGCAATTACTAGAAAAAGGAAGTATACCTCTTCAAGTCCTTGTCCAAAACATAAGAGAAAGCATCAATGGATATAGTAAAGAGAGAAGGACATAGGGGGCAGCCCTATCTCAAGCCATTTGTTGAACCAAAGAACCCTTTGATTTCCCTATTGCACAATAGAGAAGGGAACATTAGTAATGCAAGCCTTGATCCAACGGGTAAAAGATGAGAAAAAACCTTTATATTTCATTCGGAGAAGTAAGGATTCTCTATTTATCATATCAAATGCTTTCCTTAAGTCAAATTTGGAAATCAAAAGAGGAAGAAGATGAGCTAAGTACTCGACATAGTTCATGGGCTAATGAAATATTATCAGCGATGTCCCTGTTTTGGATAAATGTAGATTGAGCAGATTGATAATATAAGGAAGAACTTTCTTGATTAGCATTAGCTAAGACTTTGGAAGACTTTGTAGAAAGTGTTATAAAGTGAGATGGTAGATAGTCAAGAAAATTTAAGTGCTTGACTTTAGGGACCAAGGTAATAAGACTATGCTTAAAGAAATTCGGAAGTCTTCCAAATTGAAAGAAAAAGTGACCAGCTGCTAGGAACTGTTTGCCAACTGTATCCCAACAGGAAACAAAAGAATTTAGAATTAAAACCATCCGGGATGGGGGGTTTATTCTCATTGATATCATGCAAAACATTAAGAATTTCTTGACTTGACTTGGGGAGTTTCACCGGCATACCATGGATATGAAGAGGGAGAATGCCCAATGTTAAAGAGAGTAGAGTAGTAATTATTGATTTCTTGACAATATAATATAAGGTCTCGAGATAATGCTAGTGCTAAGAGAATGAATGCCATTGATATTCTTCTCTCTTTAATGGTGAAGTATAAGAATTTTAAGTCATCATCAAAATTTGTGAGCCAGTGAGCCTTAGCCCTTTGTTTTGACCACATACTTTCTTTGCTGACTAGTTCTTGATATCTATCATTAATATCTTTTGCTTCAAGAACCAAGGAAGGGCTTTCTGGATCGACCTCAAGACATAGAAGAATGTGCTCTTGGTTTCTCTTTAGAGAACAAATTTGGCGACTAAGAGAGGAAGTATCCCATTGCTACCTTTTTAAGAGGTCCCTTGTAATCTAGGGCTTTTTTGAGAGCATAAACAATGGGTCCCCATTAACATAGACCTTCAAAGCTCTCTTTACCGCTTCCTCAAAATTAGTATAAGAAGTCCAATATGTCCAAGCTTTTTGGATCTGATGGAGAAGATTCCATAGCTAAATTCTAGAGCATAATTATGTGTATAAAAGTGAGGAAAAAAGGTGTAGCATTGTTAAAAGAAAAGGAGCCATGAAAAAGCTGGGGGGAAGTAAAGATAGGAGAGAAGGAGGAGTTTGTAGAATTCTATTTTACCCATATCCTGCCACCCAAACAATAATCAAAGTTATTTGCCTCTGATTCTAAAGAGAGAGCTCCAGTTTATTTTGGAAAGACATATCTCTAAGAGAGACTTCATAAAGTTTGGTCTCAAGAAGACAAAATAGATCGACATGGGAGTCCTTCAGGATCCTCTTGCAGTCGTTTACTCTGCCCTCAGCAAGAAGGCCTCTGACATTCTGATAGCCTAGAATAGGAAGACTCATAATGTAAAAGGTAAGAGGGGGTTGGGGGAAAGGCTGCTTACCTTTCTTTTTATTATGAGTCTTATGGCCTTGGGAGTTATGGGCTTGAGAATTTTTAGTAAGGTCTGCCTCATAGGAATTCTTTCTTGGAGTTTTGGAGGGGTTCTCATTTTGTCTAGTGGAGTAAGAGCGTTGGGGAGGCTGGAATTCTAATTCCAACGGAGAGGGAGGAATTGGGAGGGACTTCGGAAAGGGGGGGGTGTGCACTTATTGGAGGGAGAAAGAATATGAGATTGATTAAGTTCGTTGAGGGGAAGAGGAAGGGTAGACTAGTTGAGCACCACCGAATCTTGAAGAATATCAGGATTCACAGCATCAGACTCCACATTAGCCTTTGTTGGGAGAGAGGTATTAGGCTCGGTTTGCACTCTCGGAGTCTTGGATTGGTGAGAAGGGAGTCGACTATGACTCCGACCCCGAACAACAGGTTTCCTCATGGGATTCAGACAACAAGAAGCTTCATCGCGGGAGAAGGAGGAGACCTGTTGTCGATTGGAAGCCCTCAGCCCTCACAAATGTTCCTCCTTCGTGACACGTGACACGTGAACTTAAACAGGAAGAAATCCCCTTCAAGAGTTAAGAGCTCAAAACTATCTTTAAATTTTCATTTCTTCTTTATGGTTGCTATAAGGGATCCATAGAATGAACGTTTGCCTATTGTGGCCAACTAAGGATAACCTCCACTCTTGTTGTCCCTCTTCTTCTTAGAAACTAATTTCATTGGAGGCAGATGGGAAGGATAAAAATTGCTTTGCACTTGTCATTCGATAAGTTATAAGGTCCTTCGATTCTGAGTGGGTTGGAAGACTTATCTTTGTGAAGAAGAAATATGGGGATGAACCCCTAGAATGGAGGAGGAGGAAGGGGAAGAAGACGGGAATGAGAGGAGAAAGCATCAACATAACTCATTTTCCTTAACCCCAGAAAGGGCGGTCCCATAGGAGGAGCCTAGGAAGTGGAAGGAGAAAGAAAAGTGAACAATAGAGGAATTACCTGAGGCGGAGGGAAAATGGAAACCGAAGAGAAACGAGCCTTGAAGAGCATAACCCTAAGAAAAATGTGGCTTTTTTTTAAAAAAAAGTTATTAATATAGTAATTTTGTGGACAGAGAAATTGATTGTTTCTAATTTTCCTGGAAAGATAATATGTTTGTTGATTTCTTAAATAAATTTTTTTTTTAATTTAGAAGTCATTAATATAGTAATTTTGATATGGCTGTCACAAATATTTTTTTTCTATATTTATTTAGCTTCAATTTTTCCATCTATTTCTAGAATTTTGATCGAATATTGGAGAGATATCTAATAAAATTAATTTGAATTGATTAAAACTAATCAATTTATTATTTATTACATAAAAATACATCTTAAAAACTACGCTCTTCCATTCCGCAAGTCAATGATTAAACTTTAAAAAATTTCTACTGTTGAATGATATTGGAAACAAAATCTGTCCAAATCTAAAAAAAGACAAATAAAATTGAAAGTTAATCGGGTTTTGAGTTGGATTTTGGAACTAAGGGAAAAACAAAATATTGCAGCATTCATATTGTCTTTTCTTCTGGCAAGTTTGACAACTTAACTTTCAAAGGAGTTTGTTGCAGTTTGTGAATGTATCATTTATTCTATTGGTAGAATATTATATATATATATATATATATATATATATATATATATATATATATATATATATATATATATATATATATATATATATATCAAAATAAGTAAGTAATAAATGTGAGCAAGGCTACCCAAATTAATTCCCAAAAAGCTGCATTGGCCTCTTCTTTCAGCTCGACTATGATCCTCCATTCGTTCATTGTAGCTATGATAAGCCTTACAACTAAGTTGAATTCTCTTGGCGCTAGTATGAAATTCGGTCAAAGATTGGGGGTGGGGAAGTCTCTTGCATATGATAACTACACATTTATTATACAAAAAAAGTATAATCTCATCCTATATAATGATGTTTTGAACAAGGCGGTCAGACGAAAACCAATGGAATAGGCTACAAGTGCATCATCAAGTTACAACATAATGACAATTTTACCATCTATAATAATAAAAACAAAGCTGTTTTAGCTAGCAGCACTAGTCAGAATAACTGAAACTTCTATAATCTTATCCTCCAAGAAGATCACAATGTCATCATCTGTGGCAAAGCCTTTAACCCTATTTGTGCCACTCACATCTACATTTAATCCTTAATAAAAGTGCCCATTATCTATACTCATATAATTTAAATAATATGACAATATGATGCTTATGCCTATTCCTCTTACGCAAGTTAGTTTGAAATGCAATGTTATGCTACATTATGAGTAAAAGATGAATTATGTTTGACATTATTAATAAAAAGAACATCATTCTAATATTTATAATTAATCCCCTTCATTTTTATGATTAGTTGTTTCTTTTTTTTATTCTTTGTGATTAATTTATTGAGCTTGATATTAAATTAGAAACCATGGTATTGAATGATTTCAATCATTTAATCCTCATCTCACTATAATTCAATTGTTCAACATATGGATAAAGATTTTAAATTAACTCCATGTTTAATCCATCTTGTTTGCTCCTTAAAATTTTTAATCCTTTATTAGCACATAAAAGTCCATAATTTTATGGACATTAAAAGTCAACATATGTTAGCTTTATTTTTTATGTAATAGTCGCACATACCTCATCATCTTATCAAAATAACTTTTAAAGTCACCTTCAAATGCAATTGTCACTCCATTTCATTTTTGCATTCACTCATTCTATGCATTCATGTGCAACCTCACCTATCATCACTCTGTTCCATTCCCTTGTCATCACACACACCATCATCTCTCTATTTTGACCGCTAATGCTCCCATCCTCTTATGCTCTCATACTAGTCGTTGCCCCATTTTGCTTGCTCCTACATTCTTGTTGTCACACAAACCTGTATAATCATTGATTTATTCCTTGTATTTGTATTTTTTTTCATTATTCATAGCCTTTTGTTCATTCTACTCACCCATTCACTTTGGAACTTGCCACTTATAAATTTGTGACAAGAATTTTTGTGGGCTTCAATCATTTTAATATAAAATTATAAGCATACTGATTAAATGCTACTACTATTAGATTTCTTTTATTATAGTATTTAGATTGCAGACATTGTGCTCTTACTTTATTAACACCTCATGTATTTATTTTATTAAAAAATGTCTTATAGAAGTTTATAAACATCTCTTCTCTTTGAACAAGTGCAAAACTTTTTGCTCGTAACTTTTCTCTTTTATTGACATAGTGAATTCTTCTTCTTTATCTGTGATTTTTTCCATCTTAAATATTCTACATAAAATTTATCTGTTATTCTTTTTGTTTCTTTTGTTTATGATTGTTAATGTTATATTTTATAACATCACTATATCCCATACATTCAAATAATTTTTTTATTTTTCATTCACTTTAATTTTTCAATCTGTTTCTATAAATTTTATGGAATAATCTTAAAGAAAAATCGGAAAAGTAATTTGATTTCTTTAAAATTAATTAATGTAATACTTAAAATCTGAAGTTAATTTTATCTTCAAACCTATGCTCTTCCCTTCAACTAGTCAATAATCAAAATTTAACAATCTCAATCTAATGTCCTCTTTTTTCTTCTTTTAAACTACTGGTTCTTCTTTCCACGACTTTAAGTGTTGTGAGAATGACTAAATTAGCTTACAAAAAAAGTTGCTTTAGTTTGTAAACTTAATTATTTGAATTGTGGCATTATGTATTCGCTAACGTTTCATCAGTAGACACCAACTCAGTCCTCTTCTTCCTATTTAGTTGTCATTTTAAGTCATAAATTTTTATCATTTGTACTTATTATTAGTTAAATTATGTCATTATCAGGCCATTAATCTATTGTTCTCCATATGCTATAAAAAGATTATATATTAAACTTAAAAAGGCTAACATTTATCAGTTAAGGCAATCATAATTTTTTTCCATAAACATTATTCAGGATCTACAAATTCTTAGCTTGTTATTCTCTCAAGCTAAGAATAAACTCTAGATTATATGAGAAAGAGGATTTCGTCATTTTCTTGATCTAAGGGGGAGCAAATCAATTAGAAAGAACAGCATTGAATGTTCATGCATAATAGACATTGAATGATGGCAATTATAATTTTATATGTCATTTAACATCTGATATTATTTCATTGAAAAGGCTGATGCCATGGCTAGATGATGATTGATATTCAATGTCACTTGATAGTGGGCATCACAATTATTGTTGTCAGACACGAGGCAATAGTCTAGTGAAAATGGCCAGAGTTAAAAAAAAAAGAGTATTTGTGATTTATATATTTTATTTTACTAAAAAGTGTTTTGTTGAATGTGTAAAAATCTAATCTTTTTATTAATTTCTTGAGCGAGTACAAATTAGTTATTTTTTGTCAATAATTTACTCACTCAATTGCATGATTTAGAAAGGTCCCCTTAATATTTTGTAGACATCCCAAAGATTTATTGAACTTGAAACTAGTGTTCTTTTTCTCGTAGGACTCAACTTGTTAATATATTAATTTTGATATTAAGCATATTTTTAAGGATAAATAATTTTAAAAAAAATCAAAATTATTTGATTTTAATGAAAATATTATATTTTGTATACAAAAATAGAATCAATTACATTAGATCTAATTAGCATTGTATCTCTTGTCTTGTCTATTCTGTAAAGATAATATAATTTTAAGATGATAGGCTTCCAATAGTGGGACCCATTACGAATCTTGACCCCATTGGATTAGTTCTTGAGCTATTCACGAATTGGCTCGAAATCGGCTCCATAATAATCATCACCATCATAATGTAAAAAATATATATATCATATATTAAAATGCCAAATATAATTATTTCAAATTAAAATATAAATAAAATAAAATTATAATTATAAAATAAATATGATCTCAAGAGTCATTTAAGCTTTATAATAAATAAATATTCTTACAACTACATGCATAGATCCCTAATAAGTCTTTTATCTTGGATTGAAATAATGAGTATGAACAATCGTGAATCAAGCAAACCTGGATTTAGTATTATATATTATTGATGATTTGCTTAAGATTGAATAATTCATGCAATTTATATCTTAAATGGATTAGAGAGTTTTTTTAAAGTGGCTAAGCAAAATTTAAGAGTTAATTGATGTTCATATAACTTCAGCATGATTTAAAATTGCTTTGATTGTGAAGTTGCTAATAATGAAAATTTTATAAAAAAATCATCTCTTCATGATGAGTTCACCATCTCTTTTCATAGCTTCTAAATTATGATGATTACATTTAAAAGGGTGGAAAGTTATTCAATGTGTTTATATTCAAGTTTTTTAAAATTTGATAAATTTTTCATAGAATGATAAATGAACAATCAGAAAAATAAAGAAGATAATTAGTTATAAATATTGAAATGTTGTGTTATATTGTAACAATGTCTAACACAAGCCATATTTTATTCATAAGGTAGCATAGCATTTTAGGATATACACATAAACATCGATTGCCATATTTTTCAAATAATATAAATTTAGATAATGAGCATTTTATTAAAAATTAAGTGCGATGATGATGGTCCAAATAGGTTTAAAGTTTTTGTCATAGATAGTGATGTTGTGGTCTTACGGGAGAATGAGAGTATAAGTGCTCCAAGTTTTGGATTAGTGTGGCTAGCCCAAACAACTTCACCAATATTATTGTAGATGATGAGGTTATCATCGTGTTGTAGCTTTAGGTGACAATTTGAGCCCATATCATTAGTCTCTGTACTCCATATTGCTTTCTTCAAAGTGTCATTATAAAGAACTAGGTTACAATCTTGTTGCATAACAAATGAATAGCCACCATATACGAGAGACTCTCCTGGCCACAAGCTTTGACTGGAATGCAAATAAGCACCAAGAGGGGTCGGTGTGGTTTTAAGGGCTATAGCGAACAAGAGAATGATTGTAATCAAGCTGAAAGAAGAGGCCATTGTAGCTGCTTCGGAATTAATTTGGGAATTGCTTGTCTCGCTCACATTAATTTGCTTATTCATGATCCTATATATATATAGAACTAGCATCAAAATAATTTAAAATAAATAAATAAATTTTTAATGGTACAACAGTAAAAAAAATTCTTAAGAAGCTTTTAATTGCATGAAATAAAAAAAGGTATTTTAATCAGCATTGACCTTCACTAGATGATGAGGCATCTGTGATAAAATTTTTAAATGCTTATTTGTTAAAATAAATAATATATACAAATTAAGCATAATAATATAAATCATACTCCTTACATGGTTATTACCTTCTTGATAAATTTTAAATGTTTATTCGATAAAGTGACTATTCTTAAAATTCAAATTCATTAAGAAACATATTTAATTATTATTATATATTGAAAAGAATAAGATAAATAATAATCATTGAACGTATCTTGTGAAATTGATCAATCATCATAGCTTGAAGCAATTAATGAGAGCAAAAAATCAGTTTCAATTGACATTATGGTAATCTTGGAGGATAAGATTATAAGTATTATAGTTTTTGTGATTGTTGTTGTTGGCCCAAAAGCTTTGCTTTTATTACGTAGATGATGAGGATTCCATCATGTTATAATTTGAGGATGCAATTGAAGCCCGTTCCATTGGTTCCCTCACACCAAATTGCAGTCTTCAAAATGTCATTGTAATGGATGAGATTACAATCTTATTGCATAATAACGGTAGCTATCATATGCAAGGAACTCCAATAGCCTCAATCTTTGACCGATTCCAAAGGGTTTAGGGCCAAGAGGGTTCGGCTTGATTTTAAGGTTCATCATGATGATAGCAAATAGAAGGAGGGTTATAGTTGATGTTAATGACTTAAACTTAAATTTTTTACGTTTGATATGAATTTGATATACGCTTATATAAGGCACAATTTTTTTATTAGATTCTAAACCTTCAACTTTTTTTTTTATTGAGAGAAGAGCTATAGCCTATAACACATGATTCCTTTAATTTTAACTTAATTTAACTTATAATAGTAGTGATATTAATTTAATGGTGGTTCATTTGGCCTAATCTTTGA
>CM038215.1:156931101-157036556 GCA_021442155.1 Cymbidium sinense
GTATTCTTTATCATAAATAATTATGCATGCAACAAATGTGAGGCTCAAATTATGACAATTTTATGTAAAATATGTGCAAGCAAGCTTTCATGTATTAAATTTCATTTATATAAAATTTTAATTAGAACATTGCTTTTAAATGGCCACATCATGTCATTCATATCATTCAAGAATATTCAAATGAACATATTTGCTCTTAAATCGGACTTTAATTGATGAATGTAAAATGATAGGATGTTATCATTTAATAGTATTTTAAAATTGAAAATCAATCTCCCTTATTGTCAATTAGAAGCTTAATAAAAATGATATTCCAATAAGATCATAATGCTCCTAAAATTCTTTTAAAAGAATTCAATTTTTATTGTGACCGTATACATTTATATAATAAATAATATTTTATTTCCTTTTTTATTTATATTAAAAAGATGAGAATGGGATTTGTAATTTTCTTTTTTCTTAGGTCAACAACAACAAGCCTTAATCCCACTAGGTGGGGTCGGCTACATGAATCCTTCATCTCCGTTGTGTCCTATTATGTGTCAAATTCTCATTTAATTCAAGTATACTAAGATCATTTTTTATACATCTTAACCAAGTCTTTTAGGTCTACTCTACCTTTCTTAACATAAGGCAAATCTAATGCATCTACTCTCCTAATCGGGTCATCGATCGCTTTATGTGGCCAAACCATCTAAGCGACTCTCCCTAATCTTATCTCCACCTGAGCTACTCCAACTTTTTCCCGAACATACTCATTTTGCATTCTATCTCTAAGGTTAAAGCCACTCATCCACGAGCATCCTCATCTCTGTAACACTTAACTTAGTCTTATGCTTCTCTTTATTGGCTAATATTGCACCATAAGTCATTGCAGGTCTTACCACCATCTTATAAAATTTTCCTTAAGTTTAAGTGGAACTTTTCTATCACATAATAGGCCAGATGCATTCCTCCATTTCAACCATCCAACTTGAATTCTACTAATAACATCTCCATCTATTTCACCATCATTTTGAACAATAGAGCCTAAATATCAATCCACTCTTATTAATGACTTGATCACCTAAAGTCACAACACTACCACTAAAACTTCCACAACTAAAATTACACTCCATATATTCAGTTTTAGATCTACTTAAATGAAAACCTTTAGACTCTAAAGTTGACCTCCATAATTCAAGTTTCTGTTGGACTCCCTCTCTAGTCTTATCAACAAGAAGAATGTCATCAGCAAAAGCATACACCAAGGTACATCTTCTTGTAAATGCCTCGTAAGAACATCCATAACTAAAGTAAAAAGATAAGGGCTTAATGTTGATCCTTGATGTAATCCAACTGAAATAGGAAAATATTTTGTCAATCCTCCTTGTGTTTGGACACAAGTAATGCTTCTAGTATACATATCCTTAATGACTTGAATATAACCAATATTAACTTCTTTCTGTTCTAGAACTCTCCAAAGAACATCTCTTGAGACTTTATCATAAGCTTTCTCTAAATCAATAAATATCATATGTAGATCCTTCTTATTTTCTTTATGCTTCTCCATCAAACCTCTAAACAAATGTATATCATCCATAGTAGATCTACCTGGCATGAAACCAAACTAATTGTGAGAAACTTTTGTATGACATCGTAACCTATGCTCAATTACTCTCTCCCATAATTTTAATGTATGGCACATTAACTTAATTCTTCTATAATTTGCACACTCTTGTGCATCACCTTTATTCTTAAATATAGGAACCAACAAACTCTTTCTCCACTCATCTAGCATCTTTTTAATCTTTAAAATAACATTAAAAAGATTTGTAAGCCAAGAAATTCCATGATCTCCTAAACATTTCCACACTCTATTGGAATATTATCGGTCTCTTGCTTTTCCACATTTCATTTTCTTTAAAGCTTCTTCAGATTTACTAATCTGATAAAATGAAATTCTCTATTTTTTATTTAAGATATTAAGGTTGCTAAAATCAATCGTACTATCAAATCCTTCGTTAAAAAGTTTATTAAAATATCTCATTCACCTATTTTCTTAGGTCGTTGGGTAGAAAATTATCGGAGTATTTTTCAAGTTGAAGCGCCATCTCTCCCAACCGGGGCGCCAGCCTTAGGAATTTTGCAGCTCTCACTCTCTCGTGAGAAAGAACACCGAGCACCTCAGTCTCCTCCCTTCTCTACCGACCAACCACGACTTTTCAACCCTGGCTGCCGTCAAGCTGAAGCCCACCTGCCATCCGTCTCTCTGTGTGTTTCGAGGTTGGACCCAGGCTCCAGCAGCCACAGCCATGGGGCTTCCCTTTTCTCTCTCACTCGCCTCCTACAGCCCCATAATCGAAGCCTTTGGCCCTCTCTCGCAGGCTTCAATCTCTTCTCTTTGGGGAACCCACGCTAAAGCAACATCTTCCCTCCCCGCACCTTCCTTCTTCTGCTTGCTCGTCGCAGACACCAGTCACTGTGAAAATCGAGAAAGAGGTCACCCCATTCTGGCCTCTCGTTTTCATGTCTCCTCTCCCGCTCAAGTCGACAAGCGCACCTCTCTCCAACTAGCCGGCTTCATCAAACCACCTCTCTCATATACTCATCTGTTCTGTTGTGTTGCCGCCAACCAGCACTCCACATTCACGACCTCCTACTCTCCACTCTGTGGTGCCTGATTCCTGCTATTAGGACCGACCCAGCCACCGTTCATGAACCGAGTCCGTGATCAAAGGCGTCGTCTGATTTTATGTTGTTCACTCCCCGCAGGTATAATTTCGCATCTCTCAGCTTATTCTTCTCGAGTAGAGCCCTTAGGCTGCTGTAGAGTTGGCGTAGGTTAGGTTGTGTTTAAATGTACTTGTTGTAGAATTACATGATAAGAAGTGCGTTTATGCGCTCACCTGTAACCCAAACCATTGCCTATGCATTCCCTTTAATCCGACAAATTCTAGAAATTAACGTTAATTAAATCATGCTTATACTGATATTAAGAGGCGAAACTCAGATACAGTTGAGGGGTCAATTACTCGCCCTAAATTTTATAATTTTTCTTATATTATAATCTAAATCTACTCTGAAATAAAAACATTTGATTTTAATTGTTTATGAGTTGCCAAATATTATGATTGAGCAATAGATTATTTGTTTTATGTCATCTTCATTTTCCTTTTGGTCGGTTTTACAGTTTTATTTTAAAATAAATAAAATTAAAATAAAATTAAATTAAAAAAAAAAGAAAAATGATTCCAAACCGCCATTAAATTAATGAAGTGGTTGTTTTAAGTCAAAAATATGCACGCGCAATTTTTCACTTCAAATTCGCATAATATAATTCTAAAAGAATTCTTAACATTACCATTAATCTAAACATTTATAAAATAAATTCTAATTAAAATATGTAAATTAAATTTTTTTTTATTTATTATAAAAAATTGTAAGAAAATATATGCACCAAGTAAACTAGAATACACACATACACAAAATTTGAGTTTGTATGTCAAAGACACATAATTAGCCATCGTTCTTTACTTCTTTATTTTCTTAACGAAATACACTTTAAAGTTTCTTTAAAGAAGCTTCTATGCAATTAATGAGAACTTTTAAGCATAATAATATAAATCATACTCCTTATATGGCTTTACCTTCTTGATAAATTTAAAATGTTTATTCGATAAAGTGACTTAAAATTCAAATTCATTAAGTGACGTATGTAATTATTATATGTTGAAAAGAATAAGATAAATAATAATCATTGAACGTATCTTGTGAAATTGATCAATCATCATAGCTTTAACCAATTAATGAGAGCAAAAATCAGTTTCAATTGTAATAAATGTTATATAAAGACAAATACAAAATAAAAAAATAGGTGGGCGTATGATTAGAAAAGAATTCATAGTGCTTATTTGAAATATAATAATATTAGTAATAATAATTAAAATAAATTTTGAAAACACAAGGCCGTTTGGTGCATTTGATGTGTTTGGATGCGCACGAAATGGTGAGCCGATTTTGAGTTGCAACGCGCAAGTTGCAACACGATCTTACCTTCCACGGTCCTCTCGAAGAGTTTTTTTCCTATGTTGCCGCATTTTAGCACTCCTTGTTCTCCCCATACCCTCGATCCATCCTTTGCCCTAGCTCATTTGAAACTCGTCTCGCAAAAGCTCATGACGAGATAGAAGCTGAGATTCGATCCGTAACTCTCGCCTCTGGCCTAGCGGGTCCGATCCGATCCGAAACTAGCGTAGAACCATAACTTCTACGGGATTTTAACGTCCGGAACCCTCGTCACCACGACTTTCTTCCGCCTCGACTTCATACTTTGTGAAGGTAACCCTCAACTTTCCTATCCCGTCCCTTCACAAGCTTTAGTTTCTGTAAATCCGTAATGCATAGTTTTCACTTGAACCCTCGGCTTTCCTATTTGTCTCTTGAGCTTGTTGTGTAGATTAGTAAGCATTGTTTTCACTTCAACCCTCGACTTTCTTATCCGTTCCTTCAGGCTTCGGTTTGTGTAGATCCGTAACGCATTGTTTCACTTGTTTTCGCATCATCTTGCCAATGTTGGAGAGGAAATTATGATTGTTGCTATTAGCTTACTATAATAAGAAAAATATTAGTTTCATTCATCAATTAGGTTTAAAAGAAATTTAGGGTTATTTATAGAATTTCATGACTTGAATAATTACTTAATAGTTCTTGCACATTTTGACTTATAATAAGTATTGTAATTTTATAAATGTCTAATCGATATGACATATAGTTGGAAATCAATGATGATCATGGATAAATTGAAGGGTTCCATCAATTCTTTCTAGATATTTTTAAGTCTTGATACTTAAGAAGATAGAGTTATTTGTCAATCATCCGTATGTGATGTAATGTTAGTAAGTTAGATAAAATTAAAAGTATTATTTTTTTTATTTTATTTGTGAGCTGAGGCTTAAGCGTTGAGGCATTTTGAGGTGTATGTCTCCATCAAAAAATTGTGCCTTGTTTGAGAATTGATATTAACAATTTTAAAATATCTTATAGTAATGTGAGATGTTAATCTTTTGATGCATAATTTTAAAAATGCTTTTTGTCTAGTAATTTATATATTTGTGTGGCTTATACATATTGTGTCAAACTCTATCTTATGCTTATTTTAGAAGATTTATGCACACTTAAGCATCTTCTAAAGATGCATATATCTAACATAAACAAGTGCTTGCATAAATCATTGTAGGAGATTAATGGGAAATCAAGGGATGAAGTAGGTATTACATGGGGAAAGAAGTTAAATTAATTTTTGTGAACTTTGTTTAAAAGAAATAGAGATAAAATAATGACAACCTATTTTAATAAAGAGGGTTGGGAGAATTTAACAAAAAGTTTTAAGGAGAGGACTAGATTGGAGTATAATAGGACACAACTTAAAAATAAATGGAATCAACTAAAGAAGGATTGAAAATAATGGAATGAGTTGAAACAAAGATCAACTGGTTTGGGATGGGATCCAAAAGAGAGGACTATTGATGCATCAGAAGATTGGTGGCAGAAGCTATAGGTGAAGTTCTTATATGCACTTGTAACCTTCCACTTACTTTACATAAAATTCTTGTAGATATAATATGTAACTCTTCTTGCTAAACTACAGGTAATGGAAAATGCCAAAAAATTTAAGCATTGTGGCATAGAACCTGAACTTGAGGAGAAGTAAAATCTTGTGTTTGGTGGTGTGGTTGCTAAAGGAGTCCATTCTTGGACTCCAAACTAAGAAGTTGAAGACAATGTTCATGAACAAAGCAACTCTGAACAGCGAGCCGATTCAAGTGATTCAATTCATTAATCATTACGTGCCACAGATTCCCTTACTGAATCAAGTCATTCTAAACAACATCATCTCTATGACTCAGAGGTCCGAAAAAAAAGAGATGATGTGTTGGTTTTCTCCGAAATCAGATATCACAGGTAGTTATTGCATGCACCAGTAGTGTGTCATCTAGAGTGAATAAGCTAACTACACCACCTTTGTTTTCTGAGGCAATAATTAAGTTAGAGCAGATCACTGAAGTTTTTCAAGATATTCCACTTTATCTGCACTCAACAAATTTGCTTGAAGATGTCAACAAATGAAAGATCTTCATGGCAATGGAACCGGAACAAAGAGTTCATTTTCTTCATTACTATTTCAAAAAATGTGATGTTTAGCATTTCTTATATGATGTATTAGTATTTGTTTAATCTTATAACTGTGTATAGTGATGTGTAGTTGTTCCTTTGAAACTAATAGCAATTGGATTGATTGTGGTTTGTACTATTGGTTAAGTTGATATATGATGCTTTGCTAGGTTAATTTTGAATGATGTATTGTTGGGTGAGTTTTTATTAAAGATTAATGTGAAGAATTGCTTATTTGTTTAGGTTATAGTTATGGAAAGTGATTATGACAATGAACCTATTATTTTATTGTTATTGATGTGCTTAATAATTGAGTACTATGAGTCTTTTGTCTGCAAAACTCTATGTATGACTTCCAAATTTATTGGAGAGAAATGGATCACTGAGATACTTACAGGGCACTTAAGGAGATTTCATAACATGTTCCAAATGTCACAAATAATTTTCACCGATCTAGTACAAGAGTTAGAAAATTTTCATGGCCTCTATGGATCTTCTAGAACTACAACTGGAGAAGTCTTCACTCTAACACTACATATATTATCACATAATGAATTTATTAAGGCGACTAGTGAGTGATTTCAACACTCATCTGAAACCATAAGAAGATACTTCTCTATTAGCATTGATTCTTTGGTAAGTTTATCAACTAAAGTAACAAAATCGATAGATTCAACTTTTCAGAATATATCAGGTGAGATCTTGTAGAATTGTCGATACATGTCATATTTCAAGGTGAACTTCATTTTTAAGTTTATGTCTTGATAATCATTTCTAATTACCACTTAGCCATGTATTAAATTGTGATGTAGGATTACATTAGAGCAATTGGGGGACATATGCTCGTGTGCCTTCAAGTGATAAGGTAGCTTATATTGGTTGATTTGGGTCACCTACCCAAAACGTAATGACAGTATGTGATTTCTATATGTGCTTCACATTTTTAATGGCTAGATGGGAAGAAAGTGCATATGACAGTTGCATATTCAAGAATGTCATACGTTGTAAGAAAATAACTTCTTCCTCAGTATTATATTGAATCATTTGTTCATTACAAAGAAATAATTATTAGCGCATATAATTATAAATTCAAACAGGAAAATATTACATTGTGAATGCTGGTTATCCAATGCAATGAAGATTCATAAAGCCTTTCGCGAATACAAAATATCATATCCCTAATTTTGAAAGGAGCAGTCAAATCATTAGGGAAACAAAAGAATTATTTAATAAATGACACTCATCATTGTGTGGTGAAATTGAGCAATCTTTTGGAGTATGGAAGAAGAAATGAGTTATTCTGTGCGATATGCCTGTATACTCCTTCAAAAAATAGGTTAAAATAGTTGCGACTATAATGGCTCTACATAATTACATACGTCATCACCCATCACTCAATGACATTGAGTTCAACATTGTGGACAATGATCAATCATTTGTTCCACCTGAAGCATTTGAATATTGGTCCACTCAATAGTAGAAAGCCAATATACAACAAAAGTTGATACATAGGAAGGTGAAGGAGATGAAGAGATGAAAGAGCTAATATTGACGGGTCCACTCAATAGTAGAAACTAGCCAATATTACAGATGCCTTAGATTATGATTAGATTTGATTTTATTATTATTTCTAATTATCTTTTGTAATTTGAATGTGATTCACGGTTAGTGCTGAATGTGATTCACTCTTAGGGGGAAAGTAGTAAATAATGATTCGGTTGATGAGAATGGTGGTTAGTTTTACATTTTATAACATGTTCTTATTTTCTGTTTTGGTCTTTCCAAACTACTTTGTATGTCGTCGAGATATTTGTTGACTCTTATCCCCTTCCTCTATATATACTGAATTGATTTTGACTAGCCTTCCTCCTGTATCAATGATGTCCCAACTCACTTTCTCTACAAGGGGATGAGATGGATTGAGTGCTTGAATGTTTATTATTGTAGTTCAATGGGTTATTCGTAGTTCTTTGAGATGGTTTATTGATGTGTTTGAAATGCTTAACTATTTCTAATTTGCTTTGCTTTCTTCTTGGTTGGTCTGGTTAATTGTGTTATTTATAGGATGGTTGGCCTATTTTTTTTTTTTTTGTGGTGTCTTCCTACTTATCATATGGTTGGCCTCTTGTTCTTTGGTTGTGGCTTTGAATGGCCTATTGTTTTTTGTTTGTTTGGTTATTGTTATGGGTGGCATTCTAGTGTTGTTGGTCTTTTATTTTATTGCATTGGTGGTTGGCTTGTTGGAATTTTATTTGCTGATTTGGGAGATCGGTTGGCTTGCTGCTTTTTTGCTTAGATGATTTGGAGATTGGTTTACTTTGCTACTTCTCAGCTGGCCTGGTTACTTGTGTTGTGTTCCTACTTGTAACATGGTTCACCTCTTATTGCTGGTTGTGGCCTGAATGGCATGTTGTTCTTGTTTGATTAGTTATTGGTTGGCGGTTGTTCTCTTGTTGTTAGTCTTTTATTTTATTGCATGGGTGGTCGGCTTGCTAGAATTTTGTTTAGCTTATTTGGGAAATTGGTTGGCTTGTTGCTTCTTTGCTCGGATGATTTAGGAGATTAGTTTGCTTTGCTGCTTCTCGGTTAGCTGGGTTGGCCTGGTTGCTTGTGATGTGTTCTTACTTGTAACATGGTTCACCTCTTGTTGCTGGTTGTGGCCTGAATGACTTGCTGCTCCAGTTTGTTTGGCTATCGTGGCTGGGTGGCTGTTCCAGTGTTGTTGGTCCTTTATTTTATTATATGGGTGGCTGGCTTGCTGGAATTTTGTTTAGCTGATTTGGGAGATTGGTTGGCCTGCTGATTCTTTGCTCATATGATTTAGGACATTGGTTTGTTTTGTTGTTTCTCGGTTGGCCTAGTTACTTGTGTTGTTTGTAGCCTAGTTGGCCTGATTACTTGTGTTGTGTTCCTACTTGTAAGATGGTTTGCCTCTTGTTGCTGGTTATGGCAGAATAGCTGTCATTTGTTTTTATTTGGGATGTGTGTTGTTCTAGTTTTGGGAGATTGGTTGGCTTCACGATTCTTTGATCAGATGATTTGGGAGATTGGTTTGCTTTGCTGCTTCTGGTTACTTGTATTGTTTGTAGATTGTTTGTCCTGGTTACTTATGTTGTGTTCCTACTGTGGGCTCCGAAAATTCGTCACCGACCTCTCGATGGAGAGAGTGATTTAAAGTGTAAGTGAAATTTTCAAAAAATAGATGGAATATTAGATAAGACACTACCCAGAGATTTCTCCCTCATTTTATGAGGACTTTAGATCTGGTTCCAGGTTTTCTATAGGCATAAGCACTAATAGTTAATTACCCCTCTTAGTGCTGAGATAGAACTTTTGATTAAGTCAGTCGTTAGTAAACTTAGTGTAACATATAATAGATATAGAGTTTTGGAATTGAGATTTATGAAATTCATTATATTTAACTTAAAGTGGATGTTTGGGGGGATGATGTGCTCAATCTAGATCCCATGATTCCCTCATCCTTTCCGATCTTAGTATACTTAGTCGAGGAGGTAGTCAACCCAAGACCAAGGATTCTTATCGGCAACACATGGGTTATATCAAGAAATCCTTGTAGATGCGGGGTGGTGTTTGTTTAAGAAGATAAGTTTAAGTCTGCACAACCATTGGGAGCCATTAGGGCTACGGTCTGACCATGATATAGTGAAGTCATTTGGACAACCAAACCGACTCTAAGTGCGCATCATGAAGCCAGTCCGAGGACAGGCCATGTCCTTGCTGGCATGAGATTATTTCAGAGTAAACATAGTTGTGTACTTGATTTGACTTTGGCTCCTTTGTGAGCTAGGATGTTCTTAATTTATCACCTCTAACAAACAATTGCAGAATGTGAATTGGATTTTTAGCTTAAGTTTTTAATATTGAATTTCACTTAGATATTTATTGCTCAATGATATTTAAACTCTACATTTAGATTGATATTCAATCTAAGTTAATTTTCTTTGAAATTGTAATCATATTTTGATTGAAGTATCTCCTCCGGTTGAAATCTCCATTCAATTTGCTTGATCTTTTAGTTTATTGTTTTAGATTTTGTAGACTCTATTACTTTAATAATGATGATCGATCTAATATGATAGAATTAGCTTCTCAGATATTTCATTAAATTGGAAATATTATAATATTATTTTTAAATTTTTAGGTTTTCTTAATGGGACCGGTCTAGGATGACGAATACAGCCGGCATTCTTAAGTTTAAGCATTCAGCATAATGTCGGGGCCTATGTGGGTATATTTTTAGATTGCTTGCATGATTTTAACCTATTGAATTTGAGTTTTAATCATACTTTATAATGTGTGTAAGTGTTCAATTAAAACCTTAACTTTTGTTCAATCATTTGAAGTAACATCCATATTTTCACATTTAGTTTTGAATTCATTGAATTTATAAGTTTTGGTGAAGCTTGATTTGTTCTTATTGCTGAACTTCTGATTCTTCACAAGTTCATCATGTTTAGTACTGATTCTCATTCATGGACAAACTATTGCATCTTTTTTATAATTAATCCCCATCTTTTTTTTGATTAGTTGTTTCTTTTATTTTCTTTGTGATTAATTTATTGGGCTTGATATTAAATTAGACCTCATCTCACAATAATTCAATTGTTCAGCATACGGATAAAGATTTTAAATTAACTCCTTCTTTTATCCATATGGTTTGCTTCTTAAAATTGTTAATCCTTTATTATCACATAAAAGTCCATAATCTTATGGACATTAAAACTAGACATATTTTAACTTTATTTTTCATGAAATAGTTGCGCATACCTCATCATCTTATCAAAATAACTTATAAAGTCACCTTCAAATACAATTGTCACTCCATTTCATTTTTGCATTCACTCATTCTATGCATTCATGTACAACCTCACCTATCATCACTCAGTCCTCTTCTTCATATTTAGTTTTCATTTTAAGTCATAAATTTTTGTCATTTGTAGTTATTATTAGTTAAATTATGTCATTATCTGGCCATTAATCTAGTGTTCTCCATATGCTATAAAAAGATTATATATTAAACTATAAAAGGCTAATATTTATCAGTTAAAGCAATAATAAATTTTTTTTCCCATAAACATTATTCTGGATCTACAAATTCTTTGCTTTTTTCTCTCTAAGAATAAACTCTAGATTTAATGAGAAGGAGGATTTCGTCATTTTCTTGCTCTAAGGGGAGCAAAGCAATTAGAAAGAAAAGCATTGAATGCTCATGCCTAATAGACATTGAATGATGGAAATTATCATTTTATATGTCATTTAACATCTGATATCATTTCATGGAAAAGGCTGATGCCTAGGCTAGATGATGATTGATGTTCAGTATCACTTGATAGTAGGCATCACAATAATTATTATCAGACAAGAGGCAATAGTCTAGTGAAAATGGCGAGAGTTATAAAAAAAAAAAGTACTTGTCATTTATATATTTTATTTGCTAAAAATTGTTTTGTTGAATGTGTGGAAATCTAATCTTTTTAGTAATTTCTTGTGCGAGTACAAATTAGTTGTTTTTGTCAATAATTTAGCCACTCAATTGCATGATTTAGAAAGGTTCCCTTAATATTTTGTAGATATCACGACGATTTATTGAACTTGAAACAGAGTGATCTTTTTCTCATAGGACTTAACTTGTTAATATACTAATTTTGATGATAAGTATAATTTTTTAAAGATAACTAATTAAAATAAAAAAAATCAAAATTATTTGATTTTAATGAAAAGATTATAATTTTGTATACGAAAATAGAATAAAAACGTTAGATCTAATTGGCACCATCTCTTTTCTTGTCTATTCTGTAGGGATAATGTAATTTTAAAATGAGAGGCTTTGAATAATAGTGGGACTCATTACGAATCTTGTTACCCCATTGGATCTGGTCAAGCCATTCACGAATCAGCTGGAAATCGTCTCGTTAATCATCACCATCATAATGTAAAAAATATATATATATATAAAATACCAAATATAATTATTTCAAATTAAAATATAAATAAAATAAAATTATAATTATAAAATAAAAATGATCTCAAGAGTCCTTTAAACTTTATAATAAATAAATATTCTTTGCAACTACATCCATAGATCCCTAATAAGTCGTTTATCTTGGATTGAAATAATGAGTATGAACATAATTCATGCAATTTATATCTTAAATGGATTAGAGAGTTTTTTTAGTGGCTAAGCAAAATTTAAGAGTAAATTGATGTTCATATAACTTCAGCGTGATTTAAAATTGCTTTGATTGTGAAGTTGCTAATAATGAAAATTTTCTAAAAAAATCATCTCTTCATGATGAGTTCACCATCTCTTTTCATAGCTTCTAAATTATCATGATTACATTTAAAAGGGTGGAAAATTATTCAATGTGTTTATATTCAAGTTTTTTAAAATTTGATAAATTTTTCATAGAAAGATAAAGGAACATCAGAAAAATAAAGAAGAGAATTAGTTATAAATATTGAAATGTTGTGTTATATTGTAACAATATCTAACACATGCCATATTTTATTCATAAGGTAGCATAGCATTTTAGGCGATATACACATAAACATCGTATTGCCATATTTTTCAAATAATATAAATTTAGATAATGAGCATTTTATTAAAAATTAAGTGCGATGATGATGTCCAAATAGGTTTAAAGTTTTTGTCATAGATAGTGATGTTGTGGTCTTCCTGGAGAATGAGAGTATAAGTGCTCCAAGTTTTGTGATTAGTGTGGCTGGCCCAAACAACTTCACCAATATTATTGTAGATGATGAGGTTATCATCGTGTTGTAGCTTTAGTCACAATTTGAGCCCATATCATTAGTCCCTGTACTCCATATTGCTTTCTTCAAAGTGTCATTATAAAGAACTAGGTTACAATCTTGTTGCATAACAAATGAATAGCCACCATATCTGAGACTCTCCGGCCACAAGCTTTGACGGAATGCAAATAAGCACCAAGAGGGGTCATTGTGGTTTTAAGGGCTATAGCGAACAAGAGAAAGATTATAATCAAGCTGAAAGAAAGAGGCCATTATATGCTTGAATTAATTTGGGAATTGCTTGTCGCTCACATTAATTTTCTTATTCATGATCCTATATATATATAGAACTAGATCATCAAAATAATTTAAAATAAATAAATAAATTTTTAATGGTACAACGTAAAAAAAATTTCTTAAGAAGCTTTTAATTGCATGAAATAAAAAAAAGGTATTTTAAACATTGACCTTCACTAGATGATGAGGCATCTGATAAAATTTGTAAATGCTTATTTGTTAAAATAAATAATATATACAAATTAAGCATAATAATATAAATCATACTCCTTACATGGTTATTACCTTCTTGATAAATTTTAAATGCTTATTCGATAAAGTGACTATTCTTAAAATTCAAATTCGTTAAGAGATGTATTTAATTGTTATTATATGAAAGAATAAGATAAATAATAATCATTGAGCGTATCTTGTGAAATTGATCAATCATCATAGCTTCAAGCAATTAATGAGAGCAAAAAAATGGGTTGTCAATTGACATTATGGTAATCTTGGAGGATAAGATTATAAGTATTCTAGTTTTTGTGATTGGTGTTGTTGGCCCAAAAAGCTTTGCCTTTATTACTGTAGATGATGAGGATTCCATCATGTTATAATTTGAGGATGCAATTGAAGCCCATTCCATTGGTTCCCTCACATCAAACTGCAGTCTTCAAAATGTCATTGTAATGGATGAGATTACAATCTTATTGCATAATAAACGAGTAGCTATCATATGCAAGGAACTCCAATAGCCTCAATCTTTGACTGGATTCCAAAGGGTTTAGGGCCAAGAGGGTTCGGTTTGATTTTAAGGTTCATCATGATGATAGCAAATAGAAGGAGGGTTATAGTTGATGTTAATGACTTAAACTTAATTTTTACGTTTGATATGAATTTGATATATGCTTATATAAAGCACAAATTTTTTTATTAGATTATAAACCTTCAACTTTTTTTTGAGAGGAAGAGTTATAGCCCATATAATAATTTATTCCCTTTAATTTTAACTTAATTTAACTTATAATAGTAGTGATATTAATTTAATGGTGGTTCATTTGGCCTAATCTTTGACTGGATTCCAAACCAATGCCAAGAGGGCTCGGTTTTATTTTAAGGCTCATCATGATGGTAGAAAATAGGAGGTTGGTCATAGTTGATACTAATGATTTAAGCTTAATTTTATATGTTTAATATAAATTGATATATGCTTATATAAAGCATACTTTGAGTTTTTTAAAAAAAGGTTTCTTCGAATAGATTCTAAACCTTCAACCTTTTTAATTGAGAAAAGAAGCTATAGCCTATTGGGCCACACGATTCCTTTATTTTTAACTTAATTTAACTTATAATAGAAGTGATATTAATTTTATAGTGATTCATTTGAATGTTGCATGGATATGCTATGTTAATTAGGATGTGTTAGGGCACATACTGTGCTTCGTTCGGTTACGTATTGCTTATATTTTGAATAATTAAAATGAATGATAATACAAGAGCATTAGTAATTGGCATTCACACATTAATTATATTTTTTAAAATTTGACTATCAATATTTATTAACAAGGTGATGCTAGGCTATGATTTTCTTATAATTAATTTATATGGGCCTTTTGGGATTAATTTTATTTTGTAATTTTATCTTATGTTTGATTTTAATTTTTAAATATATTTATTTGATGTATTTTTATATTTTTTATTCTAAGATTAATTAAATTATTTTTAACCTAAACCCTAATTTTTAAGTTTTTAAGTATTAAGAAAATGATATCACAGCCGGTCACTTGTTATTGGCAATCACCATTATTATTGTCAATCATTGCCGTTCATCGTCAAAAATTACTAACGCTAGCCATCATCACTACTATTGATCACAATAGACTATCATTATTGATATCACTCACATTGATCATCATCATCACAACTTAAAAATAAAATATCATATTTTAAGATACCAAATATAATTTATTTCAATTTAAAAATACAAATAAAATGAAATAAAATAGAAATAAATAAATGTGCTCTCAAGAGTCCCTAAAATTTCTAATAAGTAAATATTCTTAGAACTACATGTATAGATCCCTAATTAGACTTTTATCTTGGATTGATACAATGTATATGATCATGTGAATCGAAAACTTGGATTTAGTATCATATATTATTGATGGATTATTTGAGATTGAATGATTTAAGAAACTTATATCTTAAATGAGTTAGAGAGTTTTTTTTAATATGGATACTCAAAATTTAAGAGTAAATTGACGTTAATGTAACTTTAGCATGATTTTAGATTGATTTGATTGTGATAATAGATGTTGATGCAACTTTATTAGAGAAATTTTTTTTAAGAAAAACTTATCTTCTGATGTTGAGTTCACCATATCACTTGAGAATCAAAATAATAAAATTACATTTAAAGGGTGGGATAGTATTCAGATGTGTTTATATTCAAGTTTTTTAAAAGTTCATAAATTTTTCATAGAAAACAAAAAACAATCGAAAAAATGAAGTAGAGGATTAACTATAAATATTGAAATGTTGTGTTACGTTGTAACAATGTAAAAATACGATTCATATTTTATCCATATAATAGCATAACATTTCAAAAATACATGCAAAAGAGGCATACAAATAAGCATCATATTGTCATATTATTCAAATAATATAAATTTAAATAATCATTTATTAAAGATTAAATGAAGATGTGGTGATCCAAATAAGGTTAAAGTATTTGCCATAGATGGCGGCGTCTTCCAGTAGGATGAGAGTATAAGTACTCCATGTTTTGTGATTGGTGTGGTAAATAGCTTTACTATTGCTATTATGATGAGGTTACCATCATGTTGTAGCTTTAGGTGACAATTTGAGCCCATTTCATTGGTCCTTATACTCCAATTTGCTTTCTTCAAAGAGTTATTATAAAGGACTAGGTTACAATTTTGTTGCATAACAAATGAGTAGACCATGTACTAGAGACTCCCGCCCCAATTCTTGACGGAATCCAAATAAGAACCAAGAGGAATGGGTGATTTTAAGGGGTGTAGTGAACAAGAGGAGGATTGGACTCAAGTTGAAAGAGGAGGCCATTGCAATGCTTGGGAATTACTTGCTCACATTAATTTGTCTATTCATGATTCTATATATATAAGTTTTGATTTGTTGATGTGATAGCTATTAAATATCAATGAATTCCACATTATTTAGATTTGGATAGATTTTGTTGTAATATTATTCAACAAAAATAAATTTTTAATGTTCTATTAGCTTGGAAGATCATAGATTTTAAGGCATAACTTTAGATATTAAATATTAAATTAATCATTTTTAATACAATTTAATTAATTTTACACCATATCTCTGCAATGTTCGATTAGAATTTTAGAAATGATTGGGAAAATCAAAACTGAAGAAATATAGAAAAAAAATTAATTGAAGAAGAATTATAAAAATTACTATATTAATCACGTTTAATTTATAAAAAAAATTTGTGTAAAAATTTATTAAAATTATTGTCTTACTAAGAAAATAATCTAAAGCTTGTCTCTCTTTCATAACAAATCGACTGAAAATCAGTTAAATATTGATTTCTTCTCTTTGCAAGCTATTTGTGGATCAATCAAGAAATGAATGGAAAACTAAGATTCAAAATCCAATTAGATTGTGTGAGCTTAATCTTTCTCATTTTATTTCTCTCTCTCTCTCTCTCTCTCTCTCTCTTCTTCTTCTTCTTCTTCTTCTTCTTCTTCTTCTTCTTCTTCTTCTTTCTTGTCTTCTTCTCCTCTTAAAATCTAAAAAATACATGCTTAGATACATGAGCGGACCTACCTTGAGTTAGATACAACAAGTATTTTAATAGGATTATTTGATTGCTTATTATTATTATTATTTTTAGATTAGGTTAGGATTATTTTGATTATAAGCACAATATTGTACTGTCATGATCATGATAATATTGGAGAAATGTATATTTTAAGGGCATAAAGTTAGATTTTTTTTTTATAATTATAACTAATCCGACTTGATTGCAAGATAACCAAGATCTATTAGGTTATAAATATTTTATTAACTAATTAGTTTTTAATACCATTATTTGCATTCTTATAACTAATTAAAAATTCATATTATTTAAGGCTTTAGAGTATTATAATTATAATTATAATAATATTATTATTAGATTATGATTAGATTTAATTTAATGCATTATATATATTAATATGGTTTGATGATTTTATTGAATGAAGTTGTAGTTAAAGATCTTAAGGGTAGATGGAAAATACTAATTTGACTTGATTGTGGTATAACCTAAGTTAGTTGCCTAGTTGGGTTGCTCCTAATTTGAGAAGGAATTAGTTTATGATTCCATTGTTTGTATGCTTGTAATTAATTAAAAATTCATATTATTTAGTCCTTTGAATTAATACCTATAGGATATTGTTACTTTGGATTCCAAAGAGCATAGATTTGTGTTATCATCACGGTAAGTATCTCTTAAAGGTTAAATATATTCTTCTTTATTAGAGGTATTACATTTAATATTAATATTTGATTTAATAGAATTGTAGCTTACTAGTCTTAGATTACTAATCTTATCTATGATATTAAATTTCTTATGGTAAATGTGATTGTAAATCTCTCTTTTATTATTTACAATGAAATATTAACTCTTAATTTATTACATCATAAATTCATGAAAATTAAAATGATTCCAATAGTAAAAAAGATTTATTTTCATGCATGTTATCTCTATGAATATCATAAAATTTATTATTAAAGTTTATATATTATTATGAAACTTGCAATTGCTATTTTAACTATGCAATATCTATAAAAAGAACTTATGATATATAAAATTATACCATTATGGAATAATATTTGGAATAATATTATAAGATGATAATACTTTAAAGATGATAGTGAAAAGATGTTAAAGTGATTTATGATCATCTTTGGGTGGTGATAATAATAGACAATATTAGGTAATAACATGTGACAAGGATGGTAGATAATATTAGTTAGTGATGGTTAATGATAGACAAGTAATAATATATGAGTCGCAGCAGATGAAACTCTAATGTCTAAGAGATCTCCCTTAATTATTAATGATTTGAGGTATCACAATGACTTAATAAATTATAAATTGAGTAATCTTAAACTTTGCGTTTATCCAATCAAGATTCTTTTTTCGATTAAAAGCATATAAAATTTTAAATGATGTAGATCTTCTCTCCCAAAAGTAACATCAAGTCATAGTTAATTATGTTTCTAAATACTTCTTTTAAGTTTATTTAGACATTCTAGTGTTCTTGATATCATTTAATCTATGTTGTCATACTATACTATCTTAATTTTAAGTTTATAAATTAAGATAAGATAATCTCAAAATTATAACTAAAAAGTTTTCAGCATAGTTATGTAGATTAGCATCAAGAGACAATCAATTGAAAATGCGAGAAGTTAAATTATGATAGTGGTTGATTGGGACATTTTTCAAATAACAAATGAGATTATGAAGTAAAAAAAGATGGATATAAAAATTAGCTGTTACCAAACATTGATCATTATGTCGATATACATCATATCTTGATTCAGAAATATTGAAAGTCAGTTTGATGGTTCTCTCAATCAAAGGAGAGATAGAGTAATTATAAAACATAATATCAAATGCACATGACTAATAGACATTGAATAATGAGGATTAAAATTTTATTTGTCAATTAATATTCGGTATGAATTCATGGGAAGAACTAATGTTGATGTTAGATGAAGATTGATACTTGATATTACTTGATAGTGGGAATCCAAAGTGAGACAGTTATAGTTATCAATATTATACTAAGACCAATAGTAGTAGTCTAGTGAAATTAGGCAAAGATAAAATAACTTGAGAATTCTATAATTTATTTTACTAAAATGTAATTTGTTGAATGTGTGAAAATCTAATCTTTTTATTAATTTATTTAGTAGTGATATGACACTTAAAATAATATTAGTTGAAGCACGAATCTTGATGTTAAAAGCAAGCTGATCCGAAGTTGAAACTAGTCGAGATCAAGCTCTTAAAATATCCTTGGAAACTTTGGGATATCAGTTAAATCTCTAAATAGCTATCAAATATGAAGTGTTTATAGTCAAATCGAGCGTCTCAACAAGCCGACTCCAACAAGCCAAAGATCTTACAATTCCGACTTCATTTGACCATTCAAATGCACAAAATACATCATATGATCAAGGGGATCACTTTGAGCCGTCCGATGAAGTGGGTACGGGTTTTGCATGTATTCTGAGACTCCCTCCCAATCTATAAATAGCCCCTCATTTCTCATATGAGGCGAAGGAGAAGGGAGGCAAGCAAGAGAGAGGAGATAGCTAAAGATCCTCCAACTGTCGTGCCACCACTTTCGGCGGTGTCAATCACCGCCGGCGCCGCCATCACCATACCGTTGATCCTCGCCGTCGTCGACCATTGTTGCGGTCATCATCACCGACCACTATATCGGTCATCGGCATGTCGTCATCATCATCGTCACATCGTCCAACCGTTGTCAACCCGTCATCGCATTCGTAACATCGTCATCAACATTGTCTATTACAAGCAAGTTGTCCATTTCTCATATACAATTCGTAATCCGTATCGGAAGATCTTGTACTCATACATAGTGGAAGCTTTTCTTGGGCAGTGATTTTTCCCTCTTTTGAGATTTTCACATAAAATTGAGTTTTATTGTTCGCTCTTTAAATACCTATGTGTGTCTTTGGACTCCCAAAGAAGCTAAGTAAACTTTTACTCTACGCAGCGGTTTTAAGCACACACAGTTTAACCCTCGTGGAAGAGACCCCTTCAATCACAATTCACAGAACACCCTTGTTATGGCAATAGGGGCAACACTGTAACGAGCCTCGCTCAACTCACTCTGAAACCAATCCTTGAACCAGGATGCTTCACTCACTTCCCCATGCGTGACCTTGTTGGTGGTAGAAATCTCTTTAGAAGATCGTGCGCGCCGAATGGAAGAGTCTCAAAATGAGATGATCAGACTTTTACGAGAAACACAACAACCACTACCATGAAAAACACATCTCTCCCAAGATTGATCGTTAGCCGGGGGAGATCAAAATGCTAATTTCATTGACGCTGAAGTTCCTCCACATAGAGACCGTGATGCTGATCTCCTTGACACCGCTAGTTCTACTCATCCATCATGTAGCTCAACCCATTGTAATCCACCAATTATTATTGACACATTCTCATCCTGTGACCCCACTCGTCATGTTATGTAATTATGACACTTAATGCAAGATGAATTTCACCTTCAAGATATAAATCATCTTCCACCTCACCTTTGAGGAATCCTCACCTTAGTTATTCTTCAATATCCTAGTGGGTTTCAAGCTTCCAAACATTGATTCTATGATGGGGCGGCGACCCACATGAACACATCGACCATTACAGACTATCATGCATATCCAACGAGCTCGACACCGCTTTGTCGGTCTTTCGTTACCCTCAAGGGACAAGCTCACACAGTTCTCTCTTCCAAGGGAATTCCATCCATACTGACTCGCCAAGATTTTTGTAGAACAGTTCATTGTAAATGGAGGATCATTAAAGATTCCTCCCATATCTCTCGCATTCGTCAAAATGAGGAGAATCACTTAAGAATACTTCCAGAGGTTCTCCTTAGAAGCTCGCCACAGTAGTGACCCCATTAGAGGAGTTTTCCTTGGAGGACTCGTCAGCTCTTTTACTCACTAATGCAGACATACTCATATCGACTTGGTTCATCGTGTGGAAGCACAAATCTCTCTGATGAGGCTATTGCCCATCGTAAATAATTTGAGCAATCTAGAGAAAAACATAAAAGCACCCAGAATGCGGACCGACGGTCTATCAAAAGAAGCAACAAGGCGTGATCTCCCTCACAACCCCATATCAACGCGTGAACCACGACGAAAAGGAATACGCCCGGAACACATCTCGTGTTAACCTCCTAATGGTTATTCGAGATGAAGAAAATATCAAGTAGCTGCATCCACTGAAACCAAATTTAGGAAATCAAGAGCAATATTGTCACTTCCATCGAAGTCGTGGACATACTACTGAGGCATGCAAACAACTCAAAGAAGAAATTGAGAAGCTCATTCAAGAGGATATCTATCGATTTGTGAAGAATCAATCGACTCATAAACATACACCTCCAATTGGGGCAACCAGGACAATCATCGAAACAACAAACAATCATCAAAATTGGAGAAATTGAAACAATCGGGAGGACCAATACTATCTAATCAAGTTCTCATTACCATCTCAAGAGAGCGGAGTTAAAGAAGTCTGGTGATCATTCCATCACTTTTAATGACTCGGACTTAGAAGAGTACATGTTCCTCATCAAGATCCACTTGTCATCACACGAGGATCGGTGACCCATGCTATAATGTTAAGAGAATTTTGATTGACAATGGAGTTTTGATGTCTTATTTTACTCCATATTTCTTAGCATGGGCCTGGTTAGGGAAAAGCTCCAACCCATTGCAGGACCATTATACGGGTTTGATAATCACCCTGTGCGAGTAGAGGGGACAATCACCCTTCCTGTTGTCCTTGGTGAATTTCCTCGACAAGTGACTCATTTAATCCAATTCATGGTGGTCAAGTCAGATTCGGCATATAACGCCATCTTTGGAAGGCCCCTCCAATCAATTTTTTGGTGTAATCACTTGATCTCATCTTAAGATGAAATTTCCAACCCGTGAGTTGGGTGATGGAAATCAACAGATAGCCATCATGTTCAGACAAACCACCCTTCTATGACCTTCATCATCAAGATTTTAATTTTCGAGATGAAGAAGTACCTCAGAAAGCTTCGCCTGTAGAAGACTTGTTCTCTGTTGTATTATCAGATGACCAACCACCATGAATAGTTCAAGTGGGATCCATGCTCTCAGAAGAACAAATGAAAAAATACATAGACTTCTTGCCGAAATCAAGACATCTTGCTTGGAGTCCGACGGATATGCGAGTCAATGTAATCATGCACTCCACAAGATCGATCCGATATTCAAACCGATCATCCAAGAAGCAAGTTTTGCACGATCGCCTCCGGCTATTGACAAGAAGTTAACAAGCTTAGAAGCGGGATTCATCGAGAGGTACATTACCCTACATGGCTAGCAAAATGTTGTCATGGTTAAGAAAATAAATGGAACATGGAGAATGTGTATTGATTACACGACCTAACAAGGCTTGCGAAAGATAGTTTTCCTCTTCCTCGAATCATCAATTGGTTGATGCTACATCGGACATCAAATGCTCGCTTTTTGGATGCTTACTCGTTACAACCAAATAAAATGAACCGGATGAAGAAGCTATAGCATTTCAAACATATAAAGGTTTATCTTGTTACCAAGTTATGTCATTTGATTAAAAAATCTTTACTATCAATGCCTTATGAATAAGGTCTTTAAAGACCTTTGGAGGTATATGTGGATGACATGTTAGTGAAAAGCTTGAAAGAATCACAACATATTTTTGACTTAGAAATATGCTTTAACCTTCTTTGACGTTATAACATGCGACTCAACCCGACTAAATGTTCTTTTGGGGTTACGTCGGGAAAATTTCTTGGATTTATGGTAACCCAAGCTCTCAAAAATATGACTCCTCCGAAGAATATTAAGGAAGTTCAACGTTTGAATGGATGAATTACTGCGTTATCCCGCTTCCTAGCCCATTCTGGGGATAGATACTTGCCATTCTTTAAAATATTAAAGGAGCTAAAAATAATAATTTTCAATGAACTGAATGTGAATGTCGCTTTTGAGCTAAGAGTATTTAGCATCTCCACCCCTACTATCCAAGCCTATTCAAGGAGAGATGTTATACTTATATCTCAGTCTCTTCCATGCGATAAGCTCCGTTTTAGTGCGAGAAGAAATGGGATACAATGACCAATTTATTATATCGAAAATTCTCGATATAGAAAGTCATTATCCACTTGCGATAAGGTGGCTCGGCTTTAGTTTTCAAAATTGTCCATACTTCCAAGCTCACATACTATCGGTTTACACTCATTTATCATTAAGCGCCATCCTACAAAAACCAAAAGCATCTGGGAGGTTAATCAAATAGTCCGTAGAATTGGGAGAGTTTGATATAAATTTTCTACCTCGCTATAAAGTCTCAAGTACTCAAGACTTTATAGTGGAATGCCTTGCAGAGGAGCTATCTCTACATGCCTTTGTCTCCTCAATGGACCCTCATGTTGATGGAGCTTAGAAATCGTGTGGAATCTTACTTATTTCCCCAATACCTTAGAGTATGGACTTCTAAAATTTCACTAATAATATGGTGAATATGAGGCTCTTATGCGGGGTTGAGACTTGCCATTGGGTGAAGCTCAAGACTTAGTGATGACTCTCTTATGCCTCCCAAGTTGAGGGAAACTTTAATGCTCATAATCCCAGCCAATACCTCCACTTGGTGAAGTCTCTTCTTGCCCATTTCAAGACACATCAAATCATTCACATACCGAGAGAGAATACTGAATTTCACAGCTTCATTTTCTTGAGATCTGTTAAGAAGGCATGTTGAAGAAATATATTTTTCGAGTATCCAAGGGTCATGGGTGATTCAAGCAATTGATGAGATAAAGGAACATTCGTGGATGGACCCCATCCTGTCTTTTCTACAAGAAGGAACTCTCCCTGAAGACCCAACATCTCACAGACAAGCTTCAAACTTTACTATTATCGGAGGTGAACAATACAAATGAGCTTTCTGATACCTCAAATGTCTCTCACCTTGGAGGATTACGCATTAAGAGAGGTTCACTGGATATGTGGAGAACACCTAGGAGGAAGGTGCTAGCCCATAAAATTATAAGCAAGGGTTCTATTGGCCTACGATGAAATAAGAGCCTTGGAGTTCACAAAAAAATGTGCAAGTTATGCACTCTAACCTCCCTCACATGCATCTGAGCTCTCATCCATTCAAAGCCCGGCCTTTTGCTCGATGGGGATTGATATCATGGGACCTTTTTTGATAGCATCGCACGAAAGTTCATCATTTTAGCCGTCGACTACTTCACTAAATGGGTGGAAGCCGAACCACTCGCTAAAATTATGGAGGCAAATGCTAAACAATTTGTTTGGAAAAATATAGTATGTCGATTCAGTCTTCCTGCAAAGATCATCACTGACAATGGAACCCAATTCAGTTTTTACGTCCTTTTGCAAAGATCTTCACATTCGCATGCGGTAAACTCAAACTAACAGGCGGTAATAGGACTATACTCAAAGGACTAAAACACGTCTGAGAAGGGGGGCAATGGGTTGATGAGCTTTCTAATGTTCTTTGGGCTTACCATCACGCACCCGGTGAGACACATTATAACTTATGTTTTGCACAAAGCTATTATACCGATGATATCGGGTTCCAAGTCCAAGAGTTCAATTATTCAATCATGGCGATAATGAAGAAAAACTCCGACACACGGACCTACTCCCAAACTCGTGACATGGACTGCCCGGTTCTATCACCAAAGGGTAGCTCGTCACTTCAACAAAAGTAAAATCTCCCATATCTTGGTGACTTGGTCCTATGAAGTCTCAAGTGCAAAGGCCCTCAACGATAAACTCTCACCTCTTTGGGATGGCCCATATGTGGTTATAGCTATGGTGAAGGAACTTTCAAGCTCAAGGATTGAGGAAAAAACCTCTAACTTGGAACACTAGAATCTCAAAATATTATCGTAATTCCTACGCATAATTATCATAACTTTTATTTTGTCTCTCATTTCTTCTTGTAGCAAACCCACTTAGGGATAAAGACTTGTTGTTGTTGTTGTCATTTCTCTTAAAACTCATATCGTGTTAAAATCATCTTATGATTGTATCCAACTTATCAAAATAATGAATTTATAGCTTTCTTCTTACAAACTTCTTCTTCATTTAATCCTCCCACTTGAGAAATATACAACTCACGTTATATCTCTGAGATCAATCCCAAGGGGACTTTCCACGACCTCTTCCACAAGTCATCATCGACAACCTAGGATAGGTCAAAAGGTCCGGTGGACTCTTCCTCTTCCATAGTTAGTCGCCGGTGAAGACTCGACAAACAACCAGATAGGTCAAAAGGTCCTTGGTGGACTCTCACCTCTTCCATATAGGTTAACATCATAGTCTCGACAAACAACCTGGATAGGTCCTCAGTGGATTCAATTCAACCTCATCCGTACAGGTTAGCGTCGTCGAATAATATTCTGACCAATTATCCCGGATAGGTAAAAATAAAATAAGAGCGCATCATCTAAAAAAAATTGATAGCATTAACATGATGATATAAGAAAGAATCTCGATACACACTAATAACAATACATATATAAAAAAAGCATCCTCAAGTGATGATACATCATATTGGTGATATCAACGTCCTCCTCACCACTAGGAGATACTCCCTTGGACTCACTCTCAACTCTTTCATCTCGAATCGAAGAGTCTTGATACTTGGTCGGAGATAGATCCTCAATACTGCTCTCTTGCGATGTACTGCACGATTCCTTTTTGGAACCCTGATGAAGCCCTCTAAACATTGGTGCTCCAAGTCCTTCACTTCAACATCAAGTATATGATTGAGCACATGGTCTTGAGTGTACCAGATAAGCCGGAGTTCTTAAAGTCTTCCACCTTCAAGGAGATTTCATTTGCTTCCGACATTATATGCTCCTTCTCGAAAAGATCTAATGCTTTCTTCTCAGTTCGAGAGCTCTCTTCTCCGCTGCAAGTGCCATGAGTCTTTTCTCTTTGAGTCTCGTCCTCACCTCAATCAACTCATCATCAGTGCTCCACCTCCGACGGAGAGAAAGAGACATGTTGCTAGCTGTTCACCCGCACAAAGTCCTCCTTGGCTTTAATACTCATCTTTCGCTCATACTCGCCTTGCGGATATTTTATCTTCACAAATTAGTATTCTACTCATCTAAGCGACACTCAAATGAGCCGCCTCTAATGTTTAGCTTACCTATAAAGAAAACCATCATAAATATTATACAAAAGAAAAGAAGAAGTAAAGAAGAAAGGGAAGACAACCACTAATTCATCCGCCGTTGGACAAGCATATGTGATTTAACACCTCTTCAGAATGTGCGACTTGAAACGAACTCCCCATCATGAGTTAAAAGCCTAAACTCTCGGAGGTCAACTAAGGGCTTAACATCTTCTTCACAGATATCTGACGTAGTCACTTCAGTGCATGTCTTCTTTTTCTTTAGGGAAGAAACATTGCCACAACCTTGATTTCGTGACGGGCTTCTTGAAAGAACCCTATGAATATGAGGAGACCTTTCATTACCTTTACTTGATCTCTTTAATGGAAAAGAATGAGATCTCCCTGCCTGGATAGAAAGGCCAACCTTGAACATTCTATCTTCAACTATATATTTGCTGAAGCTCCCATTTCACTGGATGGGTAACTCGAATCTCGCACCAGCGATACCTACACGCATTTCATGCCCTCGCATCGCTTCCATAGTCATAATCTTGTTCTATGAATATGCCGTCAAAATGTGTAGTTAATGGACCCTCAAATTTCATTGAAGAATTTGCTATTTTTAAGTATTTGACATATATTTTTGGATGATTGAGATAATGTCATCCAAAAATAGGGGGGCAACTGATATGACACTTAAAATACTATTAGTCGAAGCACGAATCTTGATGTTAAAAGCAAGCTGATCCGAAGTTGAAACTGGTCGAGATCAAGCTCTTAAAATATCCTTGAAACTTTGGGATATCAGTTAAATCCCTAAATAGCTCTCAAATATGAAGTGTTTATAGTCAAATCGGCCTGACGAGCCGGTTCCAACAAGCCAAAGATCTTACACTCAATTCAATTGACCATTTAAATGCACAAAATACATCATATGATCAAGGGGATCATTTTGAGACGGGGAGGGTGGGTTTTGCATGTATTTACAGAGACGCCTCTAATCTATAAATAGCCTCATACGGAGGAGGCCGAGAAGGAAAGCAAGAAGAGGAGAGAGCTCTAAAGATCCTCCAAGCACAATCGTGTCGCCACTGACGTCAATAACCACCGCGCCGCCATCATACCGCCATCGCCGATCCTCGCCGCGTCGACCATTGTTGCCGGCCATCATCACCCACTATCGTCATCGCCATCAACATTAACATCATCAACATTCGTCAACATCGCCGTCAACTTCGTCGTCCACATCGTTGCCAAACATCGTCGCCAACATTGTATTACTAACCTGTCCATCTCATATACAATTCGTAATCCGACGGAAGATCTTATACTCTGAAACAGATACATAGTGGAAGCTTTTCCCCGTAGTTTTTCCCTCTTTTTGAGGTTTTCCACGTAAAAATTTTGGAGTTTTATTGTTCGCTTTTAAATTCTTCGGACTCAAAGAAGTAAACCTTTACTCAACCGCAACTGGTTTTCTAGCACGCAACAAGTAGGTACATATTTGTTATTTTGAAGAAAAAAAAATTGTCACTCCATTGCATGATATAGAAAGGTCCCGTTGATATTTTGATATTTTTGGAACAGCTCACCAACTTATTGAACACAGAATTGATATATCCTATTCTCAAAACTCAGCCTCTTGATATAAGCATTTTAGCCTATATGTATATGTGTATATATATATATATATATATATATATATATATATTGATATGATATTGAAAATTCTACTAGTCGATGCATGAATCTTGATGTTGCAAACAATCTGATCCTAAGTCGAAACTAACCCAGTTCATTCTGAAAATTCCACTGTTGGTCACTGTCGGCCGCCATCGTTGACCATCGTCGTTGGTCACCGCCATAGACCACAGTCGGCCCCCACCATCGGCCACCACCGCCGATCCTCGCCGCCATCGACAACCGTCGTTGGTCACCGCCGCCGACCACCGTTGTTGGCCGCCACCGCCGATCCTCACCGCCGTCGACCACCGTCAGCCACTATTTTTGGTCAACACCGACCGCCGTCACCGATTACTACCACTTGACAGTCATCAGATCATCACCGACAACCATCATTCACTATCGCCGATCGCCATCACCACCGTTATACAACTACCGCCAGATAGCTATTATCACTGATTCGGATTTCGCGGTTTTCTCATACAACTCTAATTTCATTATCTTAAAACTTAAACTTTGACTTCAAATAGATATATAGTGGTAATATTTTATCAAGGCAGCAATTTTTTTCTCTTTTCAGTTTTTCTACATAAAATTTAGGCGACCTTGGATTGCAAATAAGACGCGAAATTTTATTCTACCGCTAAAAATTTTTTGACATATATATATATATATATATATATATATATATATATAAGATAATCAAGTAATAGAAATAATTTAAAAAATCAAAACCATTTTATTTTCAAATATAAAATTACGTTTATTTTATTAATTTTATTAGACGAAATTGAATCAAATACACTAGATCTAATTATCTCCTGATCTGTTTTCTTATCTATTTCCGAAGGCACGACGTAATTTGACATCGGATAACAGTGGGACCCACTGTATAATATTACAATAGTCAAAGGGGGTCAATATGCTTCAAGGAATTGTCTCTGAGACCCGGAGAAAAGAGGCGAACACACGAAACAATCAGCACATAAGTAAAATTCAATCTAATTTGATTATACTTTGAATAATTAAAAAATATTATAATATGAGAATATTAATATATGGTTGGCTTCCACTCAAAAATTAAATTTTTTATTTGACTTTCGATATTTATATGCAAGCTGGTGTTAGACAACTATTTTACTATAATTAATCTATAACTAATAAGTGTCTTTGGAGATTAATTTTATTTTGCATTGTTATCATTATTTTATTTTATTTTAAAATTAAAGTATTTTATTTTTAAAAATAAATAAATTTTTTTTCAAAATATCCAAAATAAAATTTAGATTTTTTTAGGTATTAAAAATTATCATTATGATTTATCTATCATTGTAAATTATTATTGTTGTTACTGATCATTATTGATTGACGCTAAATATAGTGAATAGCAGCTCTAATGATGAGTTCACATTCTCCATCATAATCTCAAAAATATCTCTAGAGACGTTTATATCTCTAGAGACGTTTATATTCTAGGTTTTAAAAGTTGATGAATTTTTCATAGAAGAATAAACAAATAATTTGAAAACTCTTGGCCTATATTAATGGCAGCCTACTAGCTAACAGTGCACACATTCATTATAGTAAAGGGCAATCTCAACACAAAAACTAAGTCTAGTAGATTTTGAACTACTGACAAGTAATGCCATTAGTGATCTCATATGTGTTGCTAGTAGGATCAGTTGGATGTAGGTCATAGGGGCCCATTACTCAACTAGATGCCCAATTTCTATTCATCACCCCTAATTGTTGTTTCTACCTCATTTTATTCCACCAACGATGATGCCATGAGCTCATCATCACATCATAAGAGGAGAAGTCAATTGCTTATTTGTGCTTGTCGTTCAAAAGGAAGAGTGCACAGTGATTGGAATCTCTTTTTGAGTGAAAAGTATTCTTAAAGGAAGATAAGGTAAAGACCACAATCTTACTATTTTTATAAACAATATCTTTGGGCATTTGCAATATTGATGTTCATGTATTTCTACTCAAGGGTCATGAACTTATGAAAGAGGTCTTCGAATCAAGAAAATTTGGCTGAAAGGTGCCCACTAAGAGTACTAAGAGTACGTACCTCACCAAAGCTGAATTTTTGTAAATGATCATTTTTTTCATTCCTTACATCTTGCTTGTGCTAGATGCATGGGTTCTCCAAATAGCCATATATATTTATAAATATTGGAGACTTACTCGGTCTATGTAGATTCCCATGTTTGGGACCTATCCCACTATTCGTCGCTTCACAACATTTTATTCCATATATAATATAGCCATGAGGAGAAGTTAATGGCTTTGTAATTCTTATCCTTCGAAAGAAAGAGAGCATACTAATTGGAATTTCCTTTTGTAAATGGAAAAATTTTACCTTTGAGGTTGATATGACCGAAAATTCTCAAGCAAATCTTAATGCCGCAATCAGTGGCGGTGATCAAGACTTAAAATATCATTGAAAACTTTTGGACATCGTTAAATTCCTAAAAGCTCTCAAATATGGAGTGTTATATAGTCAAATCGAATCTCGAAGCCGATTCCAACAAGCCAAAGATCTTACAATTTCATTTGAGAATTCAAATACACAAAATACATCATATGATCAAGGGAATCATCGAGTCGTCAGATGGAGAGGAGTGGTTCGATTTTGCATGTATTTCTGAGCGCCACTCCAATCTATAAATAATCCTCATTCTCATATGAGGGGAGGCCAAAGAGAGGAGAGAGCTCTAAAGATCCTCCAAGACTGCGCCACCCTTTCGATGGTCATCAACCATGCCGGTGATCGCTGATCTTGCCCGTCTCTGATCATCATGATGACTTTGATGATTTCTGCATTTCGCGATTGTTCTCATTTGCGATAATTGTTCCCGCATTTCTACGGTGATTTCTCCATGATTCATCATCTACTACTTGGATTACAACTTGATCATGTCACATAGTTGTTCCTTTCTGTAATCCGTTATCGAAGATCTTTCAGAAACAGATACATAGTGGAAGCTTTTTCTTTGGCTAGGCATGGATTTTCCCTCTTTTTTGAGGTTTTCCGTAAAATTCTGAGTTTTATTGTTCACTCTTTAAATACTTGTGTGTGTCGATTTCATAAATAAAACTAAAACTCTACTATTTTTTCACGCGCAGAGGTATTATCATTTGTTGGGTAACTCTATTTAATGTAATGTTAATGAAATATATTTAACATTATTTTGATAATATTTTGTTTATATTAAACCTCCAAGAGATTGAAACTCTAATTTCTATCACAAACACAATAGCTTTAGCTCATAAATATTATCACTTATAATATAGTCATAACACAACACATTATCAATTTAATACAAGAAATTTTATCATAATAGTTATAATACAATAAAATTGAACTCAAGTGAGAGTTCTCATCACTTGAGACCGATGAAGCCAATCTCTCATTCAAATTTATTTACTAATATTATTAGAATCTTAAATGGATATACTCTTTCTCATTAAAACTAGTGTTTTCTTCTGATAAAGATGACAAATATGAAGTGAAAAAAACACTATTAATTTAGAAAATAACTCAAGTAACACAAACTCAGTCTATTATTCATACTTTTATTATTAATAAATCAAACGATAAGGAATTAGAAAAGATGCTAAAAAGCTGAGTATTTGTAGATCCAGAATAACGTAATGGAAAAAAAAAAACTGATTGCTTTATGTGATAGATATTAGCCTTTCTTATTTTAATATATAATTTTTTATTGCTTGCATACTTTGGAGGTATTAAATTTGAATTTTAATCGTACTTCATAATGTGTGCAAAGCTCATCCTATTAGTTTATTTATATGTATCTCGATACTATAAATTTGACTATATGATTGCCTCATGCTGCATATACTTTTCGTTTCATTGAAAACTTTAATTATTTGCACATATTTTAAGACGATAAATTATAATCTCACTTTATAATACGAGCAATTGTTTAATTAAAACTTTAATTAGCGTCTTATGTTCGTTTGTATGATATATTGAGAATCCGGTGGTATGATCATTTTGGCACTTATTCAATCAATCGAAGTAATATTTATTTTCGTTGTATTTAGTTTTGAATTCTTTGAATTTATGAATTTTTATGAAGCTTGATTTGTTCTTATTGCTGAGCTTCTGATTCTCTACAAGTTCATCATGTCTAGTATTGATGCTCATTCATGGACAAATTGTTGCATCTTCTTTATGCTTGCTCATGCATATCCAACTTTTTAGTTCTTTCAAAATAAAATGTAAGTATCATCTGAATGTTTACCGAAAGATCACATGTAATGCATATAGGTGAATGTAGTATAAACTTCTATTTCTCTCAATTTTTTTATTCTTTCAGCTCTTCTTAATACTTTCAAAGAGAGCTATAATAAAATTAAATCATTCATTTAGTATCTTTATTTGCATTAGGTGCAAAGCTATCAAGGCATATTTTTGCTTGCAAGCGACCCATCAAGCTCTCTTGTAAATCACCTTTCGAATCTAACTTGAGCTTTATTTTCATGTGGAAGATGAATTTCAAGCATAGTATCCTTTTTGTCTTGTATAAGTTCTGAGTCTTGCTCACATTTGAATCTACTTCTTATAATTATTTGGATACAATACGACCCAAATATTCATTGAATTTATCATTTGAGATGTGTAGAATCTCTTGTAAGACTTGTTTTACAATTCTTTTTGTCCAAGGCTAAGCTCGTAAATCCACGATAAGCTTCATTTGTACTAATAATGAGCTATTGAGTTGTATTACAAATATCATTTGAATTTGCTTGTTGTAGCTTGATTTTTTTTTTCTTATTTTGATGGTTCAGAAGTTTTATATTCAACTTAAATTTAATTTGATATTCAATTTAACTCTAAAAATCTAGCTAAATGTCGTATCCGTCATCCCTGTAGGAGATCGTCGAGGTTGCTTTGACCCTCTCATGCGTTCTCTAGCCGGTCGATGTCTTCAGCGGTCGTAGTCTTCAATCCAACCTCTTCTAAGTCTGAGTCTTCAAATATCTGCAGTTTTGATTTAAAATTTAATTTAGGCTTAAATTTTATTTTATGATAAATTATTGAAGTTTTCTGTCGATTTAAATTTGGGCAGCCTCTCGGCATTGTCACTCGTAGATTCTTGAGTGTTTTGTCCTAACACTCTTCTAACATTGTCGCGTCGGTGTGTGCGATACTGATCATAATCTTCAAACCTGTCACACTCTTTTAAGCATAGAGGGGTCTTCAAATACCTTCCATCAAGCATATAAGCAAATGCCAATGCAGCCTTGAAACGAGCCATTTTCGACCCTGATGATGAACAAAAGTGCACAAGAGTCGGGCGGGTTATGATTGACTTCCTTCTCTAAAGTCACACAGTTGAGAGCACGCAAAATCTTCAAATTTTTAGTCGAGGAGAAAAGCCTGAACAGAGCGCTCGGAGGAACATCATCCCTAGAAACATCCAATCCGACAAGATTTGAAAGCTCTCTCCAGTGAGCAACTGCTGATGCCCACTTCAAATTTCGGGAACCTGCAATTGACAAGAACTTTAGGCATTCCATTCCACCTTGCCAAGGGCGGTCTCATCAATGTTCACACAATCAATAAGCAATCTCCTCCAACCAAGAACTGTGCCTCGCCAAGGCGCCGATGGCGAGACCATAAATCTCCCGGACACATGAGAAGCGCAACCTTCTTCTCGAGCAGCACATGGCCATGTGCCGGATGGCATCGCTGCTGATCTTCTCACATGGATCGGGGCCAATTTGGGCTCTCCAGTGCCTCATGTCTAGTAGCAATCACCGATAGTATCACATCAGTGATGTCACGACAGTAATCCCTTGAGATCTCATGCAAGCCACGGGCATGGAGGTTTATAATGGCAGCAGTCGACACTGATCCCCGGAATCAAAGATGGTGGAGTTTAAGCAAATTCCAAAGGCACGGTGAGGAGCCAAGGAGGCGCCAGGTTCGGCAGATGGAAGAGAGATAAGCCCGATCACAGTAGCTAAGGCAAGAGAAGAGCTGAATCACGGAGTCATCGGGAAGGTGAGTCCACTCTACCTCGTGATCGCCCGTAATTTCCCCACAAGGACGGCAGGGAGGACGGGAAGGCACTCGAACTGGAGTGGATGGAAAGAGTTTGTTCGGCCTGTAGTAGCAGCTGATGGGCGAACGGAAAGGAAGCTCTGCTACTGTTCAAACGGACGAGGGAAATTGTCTGCATGTGGCATAGTGCGTGCGACTGGCTCGATTTCCCGTCTAAGAGAAAATGAGAGCGGGAGGGAGGAGAAGTTTTTACGGCGCTCGAATGGGAGTTTCCTTTAGAGGATCGCAAGAGAGCTGCTTGGTTTGGCTGTCCAACAAGAGGAGTAGCGACGGGAGGAGGGAGGAGGCTTGCGGGTCTGTTGCAAGGCACGGATGAACGAGAGCGGAGAGCAGCTCATTCGGCTTGCTGCAGTGACCGAGAGGGATCAGGAGCTTGTTCCTTCAGTTAGGAGAAAAAGATCTCCCCTCGCGAAAAGAAGAAGAGTGGGAAATGAAGGAGAAAATAATGCCGTCGCACGTAACTACGTGCACTCAATCCATAGACGCATGTGTCCGGTTTTTCCCGTTTCTGCCGATTATAACGGCGAGATCGGACGGCTTTCCCGCCCGACCCGTAGCGTCGATGGCGTATTAACGGACGGCGTATCATTTCCAGCGACCAGCCCGTTAGCGTTGTTCAAAAGCGGAGAAGAAAGAACGAAACATTCCGGCGTTACATTCCTCGCGAAGGATTTTTTCTCGCCAGCTCCCGTTGTCGATCGGCGCCGCGTGGACGTCTTCGATGGTATAGAAATCATGGTATTGTAGGTGACTACATGGTATATTTCGAACTTGAATGAATTTAGGGTTTACTCGTTCTTCTCGATTACTGATGAAAGATTGGTATTTTTTATATGTTATTTTGTATCTACTCTCTGTACCTCTTTGGAGTCTGACAATTTGACCTTTTTTCCATTTTTTTTGCCAACTCCTTATGATTATGTTCATTATATTCAAAGGAAGCATTTGATGGCGGTTTGGGTGGTTTACGGGTGGTTTTTTGCGTACTCTTCTGTACCTCTGAGTGACCATTTTGACCTTTTTCCCAATTTATTTTGCCAACTCCTTTATGATTATGTTTGGGCATTATAATGGAAGCATTTGATGGCGGTTTGGATTTGGGTGGTTTAGTGCATCTGTACCTACCTCTTTGGAGAATTGACCATTTTGACCTTTTTCAGTTTTTTTACCAACTCCTTATGATTATGTTTAGGGCATTGCTATAATGGAAGCATTTGATGGCGGTTTGGGTGGTTTTGGGTGGTTTAGTGCATCATGCATGTGTGTACCTCTTTGGAGAATTACAGACATTTTGACCTTTTTTCATTTTTTTTTTTATGATTATGTTTAGAACATTACAAAGAAGCATTTTTGATGGCGGTTTGGGTGGTTTTGGGTGGTATGCATCGTACATGTGTACCTCTTTGGAGGGTATGACCTTTTGATCTTTTTTCCATTTTTTGCCAACTCCTTATGATTATGTTTAGAGCATTATAATGGAAGCATTTGATGGCGGTTTGGGTGGTTTTATTTAGCATCACTGTACCTCTTTGGAGGTGGACCATTTTGACCTTTTTTTATTTTTTTTCCAACTCTTATGATTATGTTTAGAATTATTATAAGGAAGCATTTTTGATGGCGGTTTGGGTGGTTTGGGTGGTTTAATGTACTCATGTACCTCTTTGGAGGTGCAGACCATTTTGATTTTTATTTTTTTGCCAACTCCTTATGATTATGTTTAGAGCATTATAATGGAAGCATTTGATGAGTTTGGGTGGTTTGGGTGGTTTTTTTGCATCGTACCGGTACCTCTTTGGAGGTCAGATCATTTTGATATTTTCATTTTTGCCAACTCCTTATGATTATGTTTAGAACATTGCAAAGGAAGCATTTGATGGCGTTGGGTGGTTTACGGGTGGTTTAGTGCATCGTACCTGTGTACCTCTTTGGAGAATATCATTTTGACCTTTTTATTTTGCCAACTTCTTATGATTATGTTTAGAGCATTATAATGGAAGCATTTGATGAGTTTGGGTGGTTTTGGTGGTTTAGTGCATCGTACCTGTACCTCTTTGGATGATCATTTTGACTTTTTCACATTTTTTTTAACTTCTATGATTATGTTTAGAACATTATAATGAAGCATTTGATGGCGGTTGGTGGTTTGGGTGGTTTAGTGCATCGTACCCTGTGTACCTCTTTGGAGGAGTACGACCTTTTTGAAATTTTTTTGCCAACTCCTTATGATTATGTTTAGCATTATAAGGAAGCATTTGATGGCGGTTTGGGTGGTTTGGGTGGTTTAGTGCACACATGTGTACCTCTTTGGAGACTGAGACCATTTTGACCTTTTTTTCCCAATTTTTTTGCCAACTCCTTATGATTATGTTTAGGGCATTACAATGGAAGCATTTGATGGCGGTTTGGTGGTTTTTTTGGGTGGTTTAGTGCATCGTACCACTGTACCTCTTTGGAGTATACCATTTTGACCTTTTTCCATTTTTTTTATCAACTCCTTATGATTATGTTTAGAATTAATGGAAGCATTTGATGGCGTTTGGGTGGTTTGGGTGGTTTAGTGCATCGTACTGTGTACCTCTTTGGAGGTACACCATTTTGACCTTTTTTTTTTTTTTACAACTCTTATGATTATGTTTATTGCAAAGGAAGCATTTGATGGTTTGGGTGGTTTGGGTGGTTTAGTGCATTCTGTCTGTGTACCTCTTTGGAGGTAGACCATTTTGACCTTTTTCACATATTTTTTTGCAACTTCTTATGATTATGTTTAGAACATTGTAAAGGAAGCATTTGATGATTTGGGTGGTTTGGGTGGTTTAGTGCATCGTACTTGTGTACCTCTTTGGAGAATGGATCATTTTGACCTTTTTCATTTTTTTTGCCAACTCTTATGATTATGTTTAGAATTTAAAGGAAGCATTTGATGGCGGTTTGGGTGGGGTGGTTTAGTGCATGTACTTATGTACCTCTTTGGAGGTACTGATCATTTTGACTTTTTCACAGTTTTTTGCCAACTCCTTATGATTATGTTTAGAACATTATAAAGGAAGCATTTGATGGCGATTTGGGTGGTTTAGGTGGTTTAGTGCATCGTACCTGTACCTCTTTGGAGGTACATCATTTTGACCTTTTCACATTTTTTGCCAACTCTTATGATTATGTTTAGAACATTGCAAAGGAAGCATTTGATGGTAGTTTGGGTGGTTTTGGGTGGTTTAGTGCATCGTACCACTACCTCTTTGGAGTACAGATCATTTTGACCTTTTTTCCAATTTTTTTTTGCCAACTTCCTTATGATTATGTATAGGGCATTCTGGAAGCATTTTTGATGGCGGTTTGGGTGGTTTGGGTGGTTTAGTGCATCACGTTTCATTTACCTCTTTGGAGAATTCATTCTGACCTAATTACTTGTCTTAAATGGGATAAGGTGCAGCCTACCACTGAAATGTGTTGATAATTACTGAGCTTTCGGAAACATATTTTAAAGAAGCTTCATCTCCATCAATTCATTAGACTCCATGATCAAGCAAGACTTCGGTTGCCATTACATCGATCTGGGGACACTTTCTGGGTGGGCGGTACATTCCTTTCACCCGATGAAGTTGCATTGATGATAGGGATGCCAAGAGGAGAAGGTTGTATGGTATCAATCCTTGACTCATTGATTCTGAAAGACTTGAGAATTGAGATGGCTACTACAGTTTGTGCGGTTGTATATCGTTTCTTCTCAAATCTATTTTTTGTATATCACAATTACAGGGTGGCATCGAATTGATTGCATAGATAGATTTCTTGAGTACAAGGCGGCCATTTGGGACTTCTAGTCTCCCAATTTGATGTTATTGCATCAAAGATTGAAGGCATTTGGTTACATGAGCGATTTGTCACTCTTCGATGGTATGTTTTATATCTCCATTAATGTGAAATATAATGTCTTGAAGTTTCTTGTTTATATTCATTGTAGATATGGCGGTACATAAGCATCATAAAGTCATCGAACCTGTAGCCACATTATCTTTGCGATGGGCTAAAATAGAGTTCCCAAAAAAATGCTTTCACTGGTTTGGGAGGACGCATCGGGTGACATATAATAATATCACTTAGTTCAAATAAGAATGTATCCATTTATGTTGTATGTCTTCAAAATTTTTTATCCTTTTACCAGTGCGCCTTTCATTAGAGGAATTGGCTCCTTCGGTCAGTCCCCCAACAATCTATATAGAATGGTAGTCCCATTTTAAGTCCAATGCCCACTCTCCCTATATCTCTCCTCGATATTCTCCCGTCAGTGTTTCGCCCTCTGCTGCTACCCCACAGAGACTTTGTGGTGGAGAGGATGTTTAGGTTTGAAGGACTGAGAGAAGATCGTCTTTCCATACAACAATAAGCGAGAGGTTGGATGGGCTTGATTTGAGTTCTTTGTGAGGATGTTCTATCCAGTGAGTCCCCAAATGCTGGGGGGGTTCTAGGGGTCACCAGGAAACTCGGGAGGCTACCAGGAGCTTCCCCACGTGGATGGTACACGGGAGACTACCACCTGCCCACGAGGGAGGGGTGAGGAAGCTCTTGTGGAGGCTACCACGAGATTCCATTCTTGAGTTGGATACTTGGGGAAGCCCTGTGGAATTGATCGTAGGAGAAGTTCTTGTGGAGGCCACCACTACACATGGCGATGCTCAACTGATTGGCGACATTGGCGTGGTGTTAAAGCACGAGATAAGAAAGAGGAAAATTGTTACTTCACACTTACGGAAGTCAAGAATAAATGATGTGGTGGCCTCCACTCAGAGAGCGGCCAGAGGTATTAAGATTTTCTTTTAAATTTGAGATAATAGAAATAGTCACTAAATTTTGTATAGGTTATTGAGATGATGCAATAAAGGTCGATGACCCACTCTTGTTGTGGAGGAGCATCGAATATCTCACTCTCGATCCAAAGTCATATTTAGTCATCATCATCACTAAATTTTTATAGGTTAGATGAGCAATAGAGTCGAACCCACAGACCTATGGGTGGGAGCATCATCGAGGTATGCATCATCGGTAGATCGAGATTTATTATAGTGAATGTAGCTCTTCATCGCTAGCTTTGTCGCATCAGTTGTGAGAGGCACTTCATGTTGTGAGTTCTCATCCGCTATTTTTGCCGATGCTCGATCTTATTGACATCGTTACTCCGGTTCAGGAGTAAGTAAGCCTCACGAGGTCCTTCTATGCCTACTTCGTTTGTTCGGATCACTTTAAAATATTTATTAATTACGGGGGTGATACGATATTGGCGGGAATATCATTATTGCACGAGGCGGTCGATGAGTTGCGATGGATCAATATCTCGAGATACACATTGATGCCTTCGCTTCAGAAAGTACTGCTTCGTGTATATGCTATTTGTACATTTCATGCTTGCATTGGGTATGTTACCCCAGAATGTTATTACGATTATTCTTGTTTGCTTAGATGAAAGCGTAATGTGTAATCGTTCTCTTCTTTCTCTGAGTTATGCGTATGGCAAGATGGAAAGCAAGATGTTCATCCGACATATCGCGACGGTGCCGACGAGTTAATCTTCGCGGTTATAGATATCGACGGACACTCTTTTGGACATATTAAATCGAGGCACGGTATTTTTATGACTCATTGCCCAAACCAACCCATAAGAGCATTCTTCCGAGATTGTAGAAGCTTTTTCAAATGGTTCATCTTTACTTTTTTTTCTGGTCCAACTTATTGAAATTTTTTACGCTATTTAGATCAAATTACTTGTTGAAGATCTTTGAGCTTTTTTGCGGCGATCAAGGAAATGGCCAATCGACATAGTGAGTGGGATACGTCAAGAAAATAGTGTCATGAATGTTTGTGCAAATACATGGAAGCGCAATCAAAAACCTCCATGGTGGGTAGACCAACGGATTGGCCAAAGATAATGAATATATTTAGGGAGTTACGCTATATTTTGTTTGGGACTTAAAATCCAGTGAGAACAATATTATTTTTGATATATAGGATTTGTTTAATGCATTTGTTAGGTGGCTTTGAAGACTGAGCTGTTCTTTTTTTTTTTGAAGTGCATAGACCTGGGATGATATTTTACTCTGCTTTGTTTAACTTCTCCTCTCATCTCATATAGTTGAAGTGCATGGACACGGGATGATATTTTATTACTTTGAAGACTATTTGTTGAAGTGCATTCGATCGTGAAGCTCCCAAAGCTAATTCCAAGAGCTCTTCTTCAATCGTGAAGAGATCAATGGGAGGGAACTCATCCTCTCTCTGTTCTTTGCTTCTCCTCAGCAAGTCACAACGAGAAGAAGAAGATGACTTGGCATGGAGGTGAATGCAATAAAGAGTGATTTCCACATAAAGAGTGATTCATTGTATATTTTCCTTGAATATATGAGCATTTCCTTGTCATGAATAGTGATTGCATTGTATATTTTCACATATGATATGGATCTATTTGTATTTGATAGTGATGATTGATAATTCTCAGTTGATTATGAGATGGATCTATAAAAAATAACTTTTCAAAATAAGCGAACAATGATTTAGTTCAAATATTGAGTCTACCCTTTGAATAAATGCTTGTTTTTGCTCATGAATGGCTCATTGTTTTTTTTTATGATTAATGACATTAAATATATTTAGTTGATATGTAGTGTAGTTATATCTGATGATTTAATGAAGTAGTGTGGTTTTTGTTGCTATATATATTTTTTATATTTCGATTGTGAGGTAAATGTTGATTAGTAATTCTATTTACTAGGTGATTGTTGCTTAGTTGTGCTTAACATGTACTTTTTCTCACTTTGAACATATTTATGAGCTCTAAATTTATGCTTTGTCATTAATTATATTATTTGTGTGATGTTAATACATTTTGGGTGGGGCTTTTCTTGAGTAAATCAAAATCGAAATCATTGATTTGAACAATTATATAAATTAAGCCTTATGAATCTATTCGAGTTTAAGAAAACTTCATTTTATGGTAACTGAAATATTGAGAACTATTATTCATGTGCATATATATTTTAAATTTTAGATATTAGTTCAATGATTTGAAGAAGTTATATATAATAAATTTTTTTTAATTTATCAACTTTAGAGGCTTAATTTATTAGATTCATGCAATTTTTATAATAGATTATTTGCAATGCCATACATAATCATAAGAAGTTGGGAAAAAAACTACAAAAAAAAGATCAAAAAGTCAGACCCTCAAAGAGGTACAGATGCACTAAACCACCCGAAACCACCAAAGCCCATCAAATGCTTCCTTTATACATATAATCATAAGGAGTTGGCAAAAAAAAATCTTCAAAAAAGGTCAAAATGGTTTGTACCCTCAAAGTACAGATACAGTCACTAAATCATCAAACCAAAGCCATCAAATGCTTCCTTTGCAATGCCCCATAATCATAAGAGTTGGCAAAAAAATGAAAAAATCAAAATTGATTTGTACCCTCAAAGAGGTACACAGTATATGATACACTAAACCACCCAAACTACCATCAAATGCTTCCTTTGCAATGTTCTAAACATAATCATAAGAGTTGGCAAAAAAAGCGAAAAAGGTCAAAATGGTGTACCTCTCAAAGAGGTACAGATCTGGTCTAAACCAAAACCATCCATCAAATGCTTCCATTATAATGTTACATAATCAAGGAGTTGGCAAAAAAAACACGGAAAAAAGGTCAAAAAAAATGGTACGTACCCTCAAAGAGGTACACACAGGATCTGAATGCAAAATCACCGACATCAAATGCTTTTAATGCTCTAAACATAATCATAAGGAGTTGGCAAAAAATTGGAAAAAGGTCAAAATGGTATGTACCTCCAAAGAGGTACACAGTCTGAGATACTAAACCACCAGTTCTAGCTGCCATCAAATGCTTCCATTACATGCAAATCATAAAGAGTTGGCAAAAAAAAAAAAGGTCAAAAAAGTCAGATCCTCCAAAGAGGTACAGATGCAGATACTAAACCGAAACAACCCTAAGCGCCATCAAATGCTTCCATTATAATGTTTAAACATAATCAAGGAGTTGGCAAAAAAACAAAAAGTCAAAAATGTTACCCTCAAAGGGTACGGTGCGATGTAAAATACCCACCCAAAACCATCCAAAAAGCTGCATCCATTATAATGCTAAACATAATCATGGAGTTGGCAAAAAAAATGGAAAAAAAGTCAAAATGAATTATTGGTACATATTTATTGATCTGTCAATGATTACAATTTCCAGATAGATTAACAATCACTATTGCTTAAAGAGCTACAAACACCAATGTCAAAATCTCCCATCTTCAAAACTGGATAATGTCATAATAAAATGTTTTCTGAGATAATATCCATCATCACTGTACCCTTTATTGTTTCATTGTGGAATCGAGTTAAATTCACATGTAGAACATCAATTAGTTGATACTTTCTTACAGCATCGATGTGTGATATTATGATACCTCAAAACACTTTGGCATAAAAGGTGATACTGAAACCTTGTTATTATCGTGTAGTTTGGTTTACCACAAAAAAAGTAGAAGGGTTTGAAGATTAACGCAATATTTAAAATACCAAAAATATCATAAGAAAATTACTCTTGGCTTTCTTAGATCTCCCAATATCCTTAAGCCGAGTTGGAAACACCCTGGGTTGCTTAACTGGATCTTTAAGATGTCTTTTCCTTATCGTGGTTAACTTCTTCTTAGCTTTTGTCGGTTGGAGGAGAATTCCACTTATTATAGAATCGACATCATCATATAGTTTTTAGGGATCTAGCATATAGTCTCCTCTCTTACCACGTACCCACATTTGATATGCATATCGACTTATGTGGTTCGAATAATGCGGCATTTCCATCATGCTTTCACATCTCTTAATTTTTTATGCACTATCATTGTAAATATCCCTCTTTGCTCTAGTAGACCATCATGAGAAGATACTTGTCATCGCAACATCTTCGACTAAGAACTCGATCTGATGGGCCGCAAATCATCATCAAATTTTTTTTCAGTACAAGTCACTTTAGGGTAGTCCCCATCGAAATACAATGTTTTGGATGCATTTTATTCTCTAAGTTTCTTACCAAATACTCCATGGTCGCATCGACTTTAATTCTTGATAGGTACCCAGCAAAATTCCTCTTCAAACATAGTGTAAACCTTTCTTGTATAAAACATAGCAGCTTGTTTTAGAAATGTCTTAAAGAACAATGTACTTGAAGTCTTCGTCATGTTCATTCCATGTCTCCATAACCTTTTCCAACCCAGAAACAATCGTGAGAACTTGTTGGTTTGGATATTCCATGACATACATTGTTTGGACTCACTCGTTCTGCGTTAAGATGCCCATGCAGAATGAGTCCTTCAATCAGGACCACTTGGATCTAATCTTATAAAGCTCGGACAACCAAGCATGATCATGCAAATTGCCTTCTTCTAGCATGGCGCCTCTTTAAACTCTTCCTCTCACACTTACTGCATTTATAAAATAGCGCCTTCTTATCTTATTACTATTAAAACAATGAACCTTGGAAGGAGCTTTCTTTGAAATATGCCATTGGCACAACATGATGAGTATCGTATACAATTTCAATAGCTCTCATACCGATCTTGATCGGTGAATATTGTTATAGGATAATACGTCATTCATAGAAGAAAAGTTTGGAATAGCCATGAGAATGACTCAATTATCTCTTTTGATAAAAGGCTACTCCAAATAATACATTTTGTGATGATTCACTCCAACAAGGGGCACAAATGAGATTATATTTATTGATAGCTTGTATCAAAATTATCACATCCCCAAAATAATCATATTCTATCAGACATGCCATTACAAAAAAACTTACTTAGCAATCCGACTCATCAACTTGCACATCCCATGCAAACATCCCATCCGATGCTTGCCTCTCTTCTTGTATTAATGCATTACCATCACCATTTGCAATCCTCGATCTTTTCTCTTTCTGAATTGAAAGCATCTCTTTTGGTGAACGATATTCTCGCCACTTCCTGGGTTAGATATGCATCTAATATCACCTCTCATTGTCTTCAACACGGGCCTTTTTTCATATGCATCGTGGTGATGTGTCGGTGACGCAAAGAATGATTATGACTTTTACGTATATTTTTAATGGTCAATCCCCCTCAAACAGAGAATCTAATCATGGCGGACAATGATTCTTGTATCAACTTTAATTTTGTCAAGCTATTTAGTGGCTCTTGACCAACTTTTACATAGAAAATCTTTTGATTTCAATTTCTTTGAGTTTGGCCAATAACTGGTATGGTCCCCATCAATTTGATGTGCATAGTCTGATACATGCATATGCCTGTTTCATTCTAAACAGTGGTGCCAAGGAGTTTCTCCAAATATGGGTCATTGACTGCATTTACCTGGCAGAACAGATACAAAAATATGTTAGAAAATATAAATGGAAAATAAATGAAACCACCCAACGCCATCAAATGCTTCCATTATAATTCTCTATACATAATCATGGAATTGGCAAAAACTATAAAAAGATCAAAAGAGTCGACCCTCAAAATAATCATAAGGAGTGGCAAAAAAATGGAAAAAAAAGATCAAAAATCTCCAAATAGGTACACATGACTAACCACCAAACCACCCAAAACGCCTAAACATAATTCGGAGTTGGCAAATGGAAAGAAGATCAAAAAGGTCTGTACTCTCCAAATAAGCACATGGTACAAATACCAAAATCACCCAACCGACATCAAATGTCTTTCACAAATGAATGTACTAAAAAATGGTGGTCAAGGATTGGTATGCACTAACCACCGTTCTAAAACCACCCAAACCGCCATCAAATGCTTCCATTATAAATGTTCTAAACATAATCATAAGGAGTAAAAAAAAAAAAAAAAGGTCAAATTGATCTCCTCCAAAGAGGTACAGTGGTACAGATGCACTAAACCACCCGTAAATCCACCCAAACGCCATCAAATGCTTCCATTATGACGCTAAACATAATCATAAGGAGTTGGCAAAAAAACTGGAAAAGAAGATCAAAAGGTCTCACCTCTCCAAAGAGGTGTGGTACAAATACAAAATACCCACCCAAAATCACCCAAACAATCTCAAATGCTTCCTTTGCAATGTTCTAAACATAATCATAAGAAGTTGGTAAAAAATATGAAAAGGTCAAAATTGATCACTCTCCAAAGAGGTACAGGTACGATGCACTAAACCACCCGTAATCACCCAAACATCATCAAATGCTTCCTTTGTAATTTCTACATAATCATAAGGAGTTGGCAAAAAAAATGAAAAAGAAGTCAAAAAAAATCCTCCAAAGAGGTACACAGGGTACAGATGCAAAATACCCACCCAAAATCACCCAAACTGCCATCAAATGCTTCCATTATAATGCCCTAAACATAATCATAAGGAAAAAAAATGGAAAAAAAAATGGTCAGACCTCCAAAGAGGTACACTGTGATGCACTAAATCACCCAAAACCACCCAAACCGCCATCAAATGCTTCCTTGCAATGCTATACATAATCATAAGGAGTTGGCAAAAAAAAAGGAAAAAATTTGTACCTCCAAAGAGGTAGTGGTAATGCACTAAACCACCCAATTACCCAAACCGCCATCAAATGCTTCCTTATAATGCTATACATAATCATAAGGAGTTGGCAAAAAAAATTGGGAAAAAGGTCAAAATGGTCCAGCATCTCCAAAGAGTGGTACGATGCACTAAACCAAAAACCACCCAAACCGCCATCAAATGCTTCCTTTGCAATGCCCTATATAATCATAAGGAGTTGGCAAAAAAATTGGGAAAAAAGGTCAAAATGGTCCAGACTCCAAAGAGGTACACGTGGTACGATGCACTAAACCACCCAAAACCACCCAAACCGCCATCAAATGCTTCCTTGTAATGCCCTATACATAATCATAAGGAGTTGGCAAAAAAATGGAAAAAAGGTCAAAATGGTCCACCAGACTCCAAAGAGGTACATGTGTACAAATGCACTAAACCACCCGTAAACCACCCAAATGCCATCAAATGCTTTGTAAATGCATAAACATAAAGAGTTGGCAAAAAAATTGGGAAAAGGTCAGGTCTCACTCTCCAAAGATACACAGGTGCATGCACTAAACCACCCGTAAACCACCCAAACCGCCATCAAATGCTTCCTTTGCAATGCCCTATACATAATCATAAGGAGTTGGCAAAAAAACTGAAAAAGATCAAAAGAGTCTCTCCAAAGAGGTGATGCACTAAACCCACCCAAAATCACCCAAACAATCTCCAAATGCTTCCTTTGCAATGTTCTAAACATAATCATAAGAAGTTGGGAAAAAAATATGTGAAAAAAGGTCAAAATTGATCTGTACCCTCCAAAGAGGTACACAGGGTACAGATGCAAAATAACACTCAAAATTAAATATTCGACAAAAAAAAACATCCAAATTGCTTCTAATTGGAAGTAATGAACATATTCTCTTCAGATAGAACAAGAATATCACTAATAAACCGTAGAAAAAAATGCACGAGAAGCATTACCGATGAATTTGTATACATCCTCGCCTAAAATGCGTTTCCATCTTCATTTTGTAAAAGGAAATGAGATTTTCAGATCTCTTCGCCGCTTTGGAAAAAACTAACCTCAACCCCAAATCACTTATATTTCTTTTTAAATTCCTCCCGATTCAACGACGCTTAACTGAGCTGCCAGGGAAATGTATTTACGCCGCATATCACGTTACGCTAGCGCGTCGTGGGTCCGCCCCAATTCTAAAACCGGAAAACCGGGACACATGTCGTCCGTTGATTGGAGTTCACACGTAAAGTTACGTGCAGACTCCGGACGTAATATTTTCTCGAAATGAAGGGGGTTTGGTTGCGCATGGGAGGGGCCTACGTCTCAGCTTCCGATTGGCTAATTGTGGGTGAGGGTGACTATAAGTTTCAAGACAGGATATAACTAAGATATAATTAGATAAATTCTATCTCAAAATGAATGCTAATTTCGATGAAATTTTAAGTATGATAACTCTAGTCAAATTGAATGTTATTCTAGGTAATTTTGATATTTCGGATGCAACGGCACATTTCGCTTACGATCTGAGGTTATTTGAATCAATTTTAACATTGCGTTCCGCCGCCTCGACGACTCAAAGATTTGCACGCACTCTCATCCAGAACAATCTCTCATTTGATAGGTTTTGATATTTCGACGCCACATGACGGGCCATGAACGAGATTGTTTTGGGCAACGCCGAGCTTCCGACCTCGAGCCGTGACCGACAAATTTTTTTCTCGATCGATCGACCATAATATGCATATTCTCGATCAATTTCACGTTCTAACATGATGGAGAAGTCCGCTTTGTCGATCGAGGTCCTTTTCGACCGATTGGCACCGCCGAAAGTGCAATTTAGCTGACACCAAAGCTCGTAGAATTCACTTTTGTGATTTAACTTATGGCTCATGCTTAGAGGTCAACATTAGTGATCTCATATGTGTTGCTAGTAGGATCAGTTGGATGTTGGTCATAGGAGCCCATTACTCAAGTAGATGCCCAATCTCTATTCATCTCCCCTAATCGTTGTTTCTACCACATTTTTTTCCACCTACGATGATGCCATGAGCTCATCATCACATCATAAGAGGGGAAGTCAATTGCTTTGTTGTGCTTGTTGTTCAAAAGGAAGAGAAGGTAAAGATCACAATCTTACTATTTTTGTAAACAATGTTTTTGGGCAACTGCATTATTGATATTCTTGTATTTCTACTCAGGGGTCATGATCGTAAAAAGGAAACCTTCCAATCAAGAAAATCTGGATGAAAGCTGACCATTAAGAGTATTAAGTGCACGTACCTCTCCAAGGAAGTAATTCGGTCTACATAGATTCCCATTTTCTATCCCTATCCCATCATTCACTGCTTCCACAACCTTTTATTCCACATATAATGTTGTCATGGCTTCATCTCACATCATAAGAGAGAAGTTAATGGCTTTGTAATTCTTATCCTTCGAAAGAAAGAGAACATAGTGATTATAATTTCCTTTGTAAATGCGAAAATTTTACCTTTGAGGTCATTATGATTTGTTACGGGTAACTCCATTTAATGTAATATTAATGAAATATATTTAATATTATTCTGATAATATGTTGTTTGTATTAAACTTCAAGAGATCAAAACTCTGTAATTTCTATCACAAACAAACAGAATAGCTTTAGCTAATCAAAATTAAATATTATCACTTATAACTTTGATATAACTTAATACAATCAGATTGCTTTATGTGATAGATATTAGCCTTTCTTATTTTAATATATAATTTTTTTATTGCATATGAAAACAACAGATAAATGGCAGTGAGAAGAAAAATAAATAAATAATGACATAGTTTAATCAATAATCTGAATAAATTACAAAAAATTTACGACTTAAAATGACAACTAAATACAAAGAAGAGGGCTGAGGTGGTTTCTCACACCTAGCGAGCACAATTTATTTATTTGAAAGATCTGTGAGCACAGTTAGAGAATATATAATGTCATAATTCAAATAATTAAGTTTACAAACTACAGCAATCTCCTTTGTAAGCTAATTTAGTCGTTCCGCGAGCCACTTAAAAGTCAATGTAAGAAATAAAAAAAACAACAAGTAATTTTAAATAAAAAAAAGGATAGTAATTAAATTTTGATTGTTGACCAATTGAAGGGAAGAGCATAGTTTTGAAGATATATATAGCTTGAGATATTAACTATTAAATTAATTAATTTTAAGAAAATCAAATTAATTTTCTCGACTTTTCTTTAAGATTATAATAAATGTAATTCAACAATAGAAAGCCTTTAATCAATATGATTATAATTTTCTATTAAAATGAATGAAACCCTTTAAAATTTGATTATAAATTTACATGTGATAAGGTCAAGCAATTGAATGGATGAGTAGAATGAATAAAAAGTTGTGAATAACACAAAAAAAATGCTAATGTATAGAATCAAGCAACCATGATGCAAGTTTGTGACAACAAGCATATAGGAGCAAGCAAAATGGGGCATAACTAGTATGAGAGCATAAGATGATGGGCACATTAGTGATTGAAATAGAGGAATGATAGTCTATTTGTGATAATAAGGAGTGACAATTACATTTAAAGGTGACTTTATAAATGATTTTGTTAGGATGATGAGGTATATGTGACTATTATATGAAAAATAAGGTCAAAATGTGTCAAATTTTATGTCCATAAAATTATGGACTTTTATATGGTAATAAAAAGTTAAAATTTTAATAAGTAAACTAGAAGGATTAAACATAGATTTACATTAAAATGTTTATACATTTGTTGAAAAATTGAATAGTTGCTATGATTTATAATTTATATCAATCTCATCAAATTAATCACAAAGAATAAAAAAGAAACAACTAATTAAGAAAAAAATGAAGAGGGGTTAATTATAAATGTTGAAAAGATGTTCTTTTCACTAATAATGTCAAACATAATTCATCTTTTACTCATAATGTAACATAACATAACATTTCAAAGGAACTTGTGTATTAGGAATATTATAAGCATCATATTGCCATATTATTTAAATTATATGAATATAGATAATTAACATTTTATTAAGGATTAAGTATGGATGCCGTGGACCACCAAATAGGGTTAAGGTCTTTGTCATAGATGACTACATTGTGATCTTCTTGGGATATAAGACTATAAGAATTCCAACTATTGTGGTGTTGCTAGCCCACATTATTGTAGATGACATTACCATCATGTTGTAGCTTGAGGATGCGCTTGGAGCCCATTCCATTGGTTCCCGTATACAGCACTTGTTTAAAATGTCATTATAAAGGGCGAGGTTACAATCTTGTGCATAATAAACGTAGTGCCATATTCAAGGGACTCCCTGCCCTAATGTTTGCCCGATTCCATACTAGTGCCAAGAGGGTTCCTTTGTTCTAAGGCTCATCATGACTATAACGATTAGGGAGGAGGAACATAGTCGAGTTGAAAGAGGAGGCCATGGTAGTTTCTTGGGAATTAATGTCCTCTATCACATTTATAATTTACTTATTATTGATCGTATATATAAGTTTTGATTTGTTGAAGTCATAATTATTAAATATAAATGAATTCCGGATGTAATTGAGTATTTCAAATGGTGATTCACACTATTTACTTAATTGGGTCGCCCAATAAAACAGATATATAATGCTATGTACCAATCAAATAATTGACACATTCACCAAAATGATTAAGTTTGCAAACTACAACAATCTCCTTTGAAAGCTAAGTTAAACCTTATCAAACTTGTCAGAAGAAGAGACAATATAGATGGTGTAATATTTTTTTTTTTCCTTTCAAAATCCAACTCAAAACACCATTAACCTTCAATTTTAGTTTATTTTAAATTAAATTAATTAATTTTAAACAATTCAAATTAAATTCATCGATTAATTAATTTTAATCAATTCAAATTAATTTCACTTGATGTCTCTCTAATATTTGATCTGAATTTTAGAAATATATGGGAAAACTCGAAACTAATGAAACATAGAAAAAAATAATAAAAATAATATATCAATGACTTTTAAATTCATCAGAATTTTATTAAAAAATAATATAAAATCCCTTTCCATGAAAATTAATAATCTAATGTTTGACTTTCCTTTAAAACAAATGGATTGAAGGATCTTTCAAAGATTGATCACTTCCCTTTGCAAGTGGAAAGCAGTACTTCAATGTATACGGCATCTATCATGTGTGCTTAATTTTCATCGTCTCCTTTCTTTCTTTAAAATTATTACATATAAAGTTTAAAATGTAAATCTATATTCAAATTTTAATAACATAGAGAAAATTATAGTTTAATGATCTCAAGAGTATATTTTCTTTCTTTTAATGATTATAATTAATCCGAATTGATTGAAAGATAATATGTTAGGTTGCACATATTTTATTAACTAATTAAATTTTAATAGTTGTATTTGCGTTCTTGTAATTAACTAAAAATTCAAATTATTTAAAGCATTAGAGTTTTATTATTATTATTATTATTATTATTATTATTATTATTATTATTATTATTATTATTATCTGCAATTTTATATTAAAAATATACAATTTGATAAATTAGAAGAAAGATAATAAAATTTCAGTTAATAAAAGAAAAGTAAATATAATTTTAAATTTTTTTTTTATAGTTTTATATTTAAATTATTATATTCTAATATATTTTAAGTTATTTTATATTAATATATTTTTAACGAGCAGGCTTGTAAGCTAATGAGTCGACATAGGACTAACTCAAGTTTAACTTCTTAGTTTATCGAGTTTGGCTCATAAATTTATTGAGTACGCTAGCTCATAAATTAGCTTAACTCACACCCCTATTTGAAGCCTCTTATTATAACTTAAATAAAAAATATTTAGAGGATAAATAAGTAATAGAAATAATTAAAATATCAAAATCATTTGATTTTAAAGATAAAATTACATAGATGCTCTAATACAAAATTGAATCAAATTACTGCATAAATGCTCTAATACAAAATTGAATCAAAATACTGCACTATTCCGAAAGGAATAATATAGTTTTAAGATGCGAAGCAACTGATAAATAGTGGGACCCACTGGAAATCTTGTGACCCCACCCAAAAGTCCAAATAATTTGCAATCTAGTCAATAAGCATAAGGAATTGATTTTAAAGATCCGACATATTTACATATTTAATATCTAAATTTTCATATTTATGTAACTAACGTTCAAATCTATAAAATTATATAAAAATAAAATTGTTATTAAAATTTTTAAATAAAATATATTATTTTATAGATAAAAAAAGTTGTTTTTATAAAAATAAAATTTTAAATATTACATATATAAATAGACAAAAATTATATGTAATATATGTAAATTTATGGTTAGGGAGTTCTTTTAATATGCCTCTACTGCTAATGTAACTTTAGCAAGTTTGTTTTAATTATAAACTTTAACATGATTTAAGAAAGAACTAACTCTAATGTTGCTAATAATAAATTTTCTAAAATATCATTTCTCTGATGATCTTTGAGTTCACCGTCTCTCTTGGTAACAATAAATTTTCATAATTACCTTTCAAAAGGTTTCAAAATTTTGATGGATTTTATATTAGAAAATAAAAGAATAAAAAAAATCAAGAAGGGGATTAATTATAAATGTTGATATGTTGTACTTTTTTAGTGACAATGTCAAACAAAAAATCATATTTTATTCATAACATAGCATAACAATTAAAAAAAAAACTTTCATAAGAGACACACATGAGCATCATATTGCCATATTATTCAAATAATATAAATTTAGATGATGAGTATTTTAATAATGATTAAAAGGCCATGGCCCAAATTGGGGTTAGGTCTTTATCATAGAGGATAACATTGTGATCTTCTTGGAGGATGAGAAAATAAGTACTCCAAGTATTGATTAGTGTAATAGCCCGCATTACCATTATCACTATAGATGACAAAGTTGTAGCTAAAGGTGACAATTGAAAGCTAAGATGAATTAACTTATTCATATATAGGGATATATATATATATATATATATATATATATATATATATATATATATATATATATATATATATATATATATATATATATATATATACAATATAGATGGGAAAAATAAAACTAATGAAACAATGAAAAAAAAAAACATAATCAATGAAATTATTTTCTTAAAAAAACTAATAAAAGATTACTTTTCCAAAATAATCCAAATTTTGTCTTTCTTTTAAAACAAACGAATTGAAAGATCTTCTGGAGATTGATTACTTCCCTTTGAATGTCATTTGTGGATCCATCAAGAAATGGATGAAGAGAGGAGATCCATAGAATAATGATGCCAATGCCTATCAAATTATATGGTGTGAACTTAATGCTTTTTAATAAGATAATTTGATTTCTTATTATTATTTTATTAGGTTAGATTAGTATTAGATTTAATTGGAAGCATAATATTGTTTTATTATATTGATGATATTATTACAAAAAATTATAGTTTATGGGTCTTAAGGAAATTTTTGTATACATTAGTCCCTAAATTTCTCTTGTTTCTTCTCACTTTTTTAATTCCATATATTTTGTATACATTAGTCCCTAAATTTGGTGTTGAGTCAAACAAATCATAGTTAAATAGCACCACTCTCTCATGCATCCTAAGATTTTGCAACTGGACTATCTCTTACAAGACACCATAAAAATGTTTCCATCCTCTTGATGAGTATTGCTTTTAACAAATCTACTATTATTTTTTTTTTTTTTTCTTGGCCTGTGAACTAATATGAAATCTAAAATCATTGACTTGAAATGTATGCCATGTCTTCACAAGTCTCATTGGTCTCCAAGCTAGGTCATGTAGAACCTAATCCTTAACTCCATTAGATGAAGCATGAACCTAAAGTGCTCAATAATTTTCAGTATTACATGCCTTATCTTATATAATTCATCTTTAGTCAATCTTAGAAGTGGAGTGCACTTTTCAACTCTACTCTTCAAAAATGCCTCTCTTTTTTCTTTTAAATGGATCATTTCCATGCACAAATACTCAATGACAATTAAACCATGAATTTTTCTCACCATGCTTTAATGTAAATGCTTTAGAATAGTACATACAATATAGGCATGCTAACTTATTGTGCTCCACAATAATGATAATAAACCATATGATGAGAAATCATCAATAATCCACATCGTGTTGCCATCATCTAAATTTTTTGTTAAAGCATCATATATTTCATAAAATCTTGAAATTATATTTTAGATGATGCAAATAAATTTATTTATTCCAGCCTTTGAATAATGTGGCCTTGGTATAATTAGCATTTGAAACAAATAAGTGCTAGTTATGTACATCTCAAAAAAAAAAGATTATCATGCATAACATTAATAGGCCAACACGAGTGAGGTGCGGCAGCTTGACTCATTACAAACATTATATACACACTTTTATTTTTACAGTCGATTATTTCATTGGTCATCAGCACAAATGACAATTGATTATAATTGTCAAGCAACTCTTATCGGCTATACACATATATTCTTCTTTCCTCTTTTGCTCAAACCCAGATTTTTGAGAGCTAAGAAAGAGATTAATTGTTGGTATTATCATCATTTTTTGTGCAACATTTATGCGGACGCTACCTTCACCGTCACTGGCAGCCTAATCGTGATATCAAGCCATGCATTGTATATCAATGCAAAAACACTCATAGCTTCACATTGTTTCTAGAGCATGAGTTTGAGTTTCACGAAGTTGCATCAGATTCTTTATCATAAATAATTATGCATGCAACAAATGTGAGGCTCAAATTATGACAATTTTATGTAAAATATGTGCAAGCAAGCTTTCATGTATTAAATTTCATTTATATAAAAATTTTTAATTAGAACATTGCTTTTCGAAATGGCCACATCATGTCATTCATATCATTAAGAAGATTCAAATGAACATATTTGCTCTTAAATCGGACTTTAATTGATGAATGTCTAAATGATAGGATGTTATCATTTAATAGTATTTTAAAATTGAAAATCAATCTCCTTATTGTCAATTAGAAGCTTAATAAAAAAATGATATTCCAATAAGATCATAATGCTCTAAAATTCTTTTAAAAGAATTCAATTTTATTGTGACCGTATACATTTATATAATAAATAATATTTTATTTCCTTTTTATTTATATTAAAAAGATGAGAATGGGATTTGTAATTTTCTTTTTCTTAGGTCAACAACAACAAGCCTTAATCCCACTAGGTGGGTCTTACATGAATCCTTCGCTCCATCCATTATTATTATGTGTCAAATTCTCATTTAATTCAAGTATACTAAGATCATTTTTTATACATCTTAACCAAGTCTTTTTAGGTCTACCTCTACCTTTCTTAACATAAGGCAAATCTAATGCATCTACTCTCCTAATCGGGTCATCGGACAGCCGACGCTTTATGTGGCCAAACCATCTAAGGCGACTCTCCCTAATCTTATCTACCACTGGAGCTACTCCAACTTTTTCCCGAACATACTCATTTTGCATTCTATCTCTAAGGTTAAAGCCACTCATCCACCTGAACATCCTCATCTCTGTAACACTTAACTTAGTCTTATGCTTCTCTTTTATTGGCTAATATTTTGCACCATAAGTCATTGCAGGTCTTACCACCATCTTATAAAATTTTCCCTTAAGTTTAAGTGGAACTTTTCTATCACATAATAGGCCAGATGCATTTCTCCACTTCAACCATCCAACTTGAATTCTACTAATAACATCTCCATCTATTTCACCATCATTTTGAACAATAGAGCTTCAATCAAGCCACTCTTATTAATGACTTGATCACCTAAAGTCACAACACTACCACTAAAACTTCTACAACTAAAATTACACTCCATATATTCAGCTTTAGATCTACTTTAATGAAAACCTTTAGACTCTAAAGTTGACCTCCATAATTCAAGTTTGTTGGACTCCCTCTCTAGTCTTATCAACAAGAAGAATGTCATCAGCAAAAAGCATACACTAAGGTACATCTTCTTGTAAATGCCTCGTAAGAACATCCATAAATAAAGTAAAAAAAGATAAGGGCTTAATGTTGATCCTTGATGTAATCCAACTGAAATAGGAAAATATTTTGTCAATCCTCCTTGTGTTTGGACACAAGTAGACTCTAGTATACATATCCTTAATGACTTGAATATAACCAATATTAACTTCTTTCGTTCTAGAACTCTTCAAAGAACATCTCTTGAGACTTTATCAAGCTTTCTAAATCAATAAATATCATATGTAGATCCTTCTTATTTTCTTTATGCTTCTCCATCAAACCTCTAAACAAATGTATATCATCCATAGTAGATCTCGGCATGAAACCAAACCGATTGAGAAACTTTTGTATCACATTGTAACCTATGCTCACTCTCTCCCATAATTTTAATGTATGGCACATTAACTTAATTCTTCTATAATTTGCACACTCTTGTGCATCACCTTTATTCTTAAATATAGGAACCAACAAACTCTTTCTCCACTCATCTGCATCTTTCTAGTCTTTAAAATAACATTAAAAAGATTTGTAAGCCAAGAAATTCTATGATCTCCTAAATATTTCCACACTTCTATTGGAATATTATCATTCTCTTTTTTCCACATTTCATTTTCTTTAAAGCTTCACTAACTTCAGATTTACTAATACGACGATAAAAATGAAATTCTCTATTTTTGTTTAGAATATTAAGATTGCTAAAATCAATAGTATTTTCAAATCCTTCATTAAAAAATTTATTAAAATATCTCATCCACCTGTTTTCTTAGGTCGTTGGGTAGAAAATAATCGGACTATTTTTCAAGTTGAAGCGCCATCTCTCCCAACCGGCGCGCCGGCCTTAGGAATTTTGCAACTCTCGCTCTCTCGTGAGAAAGAACACCGAGCACCTCAGTCTCCTCCCTTCTCTACCGACCAACCACGACTTTTCAACCCTGGCTGCCGTCAACTGAAGCCCACCCGCCATCCGTCTCTCTGTGTTTCGAGGTTGGACCCAGGCTCCAGCAGCCGCAGCCATGGGGCTTCCCTTTTCTCTCTCACTGCCTCCTACAGCCCCATAATCGAAGCCCTTGGCCCTCTCTCGCAGGCTTCAATCTCTTCTCTTTGGGAACCCACGCTAAAGCAACATCTTCCCTCCCTGCACCTTCCTTCTTCTGCTTGCTCGTCGCAGACACCAGTCACTGTGAAAATCGAGAAAGAGGTCACCCCATTCTGGCCTCTCGTTTTCATGTCTCTCCTCTCCGTCGACAAGCGCACCTCTCTCCAACTAGCCGGCTTCATCAAACCACCTCTCTCATATATACTCATCTGTTCTGTTGTGTTGCCGCCAACCAGCACTCCACATTCACGACCTCCTACTCTCCACTCTGTGGTGCCTGATTCCTGCTATTAGGACCGACCCAGCCACCGTTCGTGAACCGAGTCCGTGATCAAAGGCGTCGTCTGATTTTATGTTGTTCACTCGCAGGTATAATTTCGCATCTCTCAGCTTATTCTTCTCGAGTAGAGCCCTTAGGCTGCTGTAGAGTTGGCGTAGGTTAGGTTGTGTTTAAATGTACTTGTTGTAGAATTACATGATAAGAAGTGCGTTTATGCGCTCACCTGTAACCCAAGCCATTGCCTATGCATTCCCTTTAATCCGACAAATTCTAGAAATTAACGTTAATTAAATCATGCTTATACTGATATTAAGAGGCGAAACTCAGATACAGTTGAGGGGTCAATTACTCGCCCTAAATTTTATAATTTTTCTTATATTATAATCTAAATCTATTCTGAAATAAAAACATTTGATTTTAATTGTTTATGAGTTGCCAAATATTATGATTGAGCAATAGATTATTTGTTTTATGTCATCTTCATTTTCCATTTGGTCGGTTTTACAGTTTTATTTTAAAATAAATAAAAATAAAATTAAATTAAATTAAAAAAAAAGAAAAATGATTCCAAACCGCCATTAAATTAATGAAGTGGTTGTTTTAAGTCAAAATATGCACGCGCAATTTTTACTTCAAATTCGCATAATATAATTCTAAAAGAATTCTTAACATTACCATTAATCTAAACATTTATAAATAAATTCTAATTAAAATATGTAAATTAAATTTATTTATTTATTATAAAAAAATTGTAAGAAAATATTTGCACCAAGTAAACTAGAATACACACATACACAAAAATTTGAGTTTGTATGTCAAAGATACATAATTAGCCATCGTTCTTTACTTCTTTATTTTCTTAACGAAATACGCTTTAAAGTTTCTTTAAAGAAGCTTCTAAGCAATTAATGAGAACTTTAAGCATAATAATATAAATCATACTCCTTACATGGTTATTACCATCTTGATAAATTTTAAATGTTTATTCGATAAAGTGACTTAAAATTCAAATTCATTAAGAGACGTATGTAATTATTATATGTTGAAAAGAATAAGATAAATAATAATCATTGAACGTATCTTGTGAAATTGATTAATCATCATAGCTTTAACCAATTAATGAGAGCAAAAATTAGTTTCAATTGTAATAAATGTTATATAAAGACAAATACAAAATAAAAAAATAGGTGGGCGTATGATTAGAAAAGAATTCATAGTGCTTATTTGAAAAATAATAATATTAATAATAATAATTAAAAATAAACTTTTGAAAATACAAGACCCGTTTGGTACTGCCGTGCTGATGTGTTTGGATGCGCACGAAATGGCTGAGCTTCGGGATTTTGAGTCGCAGCTGCCACGAAGTTGCAACTCGATTCTGCCTTCCACGGTCCTCGTTCGAAGAGAGTGTTTTATTCCTATATTGCCCGCATTTTAGCACTCATTGTTCTCCCCGTACCCTCGATCCATCCTTTGCCCTAGCTCGCTCAAACTCGTCATGTCAAGCTCACGACAAGATAGAACGAGAGATTCGATCCAGTAACTGCCTCGCCGCTGGATCCGATCCGATCCGAAACCAACGTAGAACCATAACTTCTACGGGATTTCAACCCCCGACCCGCTCTACCACGACTTCGCACCCTCGGCTTCATACTTTGTGAAGGTAACCCTCAGCTTTCCTATCAAGTCCCTTCACAAGCTTTAGTTTCAGAATCAGCATAGTTTTCACTTGAACCCTGGCTTTCCTATTTCCTCTCAAGCTTTTGTGTAGATTTGTAAAGCATTGTTTTCACTTCAACCCTCGACTTTCTTATCTGCCTTGAAGCTTCTGTAGATCCTGTAATGCATTGTTTCACTTCGTCACATCATCTTGCCAATCTTGGAGGCAATTGAGAGTATGATTGTTGCTATTAGGTTACTATAATTAGAAAAATATTAGTTTCATTCATCAATTAGGTTTAAAAGAATTTAGGGTTATTTATAGGAATTTCATGACTTGAATAATTACTTAATAGTTCTTGCACATTTTGACTTATAATAAGTATTGTAATTTTATAAATGTCTAATCTGATATGGCATATAGTTGGAAATCAATGATGATCATGGATAAATTGAAGGGTTCCATCAATTCTTTCTAGATAATTTTAAGTCTTGATACTTAAGAAGATAGAGTTATTTGTCAATCATCCATATGTGATGTAATGTTAGTAAGTTAGATAAAATTAAAGTATTATTTTTTTATTTTATTTGTGAGTTGAGGCTTAAGCGCTTGAGGCATTTTGAGGTGAATGTCTCTATCAAAAAATTGTGTTGTTTGAGAATTGATATTAACAATTTTAAAATAATTTTATAGTAATGTGAGATGTTAATCTTTTGATGCATAATTTTAAAAATGTTTTTTGTCTAGTAATTTATATATTTGTATGGCTTATACATATTGTGTCAAACTTCTATCTTAAGCTTATTTTAGAAGATTTATGCACACTTAAGCATCTTCTTATGATGCATATATCTAACATAAACAAATTCTTGCATAAATCATTGTAGGGAGATTAATGGGAAACCCAAGGGATGATGGAGTAGGTATTACATGGGAGAAAGAAGTTAAATTAATTTTTTGTGAACTTTGTTTAAAAGAAAATAGAGTTAGGCAATAAGTTGACAACCTATTTTAATAAAGAGGGTTGGGAGAATTTAACAAAAAAATTTAAGGAGAGGACTAGAATGGAGTATAATAGGACATAACTTAAAAATAAATGGAATCAACTAAAGAAGGATTGAAAATAATGTAATGAGTTGAAACAATGATCAATTGGTCTGAGATGGGATCCAAAAGAGAGGACTATTGATGCATCAGAAGATTGGTGGCGCAAGAAGCTGGTGAAGTTCTTATATGCACTTGTAACCTTCCACTTACTTTACATAGAATTCTTGTAGATATAATGTGTAACTCTTCTTGCTAAACTACAGGTAATGGCAAATGTCAAAAAATTTAAGCACTGTGGCATAGAACCTGAACTTGAGGAGAAGTTAAATCTTATGTTTGGTGGTGTGGTTGCTAAAGGATTCATTCATGGACTCCAAACCAAGAAGTTGAAGACAATGTTCATGAACAAAGCAACTCTGAACAGCGAACTGATTCAAGTGATTCAATTCATGAATCATTACGTGCCACAGATTCTCATACTGAATCAAGTCATTCTAAACGACATCATCTCTATGACCCAGAGGTCCGAAAAAAAAGAGAGGAGGTGTTGGTTTTCTCTGAAATCAGATATCACAGGTAGTTAGTGCATGCACCAGTAGTGTGTCATCTAGAGTGAATAAGCTAACTGCACCACCTTTGTTTTCTGAGGCAATAATTAAGTTAGAGCAGATCACTGAAGTTTTTCAGGATATTCCACTTTATCTGCACTCAACAAATTTGCTTGAAGATGTCAACAAGTGAAAGATCTTCATGGCAATGGAACCGGGACAAAGAGTTCATTTTCTTCATTATTATTTTGAAAAATGTGATGTTTAGCATTTCTTATATGATGCATTAGTATTTGTTTAATCTTATAAGCCTTATAGTGATGTGTAGTTGTTCCTTTGAAACTAATAGCAATTGGATTGCTTGTGGTTTGTACTATTGGTTATGTTGATATATGATGCTTTGCTAGGTTAGTTTTGAATGATGTATTGTTGGGTGAGTTTTTATTAAAGATTAATGTGAAGAATTGCTTATTTGTTTAGGTTATAGTTATGGAAGGTGATTATGACAATCAACCTATGACTACTATTGTTATTGATGTATGCTTAATAAATGAGTACTATGAGTCTTATGACTGCAAAACTCTATGTATGACTTCCAAATTTATTGGAGAGAAATGGATCACTGAGATACTTAGGGCACTTAGGGAGATTTCATAACATGTTCGAATGTCACAAATAATTTTCACCAATTTACAAGAGTTAGAAAATTTTCATGGCCTCTATGGATCTTCTAGAACTACAACCGAGAAGTCTTCACTCTAACACTACATATATTATCACATAATGAATTTATCAGGGAGACTAGTGAGTGATTTCAACACTCATCTGAAACCATAAGCAAATAGTTCTCTATTAGCCTTGATTCTTTGGTAAGTTTATCAACTAAAATTATAAAACTGATAGATTCAACTTTTCAGAATATATCAGGTGAGATCTTGCAGGATTGTCGATAAATTTCATATTTCAAGGTGAACTTCATTTTTAAGTTTATGTCTCGATAATCATTTCTGATTACCACCTAGCCATGTATTAAACTGATGTAGGATTACATTAGAGCAATTGGCGGACACATCGATGCAGTGCCTTCAAGTGATAAGGTAGCTTATATTGGTCGATGTGGGTCACCTACCCAAAACGTAATGACAGTATGCAATTTCAATATGTGTTTCACATTTTTAATAGCTAGATGAGAAGAAAGTGCACATGACAGTTGCATATTCAAGAATGTCATACGTCGTAGAGAAAATAACTTCTCACGTGCCTCCTCTAGGTATTACTATATTGAATCATTTGTTCATTATAAAGAAATAATTATTGGCCCATATAATTATAAATTCAAATAAGAAAATATTATATTATGAATGTTGGTTATCCAATGCAATGAGGATTCATAAATCCTTTTGTGAATACAAAATATCATATCCCTAATTTTGAAAGGAGCAGTCAAGTCATTAGGGGAACAAAAGAATTATTTAATAAATGACACTCATCGTTGTGTGGTGAAATTGAGCGATCTTTTGGAGTATGGAAGAAGAAATGAGTTATTACATTGTGATATACACATAATACTCCTTCAAAGCGAGTTAAAAAATAATTCAACATTCATTTGTTCCACTCAAGCATTTGAATCGTTTCTCAATAGTAGTAGAGACATAGGAAGGTGTAGGAGATGAAGAGATGAAAAGAATATTATTGAGGTCCACTAAATAGTAAAACTAATACTCAGATTGATTATAGATTTGATTTTATTATTATTTCTAATTGTCTTTTGTAATTTGAATGTGATTCACGGTTAGTGCTGAATGTGATTCACTCTTAGGGGGAAAGTAGTAAATAATGATTCGGTTGATGAGAATGGTGGTTAGTTTTGCTTCAAACAACTACATTGCAAGAAATTCACATTCTCTCTTGCTAAAGCTGAAGAGTATAATGGGATCATACTAGTGCTGCATTTACATTTTCACCAACTTAAAAATGTCACTTTCCTCAATTGATTTTCCTTCAAATAATGCCTTCTGCAGTTTCCCAAAATCCCTTTTCTTCTTCCCTCCTTTAGTAGGAACAAGAGCATTCAAAGCTTTTGAAAAGCTGCCCTTCTGAAACTTTTCTTTCATCAACCACCAAATATAAACCATTACCTCTAGAAGGGAATATGTAATGTTGAAGTGGTGTTGGTCGATAATTTGTGTAAACTATGTGACAAGGCGATGATGAATCTTGGCAATCAACAAACTCCTTAACATTAGATGCGTAGCTCACAACCTTTGTGCTGCTTCTCTAAATCTCAATGGTCATGACCGGGCAAGAGGCATTTGGCTCAATGGTGACATCACTAGTCATGAGGCCAACATCTAAAACTCCTCCTTAAACTCCCTATTTACGGTGGTTGAGAGCCTTGATTGGAGAGGTGTAAATAATCCATTACTTATTTCTTATTGTCACACCAATAGCATATAATGCAACAACAGTTTTTCCCAGCTAATGTATGTGCAGATACCATTATGGATTCTCCATTTTCAATGCACTTACTAGCTTCAGACTGGAAGGGATCAAGCTCGAAGGGGAACACCATCGCCAGCTTTGAATCCCCCGGTCTTGAGGCTATCCGAGCGAGGCGACATAAATCTGGGTAGGATACATCAGCGAGCCATAGGTTCATCAATGAAGATCTCGTCCTTCCTCCGTGATTTATGTGGTATGGGGGTGTCGAGTCATCATCACGATTTTCTCTTCGAAGACATCGCTAGAAAGAAGCTTAAGCAACCGGTAAATGCAAATTATAGAGGGAAATAGCAGGAAGAAAAATGGTTATAAAGAAGCTCGACGAGGCTCTCAAGAGTTGAAGCAGTGCCTTTGCTCAGTTTATTTCCCATGAACTACAGGTTTTGCGTATGTCCGCGGGAGGAACGAGGGATGGGAAATAGGTGGATGCTGCTACTTCATGTGGGATGGTATGGTATGGGTGATGTGAAAACTCCTTATTGGTCGAATGGGGTGACGAAAGCATGGGAATAGGTGGCTGTAAGTTTTGAGGCATTGATTGGGCGCAATTAGAAGATAATTAGACGGATTTATCATGAAATGCGCTAATTTCGATGAAATTTTAAGTATGATAACTTTAGTTAAATTGAATGGTTATTCTAAATAATTTCAATATTTTGGATGCAATGATGCAGTCTATTTTACAATCAGAAGCCATTTGGTTCAAATCGGAGTCGAATTGGATTCACTTTTAGTTCAAAAATATGCATTATCACTTTCGACAGCTCGACTTTCACGCAGACTTATCCGAATTAAGTGTGAATAGTCTTACTTGATAGATTTCAAAGTTTTGAAACTAACGGTGCAATCAATTTTATAAACGGAGGTCATTTAATTTACGTCGGTGCCTCCTAACCTCGATATGCATGTAGGCATATTGACGACTCGATCTCTTGATCGGTTGATCATCAGGTTGTGCAATATTTATATTATGACCAATTTCAATGTTTTGAATGTAATGGGGAGTTCGTTCATCAATCGGAGGTCATCTGGGTTAATTTTGGCGACGTCCAGTGCATTTCAACCTCGATTTGTGCACTTTCACTTCCGATCAATTGACATTTACACAGACTTGTCCGAATTGAACGTGGATAATCTCATTTGGTAGTTTTGATATTTTTGGCGCTAACTAATTAATTTTTTTGAGCGGAGGTTGTTTGGACAAAACATTGGCTTTGACCTTGATATGTGTGCCAGTGCATCAATGAACTTCTTTCTTGATCAATTGACCATCGAATTGTGCAATATCGATCAACTTTGATGTTACGAACATGGCCAGTGTTCATTGGCGGTTATTTTGATCAATTTTGGTGACATCAAGTGTATTTGAGCTTCGATTTGTGCGTCGTTGCATTCGAAATTGATCGACTTCATCTTGTGAACTTGACTCGGCGGATGTGATATACATTGTGGTCAATAAATGCCCCCAACAAATATGATTGCGTGCATGGAGCGAATCATGTTAGTTGAAAATTGACCCTTTGGGCATGTCTGAACCTTGGATCACCACTTCAATTTCAGTGGCTTACGGAGCTTTAACAAGATTTGCCAATAATATGATGCTTTATTTTGGACATGCTAGATAACAGGATTAACTGATTTATCAAATCTGACTTGTCGGTTGCATAAGAGCTCTTCTCCATCTACTCTCTATTTCAATGGGATTGTTGAAGACCTTTTTTTCTCTTGTGTTGTTGTAAACTTGAATTTCCTCCGACCCTAGCTTCTTACTTGATCAGGTTTGATGGAGGAATTAGTTTATTTGATTTGAGATTTGAAATTCCTTCTGTCATAGTTTTAAGCTTGACGGACTTTGATAAAGAATTGACCTAATTTATCTATATTGACTTGTCAGGAAGTGCATGTACACCCTAAGTCATGTGCTTGCTATTTTGATGGACTCGTTGAAGGGGGCATACAGATTGACCTTGCGACTCATATTAGATCAATGTTGAGTTCTTAGTCTAACAATGTGTGCTTTAACAGACTGAATAATCACGAAAATCCTTTAGTTCGGCCATTGCCTTTGTATGAACTATGAAATCACTTCCTCGGTCCTATGCTTTCTACTTTTATGGACTTGATGAGGGAATCATCTTTGATCTGTGCTTTGTGCTTGATCAGATCATTTGAAAAGAAATTGGAATATCACCTTGTAGGCAATATATATTTTATTTAAGGCGTTTGAATGAGAGTTTTCTCAGATTGTCTTGGTCCATCGATCGAGTAGAAAGATCTCTTGGATTTTGATTGCTTGTAGTAACTAAAAGGATCGGTTTGAGATTGAGCATATCATCATTGGTGGCGGGGGCTCTTTCACTATGGCCTTTTCTTACGGCTTATTGAGTGAGGAGAGCGTCAGCAACTCGGCCATTTATGGGCTTGTTGAGTCTGACTTTTAGAACCTACTCGAGTCTTCGACATAAGCTATGATGGCTTGGTGGTTTGGTCATTAGACTAACAAACGGGGCTCTTTCATTGCGACCTTTTCTTGTGGCTTGTTGAGTGAGGAGAGCATCAACAACTCGGTCATTTATGAGCTTGTTGAGTTCGACCTTTAGAACCCATTCGTGTCTTAGACTTGAAGACGTAGGGGTTCATTTTTTTTCCAACTTAGTTGATTGAAGCTTCCAAAATTGAGAGTTCTTCTAACTTGATCTTCTGAATTTGACAAATTTGGGAGACAAACTTTTGTTATTTAACGTTGTCTTTTCGTGCATGGAAGTAGATTCTTCTTGTCCTTGCAAGAACTCAATAATAATATATATATATATATATATATATATATATATATATATTAGGATCTCTAAAGCATGTCGACCCTCAATACATATACAAAAGACCTCTTGTTTCACAGGAGAGATTGAAGTCTTGATTATTAAAAAAAACTCATGTCTAAAAAAGGGGATTGCATTAGTTGAAATATATTACGAGCTTGATTTCCTTTCAAGATAAACATGATATGTTTTCTATCATAATATGTATCAATTTAAGGATCTCGACTTAAAGCATGATATCAACTTAGATAAACATATAAAAATACCCCTTGAGATGGAGCTTTAGTAGTAACTATTGAAAGAATTTGAATGTCTTTAGTCCTATGCTTTGTGCTTTTGACTTGTTGAAAACTTCTTTATAAGAGTTTGAAATTTGTATTTTCCTCCTGTCCTGACAATGTGCCTTAGTGGACTTGATGGAGTTGATGACTTGTTGGCGAGATGAGAACATCTTCGATCATATGCTTTATGCTTTAGCGGACTTGTTGAAGACTCCATCTTGGAGATTCATATCTTGTATTTCCTTCTATCTTGGCTTCGTGTCTTGGCAGATTTGATGGAGAAAAGTCATGAATTGTCTTAAAGACTTGCTATGTGATATGAAATTACCTTCAGCTTTTACTTTTGTGGGCTTCTGAAGGATGTCTGCCTAGCCCCGAGCTTGTGTTAGGTCAATGGCTGAGTCTATGCTTTTTGCATTAATGGACATATTGATGAAATAACTCTCTTAGTTTATCCTTTAGCATTGTATGAACATTGGGATTACATCTTCGGTCCTTTGCTTTTTGTTGGACTTGCTCAAGAAGAATTTCCTTGGTCTTTGCTTTCTTCTTTAACAGACTTGTTGAAGGAGTTGAAATTTCTCATTTGATATTGATATCAAACTTAGCTTTGTGCCTTCTCAAGTGAGGATCTTTTTGTTGGATTTTGAAAAATGACCTTACGATCATTAGGGATGATCTCTCAATCTGGGTCACTTGAACTCACCAAGTTGGATGGATTTGGAGATTTAGAAGTTCTTATCTTTGAACTAACAAAGTAGGGGGATCCCTTACTATGACCTTTGTGGCGTATTGAGTAAGCGGGTCTTTCAATGATCAGCCATATTTGGGCTTGTTGAGTCTGACCTTATGCACATACTTGAGTCTTGGACTTGAGCAATTGATGGAGGATTTTATCATCAAGATAATAAGATGGGGGATCACTTACTGCGGTCTTTGTGGCGTGTTGAGTAAGCTGACCTGTCAATGACTCGACCATATTTGGGCTTGTTGAGTCTGACCTTATGCACCAACTCGAGCCTTATATTTGATGTATGGATGGAAGATGTGTTTCCAATTTGATTTGTTGCAGTTTACAAACTTGAAATTTTATTTTTTAGTCAGTAAGACTTTGAAACTTGTAAATTTGAATATGTAATTTGAACATGTATATGGGGATCTCGACCTTAGGCACAATGTCAATCCAAATACAATAGAAAGGCCCCATGTTTCATAAAGAGAGTTTGACATTTTGCTGTTAAATTTAAAAATGACTCCTATCTAACAGGAAAATTTTTACTTCATTTCAGAAATGCATTCTTGTATTACAAGAGAATATGTAATGTTGAAGTGGTGTTGGTTGATAATCTGTAAAACTATGTGACAAGGATGATGTGAATCTTGGCGCAATCGAAACTCCTTAGCATTAGTAGTAACGAGCCTTTGCGCATGCTTCTCCAAATCTCGATGGTCATGATGCCAAGATGCATTGGCTCAATGGTGACATCACCGGTCATGAGGCCAACATCGAAAACTCCTCCTTAAACTCCAGATTTCTGCTGAGAGCCGTGATTGGAGAAGTGTAAATAACCGATTCTGGTTTCTTAATGACATACCAATAGCATATAATGCAACAACTTTTCCTGATGTATGTGCAGATACCATTACGGATTCTCCATTTTCAATGCACTTAATACCTTCAGACTGGAAGGGATCAAGCTCGAAGGGGAACTCGCCTTTCAAACCCCTTGGGTGGGCTGTCCAAGCGAGGCGACATAACTCTCTAGGTAGGATACATCATGTGTAGGCCGGGTTCATCGATGAAGACCAGTTCATCCCTCTGCGATTTATGTGGTATGGGGTGTCCAGTTGCATCATCCTAGATTTTCTCTTCAGCACTGAAGACATTGCTAGAAAGAAGCTTAAGCAATTGGTAAATACAAATTATAGAGGGAAATAGTAGGGAGAAAAATGGTTGTAAAGGAGCTCGAAGGGGCTCTCAAGAATTGAAGCAGTGCCCTTGCTCAGTTTATTTCCCTTGAGCTAAGGGTTTTCGTATGTCCACGGATGAACGAAGGATGGGAAATAGATGGATGCTACTTCTTCACGTGGGATGGTATGGGATGGGTGACGTGACAACTCCTTATTGGCCGAATGGGGTAGCGAAAGCATGGGAATGACAAGTTTTGAGGCATTGGCCAATTAGGAGATAATTAGACGAATTTATCTTGAAATACGTGTTAATTTTGATGAAATTTTAAGTGTGATAACTTTAGTTAAATTAGATATCTATTCTAGGTAATTTTGATGTTTCGGAAGCAATGATACAGTCTGTTTTGCAATCGAAAGCCATTTGATTCAAGTCGGCGTCGAATTGGGTCACTTTCAGTTCAAAAATACGCATTACCGCTTCCGACCTTTCGACTTTCACGCAGACTTGTCCGAATTGAGTGCGAATAGTCTTGCTTGATAGATTTTGACATTTCAAAACTAAAGGCGTAATAAATTTCATGAACGGAGGTCATTTGATTTACGTCGGCGTCTCCTAACCTCGATATGCGTATAAACGCGTTGATGACTCGATCGATCGGTTGAATATCAGGTTGTGCAATATTCATATTCTGACCAGTTTTGACATTCTGAACATAATGACAAAGTTTGTTCATCTATCGGAGGTCATTGGGTTGATTTTGGCGACGTCCAGTGCATTTTAACCTCGATTTGCGCTTTGTCACTTCTGATCATTCAACAATTAGATAGACTCGTCCGAATTGAGCGTGGACAGTATCATTTGATAGTTTTTGATGTTTTGACACTAACGGTATAATTAATTTTTTGAACGGAGGTTGTTTGGGCTACATGCTGGTATGCATGTCGGTAGCGACGAAGCTTCTTTCTTGATCGATCAACCGCCATTGTGCAATATGTATCAATTTGACATTTTGAACGCGATTTGGTGAAGTCCTTTCGTCGATCAGTTATTTTGACCAATTTCCGTGACATCTAGTGTATTTCAACTTTGATTTGATTGTCGTTGCATGAAATCAACTTCTCTTGGGAACTTGACTCGTGATGTGATATACATGGAGGTCAACACCTACTTGTAACATGGTTGTCCTCTTGTTGCTGGTTGTGACCTGAATGGTTTGTTGTTCCTGTTTGTTTGGCTATCATGGTTGGGTGGTTGTTCTAATCTTTGTGGTCCTTTATTTTATTGTATGGGTGATTCGCTTGCTGGAATTTTGTTTAGCTGATTTGGGAAATTGGTTGGCTTGCTGCTTCTCAATTGGCCTGGTTTGTTGTGTTGTTGTTCCTGTTTATGTGGTATTTGGACCTGGTGCTTGGTTGCTGATTCTCTCTGGTAGTGAAGGAAATAGTTGTGACGACGATGATGTTTTTATTTCTATCTTTAAGGGTGGTGGTATTTTATATGATTGTAACCCTTCTTTTTGAAGTTTGGATGCTCACATATATTATTGCTCCTTGGGATGGATTTTGACTGAGCCTGAGCCATCAATCCTATTTCTTTTATGTATCTTTCTATGCTTGCTTATGTTTTTTTTTTTTGAACTTCTTGCCGGTATTTGAACAGGGTGGAGCCTCCTGCCTCCTTTCATAAACTATGACTCGCTTATTTCAATGCTGTGTGTATCATAGAATACGATTCAAGCTATCAAGTATTAACAACTCATGAACATAGCTAACGTGTGTTGTTGTTGCCAACAAAGGATGATTATAAAACTATCTTCTTTTTTTCTTGATTTCATCAGGTTATGAGTTTGTAAACTCGTTCTACATAACCTGAATACACCTTTTTTGTTTTTTCTGGATTCTTTATCTTTCTTCAGGTGAATCAAAAGCAGACATGTTAAAAAAAAACTATAGACTCGTATTGGTTTGTGGCCTCAAATGTAGAGAGCAGAGAGTCTTCAATCTCAAGCACATAACAAAATTTTGCAAAAATAACCATACAAAATAAATAGAAAACGGATTATGGGAGGCCTTTAAGTGTACATTAAAAAAAAAACTACAATAACTTATTTCTATGAGTATAAATACAACTAATCTTACACGGATGACAGGCTTGCATGTTAGGATGATGAATGGTATTACTTCTCTTTGACATCATCAGGTAGTATATTCAGCATTTATTTTAATATAATCATAACTTAAATCGCATCCCCAAGCCTTCCACACCCTCTTCCATTGCCTGGTTTTAGCAGAAAAAAAGTAGGTTTAAGATTACCACAGGGCGAACATAAAATGAACAAAAAAATAATAACAGTCCATAAACGCATTCTTTATGAAATGCAGTTCGTAGGCTTACCTACAGAAATGTGGATCTCTACAGTACCATGTGATTCTCCAGCCTGCTTAAGGTATGTGCTGGCTTCGACCCTGCCAAGAAAATTTTGAATCAGAATTGATTTGACAAACCTGCAGTGAATTATTTCAGCATATAGTATAAATCAAAGGTACCATGAAGACATAACTAAGCAAGATGATTTGTTTAAAAAAAATTATAAATTTACATGCATAAAAAAATGCTGCTTTTCTCTCCCTCTATTTATCTCTCCCTTAGAAACTATTCTTTTAATAATTCATACCTCTCACAATAGTTTTATATTTTCTATGAATATTTTAATCATTGACAAACTCAAAATGACATGTAATGCACATCATAAATATACTGTTTCATCCACATGCTAATGCATATTTAACCATTTATAAACTTAAAATAACTTGTAATGCAAGTCATGAAAAATATAACGTCCACAGCTTATAATGCACTCAAAAATAGTTACAAGAATATAATCATGTACTATATAATTAATAAATCAATTATCTCAGTGTTTAAATTATAGTGCCATTTTTTGCACTTGATGTGACTAAATTGTCTTTAAAGTTTATGAAAGCTAGCATACAGGCACTCTAAAATTACATAATAAGAAAAAAATTTATTTACAAATTAAACGTTGTATGATTGAAATATAAGAAATTATAAAATCATTTGAACAAAGAGAATGGCAATCCATCTTACATGTGTTGGGATAAAGCTAATGATGATTAAGATGAATGCATCCTTAAATACAAATGAACAAAGAGAATGATTATTCCCCCTCATTATAATTTCAACTTATATTTATTAGTGACATCAACAACGTCATGAAGATAAAGAAAAAATATGCCCATGCTACCTACATTATACATAATAATAATCAATCTCGTTAACCTAAAAAAGAACTTTAAAAAAAAAACTACAAAATCCGTCCATTTGCATGTCACAATCAAGCCATTAAGAATTTAAAACATTGATCTGGGTTTTGTTGTGAATTTAGATGTTTAGGTGGAAATTTGACAAATGAAGGTTTAGAATGTGGGGTTGTACACTTGGGATGCGATAAATATAGAAAGTGGTCCATGAAATTAACCATACAAGCCAAAGTTCAGTAATAGTTGGTACATCATCATGCTCTTTTAGTAATATCTTTTCATTATCTTCTAGAAATTAAAATTATCACATTGGGCATTTGTATTTAGTCCTTACATTCATTTAGTAGAGGACCTCAAATACTTGAGAAACCTTGGGCACCCTAATTCCAATCCTTTGAATCATCTAAAGGTGATCAAATGCTAGTCACACATTTGAATTGAGTAATAATTTGAGATAAATAAATTTTAAACCCGGATAGCATAATTGGATGACACATCATTACACATAAAACACCCGAAAACTATTCCAACTATTAAACACATACGTTTGGAAGAATTAAACACCATCCTAAAGTCCACGAATTTGGATCAAGTTTGATATCAAAACTTCTTGAATTGCAAGCACAAGTGAGATTAGAATGTTGAAAACCTATTCAAACCATACTAACCTAGATTCACAAGGGTAGATGAATGAGCAACCATATAAAAATATAACAATACAACAAACAAGAATAATGTTAGATTTAATAAAACTGAAAGAAATTAGCAATCAAGACAAAACAAATAGCTCACATATAAAAATTAATATCCCCCAAAATAAAGGACTTACCACATGTGGTGCCAAGCGCTCCAATATTCAAGATGTATCACCTTGCATGGCTAGGAAAATACCCTAATATAAAACTAGAAATCCCAACTCTTGATTTTCCATTCCTCGTGAAATAGTGTATATTGATAAAGTAAAACATCAGTTGGTAGTTCAAGAAACATTAATTCATCTATTGGTAGGTCTACGAGCATGAGTCTATATGATATTGTTATAAGTTTTCAATTTAAAAAATGTCTTGTTGAACTTCTTATTGAATCAAAGCCTAGCAAAATTATACAATTATTCACATAGCATGTCCATGATAAAAAATTGATTAATTATTATGACAATGATAAGCTTTTTTATGTGAATTATATATATATATATACACGGAGTTCTAATCAGATGATAAGGTGATAATACATTTGAATCTTCTGTATCATTTTAAGACACTAAAAACTAGGGAGGCATGACCATTTAAAACATTGAAATTAATGCTGCCCATACTCTAAATACATCCTACCCAGAAGTTTGTACCCCAACAAATCTCGCCACCACTCCACAACCAAATGCAATCTACTCATAATCCCTTAGGTAAAATATATGAAGTTAATAACTGAAAGAAACACCAACTCCACAAATATAAAAACAAACACCCATATATTTACCTTATCTCAACAAAATAAGCCTCACTCACTCCACCGTAAACCAATCAATATCAATCCCCATCAAAACAAATCATAGACAATTTCAAAATATTTGAAAATTGGAATCAACTAACTCAATATCCTAATTCACCAAAAGGCTTAAAGAACTAAAATGAACAATCTACAATGCTTTAATCAATCCAGATGAGAAGGTGAAAGGACCATAAACTCATGTCAACAACTAAACAATACAATGGTCAAAGAAGCCAAAAAAATGGTTAGATCGCTAACAACTAGTCTAATAACTCAAAAGATCTTGTGAGATCAGAAGTGGTTACTTGAAAAGTTTATACATTAAGTTATTGTATTGTCATCTTGTTTTATGGAAGTTACAACCATGTAGGTTGAATAGAGTTGGTAACTAAGACAACAAAAGATAACCTATCCAACCCTCACCATCAATATCAACCCCCAACTCCCTAGTGCATCATTGGTAACATCAAAAGCCCAACCAAGATTCTTAATCACAAGCCCAACCTACCTCCATTCAACAAACATCGACCCAACACTAAATCACCAAAGTTTTACCATTATCCAACCTAGATCAACATATCTAGCCCCTATTTGCCCTCAAACTCAAAATATAAAATATAAAATGCTCAAAAATCCACAAAAAAATTCATAAAAAATATGTGCTATTAAATTGTTCCAGATCAGCCAACAACCAACATCACTTCTGAGAGTTAAGTTAGGCAGCAAAGCCAACGTCTACACCAGCATTCAGAAACAAAAAACTGCAAATTGAAACCGACAATCCAACCAAGAAGGCCCCGGCGAGCAATAAGTCCATAACAAGCAGCCAACATGATACCCGCCATAAATCCATACTAGATGTTCCAGATCAGCCAACAACCAACAGCACTTCCAAGAATTAAGTAGACATCCAATTAGCAGAAAAATGTCCAAACCCAGAAAACAACAGGCCGCAAATAGAAAAATAGCAAAACCAATAGGGTAAATGGATAAACAGCATGAAAAGCATCGACTTATCAGAAAACCAAGACAATTCTAGTAGCAGTAGAACATTAAAATCTCAAATAGAGATTAGGAAAAATAGCCACCAGCAGATGAAACAGAGAGGAATTGCCTTATGCATATTAGGGATGCATCCCAAATCATATTGACCCATAAACAGGAGATTGAGCTATAGGCCTCTCATATAAAATAAGGTAGCTACAGAAAGAAGCCCTGAATGCTCTTCAAAGTGTAGCAGAAAGACCAAAGAAACAATAAAAACTAGTTGTAATAAAATCATGTAAGCTAAATTCTAATATAAGGAAGCTCAGTCTTATCAAGGTTAACCAAACCTTGCAAATGTTTAGAGAGAGTAAGATGATCAAAATTTATTATTTCATTCAATCTAACACCTAAATTAGCAAGATAATCAGCACATGCATTACCTTCTCTCCATACCTGAGTGATTTTATAATAAAATTGAGAAAGAAGAGATCTAGTTTGCTTGAGTAAATAGTATAAATCAAAATTTTTGGATTTATTGGAGTTCAAGAGGTCAATTGAGCAATCCTCAACCTTTGATACACTACCATAAGTTCAGAAAGGGGGACAGCAAGTATGAAGAGGATAAGCAAAAGTATAGAGGACATTTCGGTAGAGTTTCAAGATTCCACCAGGAGGCATTATGAGATACTGAGCCATGTGATTTTAATAAAATTATCATGAGGTTTGGCCCAATAAACTATCTGGACATGATTACAACTTGCTTGAGCCGGCAATTGAAAACCCAATTTAATAGCCACAAATTTACACCCTTTAAAGTGCTTATATTTAATGAGATTGGCATTAAACAAATCACGGATTTTGTATTTAGTTCTAGCAATTATCTTCATGTGATTCATAGCAATACCATTTATAAATAAACCAAATAATAATAATAGCAATTTAATGTGACCTTTATTATTATTTTCAAAATAGATTTCAAGGAGTGATATATTGTTAGCGAGTCATTGAATTTGACAATGTTAAAGAGATCATCATACCAAAGCCAAAGCTTAGAAGCAATGGCGTTAACAAATTGATGATTAACATTTTCAATATGAAAGCAATAATGACATTTTGAAGGTAATTGAAAACCTTTGCCCCACATCAAGGAGTCAACAGGATAAAGTTTTTCAATATACAAATTAGAATAGAGTAAGAAATAGGAATATTATTATGCCAAAGTTTAGCATACACATTAGAAAATTCATGTGCTTCTTTAATATGAAGCCAAACATTTTTCAAGTTGAATTCTTCACTATGAGAGAGCTTAAAGAAAATCTGATCATGTTTGTTAGGAGTAATAGATATATTATTAAGTTTTCCTAAAATAGAAGAAGGGATATACTCAATGAGCTTAGAGTTGTTCCACATATTATTTTGCCAGAATGATTTGACTTTGATATTATCAGTTGAATGGGAAGAAAGTAATTCATCAATGGACCCACTTCCAATCCAGTTATCTTGCTTGAAAAAAGAGTTTCCAATTAATGCCCCAAAAAAATTAATGATTCGCCTTCCACTTGATGCTACAAAGTCTTCTCCAAATAGGAGAATCTCGATTTGTAGAAACAATTAAGAGGGTGCTTTGCTTGGCAATATTTGGCAGTCATGAAGTTAGCCCAAAGGCTATTGTTACTTCTAAAATTCCACCAAAGCTTGTAGAAAAAAGCAGTGATGGTATCCCTAATAGGCTCAATCAAGACCACCTTCCTCAAGGTGCCGCCTTTATGCCAAGACGGTGTATTTTTTTTGAGGAGGTGTTAGAACCCCAGAAGAATTTGTTAATAAGCTGCTCAATCCTATTAATGATAAAATTGGTTGGAACAATGGTTTGAATGAGATACGAGGCATAGAGTTAAGAGTGCTCTTAGTGTAAGCCTACCACCAAAAGAGAGTAAATGATATTCCCAAGCGTAAATATGATTAGAGATTTTTGGATTAATTTATCAAAAAGATGTGATCTTTATGACCTTTGAAAAGTGGGGCTCCAAGATATTTTTTGGATTAATTATTATTATTATTATTATTATTATTATTATTATTATTATTATTATTATTATTATTATTATTAGATTAGGTTAATGTTACGTTTAATTAGAAGCATAATATTGTATTATTGTCACATGATATTATTAGAAAATTATAGTTTAATGATCTCAAGAGTATATTTTCTTTCTTTTAATGATTATAATTAATCGAATTGATTGAAAGATAATATGTTAGGTGATATATTAGTAAATTATAATATTTTTATCTTAGAATGAAAGTGGGAGAAAATTATAATAGATCTTGTAATTGGCTTGGTAAGATCAAAATAAAATTATGATGTAATTTAAGTTGAGGCTCATAGACTCATCTAGACTACTCATCATTTTTTATAGATTGAAAAAAATTACTCAATAGAAAAGCTAACAAAGATCAATATAGATAAAAATTTTTATTGCATGAATTTTTTATCAACACCATACCAAATTTAGTTTTTAGAAGTGAAGTATTAGATGATAGTGGGACCCACTACCAATCTTGTGACCCCAAAGTTCAAATATCTCATAAAATTGCAATCGAGTGAATATGCTTCAAGGAATTGATTTTGAGATAGAGAAATATGTAAAATAAATGGTTGTACTTGCATAACTCTCCAAAGTCACATCGATTGGGTTATGTTTCTACTATCTCCAAATGCTCCGGTATATGTCACCCATTGGTGTGTGAGGCCTTCATGAGACCCTCATTTTGTAAGTTAAGATCAAAATTTGTTGCTATAGAAAATATCATATAAAATAATATATACATAATAAAACTTCTTATAATTAAATATTTAATACTTATAACCTAAAATACATGAAAATACATATTGATAGTTGCTTGAAATCATGACCAAATATATGTTGTCAATCTGCTTAAATTTTAGATTGAATGAAGTTGTAGTTTTGTTTGATCATTGGCTAGAAAGTAGCTTTCGAGCTTGGGCGAATTCATAAGGCTCATGACGAGTTCATTATGATTCATGTAACTATGAGGATATTAGTTTCAATGAGTTGTGCCAAATTCAAATTGAACATTATGATTTCCCAATTAAGGCAAGTTCATATGTAGACTAACAAGTTCAGGTTGGATTTGATAAGTTCATATCAAGTCGAATATCTTTAATCGCTTTAGCTCAAACTATAATCATGAATATTAGTATGTATTCATATGAGATTTAACATTCAATGTTATCACAAATAGTTGAAATGTACATTGATGTAAGAATTTAGAAGTGATATGTGGATGCTCCTTTCTTATAAGTGTAAGCTTTCGAGTCAAATATGGATTCAAGCATGGTGGCTGATTCTACTATTATTTAGAATAAAAAGATGGTAATACTAAGAAGAAAAAAAAAAAGCCACTAAAATTTTACAACATTTTAATGTATAATGGTAATTTTTCCTATGAAAGTGCATTTAAATTTATGAAATGGAAAAAAAAATTTTAAAATATAAATTTTCATAGACGATGTGGCATCTATGATCAAAATTATATGATTTAATAAAATAAAAAATATGTAATAATATAACTTAAATTTTTAATTTTTTTTCTTTGCAATACTTATAGATGAATTAAGGTGACTCTCTACAAGATTTGACCTCAACAATTCAAACACTAATTGGACATCTATTTTGAATTTAAGATTTAACCACTGCCCAATTAGATTTTAGTTGGCTTTAGAAAAGACTCAAACCTAATACTACATGATTTAAATCTCTTTTAAATGATATTTAAATATATATATATATATATATATATATATATATATATATATATATATATATATATATGCATCATTGCTCTTTAAATTTCTTATATAAATAAATAAAATCATGTAGACTAACTAAAGTTAAAGAAGACTAAGATAATGGGAAACATAAGGGCACTTAAGGGGAAAAAATCAATGAAAAATATGCCATTGTTAATAAATTTCTCTTATTTCTTCTCACTTTTATATTTCCATATATTTTGTATACATTAGTCCCTAAATTTGGCATTGAGTCAAACAAATCATAGTTAAATAGCACCATGACTCTCTCATGCTTCCTAAGATTTTGCACTGGACTATCTCTTACAAGACACCATAAAAATATCCTCCATCCTTTTGATGAGTATTATTTTTAAACAACTCTAATATTATTTGTTTCTTTTTTTTTTTTTTTTTGGCGTGTGAACTAATAAGAAATCTAAAATCATTGACTTGAAATGTATGCCATGTCTTCACAAGTCTCATTGGTCTCCAAGCTAGGTCATGTAGAACCTAATCCTTAACTCCATTAGATGAATCATGAACCTAAAGTGCTCAATAATTTTTGATATTACATGCCTTATCTTATATAATTCATCTTTAGTCAATCTTAGAAGTGGAGTGCACTTTTCAACTCTACTCTTCAAAATGCCTCTCTTTTTTCTTTTAAATGGACCATTTCCATGCACAAATATTCAATGACAATTAAACCATGAATTTTTCTCACCATGCTTTAATGTAAATGCTTTAGAATAGTACATACAATATAGGCATGCTAACTTATTGTGCTCCATAATGATAATAAACCATATGATGAGAAATCATCAATAATCCACATCAGTGTTGCCATCATCTAAATTTTTTTGTTAAAGTATCATATATTTCATAAAATCTTGAAATTATATTTTAAATGATGCAAACAAATTTATTTATTCTAGCCTTTGAATAATGTGGCCTTGGTATAATTAGCATTTGAAACAAATAAGTGCTAAGTTATCTCAAAAAAAAGATTATCATGCATAACATTAATAGGCCAACACAGTAAGCGCATTGACTCATTACAAACATTATATACACACTTTCATTTTACATGATTATTTCATTAGTCATCTTCAAATGACAATTGATTATAATTGTCAAGCAACTCTTATCGCTATACACATATATTCTTCTTTCCTCTTTGCTCAAACCCAAATTTTGAGAGCTAAGAAAGAGATTGTTGGTATTATCATCATTTTTTGTGCAACATTTATGTGGACGCTTCTTGCAACCGAAGTCGCGGATATCAAGCCATGCATTGCATATCAATGCATAACCATTCATAGCTTCACATTGTTTATGGATATGAGTTTGAGTTTCACGAAGTTGCATCAGATTCTTTATCATAAATAATTATGCATGCAACAAATGTGAGGCTCAAATTATGACAATTTTATGTAAAATATGTGCAAGCAAGCTTTCATGTATTAAATTTCATTTATATAAAAATTTTAATTAGAACATTGTTTTCAAATGGCCACATCATGTCATTCATATCATTAAGAATATTCAAATGAACATATTTGCTCTTAAATCGGACTTTAATTGATGAATGTAAATGATAGGATGTTATCATTTAATAGTATTTTAAAATTGAAAATCAATCTCCTTATTGTCAATTAGAAGCTTAATAAAAAATGATATTCCAATAAGATCATAATGCTCCTAAAATTCTTTTAAAAGAATTCAATTTTATTGTGACCGTATATACATTTATATAATAAATAATATTTTATTTCCTTTTATTTATATTAAAAAGATGAGAATGGATTTGTAATTTTCTTTTTTCTTAGGTCAACAACAACAAGCCTTAATCCCACTAGTCGGCTACATGAATCCTTCATCTCCATTGTGTCTATTATGTGTCAAATTCTCATTTAATTCAAGTATACTAAGATCATTTTTTATACATCTTAACCAAGTCTTTTAGGTCTACCTCACCTTTCTTAACATAAGGCAAATCTAATGCATCTACTCTCCTAATCGTCATCTGACCGACGCTTTATGTGGCCAAACCATCTAGGCGACTCTCCCTAATCTTATCTACCACTGAGCTACTCCAACTTTTTCGAACATACTCATTTTGCATTCTATCTCTAAGGTTAAAGCCACTCATCCACAGCATCCTCATCTCTCGTAACACTTAACTTAGTCTTATGCTTCTCTTTTATTGGCTAATATTTTGCACCATAAGTCATTGCAGGTCTTACCACCATCTTATAAAATTTTCCTTAAGTTTAAGTGGAACTTTTCTATCACATAATAGGCCGATGCATTCCTCCATTTCAACCATCCAACTTGAATTCTACTAATAACATCTCCATCTATTTCACCATCATTTTGAACAATAGAGCCTAAATATTCAATCGCACCACTCTTATTAATGACTTGATCACCTAAAGTCATAACACTACCACTAAAACTTCCACAACTAAAATTACACTCCATATATTCAGATCTACTTAAATGAAAACCTTTAGACTCTAAAGTTGACCTCCATAATTCAAGTTTCGTTGGACTCCCTCTAGTCTTATCAACAAGAAGAATGTCATCAAAAGCATACACCAAGGTACATCTTCTTGTAAATGCCTCGTAAGAACATCCATAACTAAAGTAAAAAAGATAAGGGCTTAATGTTGATCCTTGATGTAATCCAACTGAAATAGGAAAATATTTTGTCAATCCTCCTTGTGTTTGGACACAAGTAAATGCTCTAGTATACATATCCTTAATGACTTGAATATAACCAATATTAACTTCTTCGTTCTAGAACTCTTCAAAGAACATCTCTTGAGACTTTATCATAAGCTTTCTCTAAATCAATAAATATCATATGTAGATCCTTCTTATTTTCTTTATGCTTCTCCATCAAACCTCTAAACAAATGTATATCATCCATAGTAGATCTGCATGAAACCAAACTAGAGAAACTTTTGTATGACATCATTGTAACCTATGCTCAATTACTCTTTCTCCATAATTTTAATGTATACATTACACTTAATTCTTCTATAATTTGCACACTCTTGTGCATCACCTTTATTCTTAAATATAGGAACCAACAAACTCTTTCTCCACTCATCTATCTTTTAATCTTTAAAATAACATTAAAAAGATTTGTAAGCCAAGAAATTCTATGATCTCCTAAACATTTCCACACTTCTTGGAATATTATCTCCTACGCTTTTCCACATTTCATTTTCTTTAAAGCTTCACTAACTTCAGATTTACTAATACGACGATAAAAATGAAATTCTCTATTTTTATTTAAGATATTAAGGTTGCTAAAATCAATCATACTATCAAATCCTTCATTAAAATGTTTATTAAAATATCTCATTCACCTATTTTCTTAGGTCGTTGGGTAGAAAATAATCGGAGTATTTTTCAAGTTGAAGCGCCATCTCTCCCAACCAGCGCGCCGGCCTTAGGAATTTTGCAACTCTCACTCTCTCGTGAGAAAGAACACCGAGCACCTCAGTCTCCTCCCTTCTCTACCGACCAACCACGACTTTTCAACCCTGGCTGCCGTCAACTGAAGCCCACCTGCCATCCGTCTCTCTGTGTTTCGAGGTTGGACCCAGGCTCCAGCAGCCACAGCCATGGGGCTTCCCTTTTCTCTCTCACTCGCCTCCTACAGCCCCATAATCGAAGCCTTTGGCCCTCTCTCAGGCTTCAATCTCTTCTCTTTGGGAACCCACGCTAAAGCAACATCTTCCCTCCCGCACCTTCCTTCTTCTGCTTGCTCGTCGCAGACACCAGTCACTGTGAAAATCGAGAAAGAGGTCACCCCATTCTGGCCTCTCGTTTTCATGTCTCCTCCCGCTCAAGTCGACAAGCGCACCTCTCTCCAACTAGCCGGCTTCATCAAACCACCTCTCTCTCATATACTCATCTGTTCTGTTGTGTTGCCGCCAACCAGCACTCCACATTCACGACCTCCTACTCTCCACTCTGTGGTGCCTGATTCCTGCTATTAGGACCGACCCAGCCACCGTTCGTGAACCGAGTCCGTGATCAAAGGCGTCGTCTGATTTTATGTTGTTCACTCCCCGCAGGTATAATTTCGCATCTCTCAGCTTATTCTTCTCGAGTAGAGCCCTTAGGCTGCTGTAGAGTTGGCGTAGGTTAGGTTGTGTTTAAATGTACTTGTTGTAGAATTACATGATAAGAAGTGCGTTTATGCGCTCACCTGTAACCCAAACCATTGCCTATGCATTCCCTTTAATCCGACAAATTCTAGAAATTAACGTTAATTAAATCATGCTTATACTGATATTAAGAGGCGAAACTCAGATACAGTTGAGGGGTCAATTACTCGCCCTAAATTTTATAATTTTTCTTATATTATAATCTAAATCTATTCTGAAATAAAACATTTGATTTTAATTGTTTATGAGTTGCCAAATATTATGATTGAGCAATAGATTATTTGTTTTATGTCATCTTCATTTTCCTTTTGGTCGGTTTTACAGTTTTATTTTAAAATAAATAAAATAAAATAAAATTAAATTAAAAAAAAAGAAAAAATGATTCCAAACCGCCATTAAATTAATGAAGTGGTTGTTTTAAGTCAAAAATATGCACGCGCAATTTTTTCACTTCAAATTCGCATAATATAATTCTAAAAGAATTCTTAACATTACCATTAATCTAAACATTTATAAAATAAATTCTAATTAAAATATGTAAATTAAATTTTTTTATTTATTATAAAAAATTGTAAGAAAATATATGCACCAAGTAAACTAGAATACACACATACACAAAAATTTGAGTTTGTATGTCAAAGACACATAATTAGCCATCGTTCTTTACTTCTTTATTTTCTTAACGAAATACACTTTAAAGTTTCTTTAAAGAAGCTTCTATGCAATTAATGAGAACTTTTAAGCATAATAATATAAATCATACTTATACATGGTTACCTTCTTGATAAATTTAAATGTTTATTCGATAAAGTGACTTAAAATTCAAATTCATTAAGAGACGTATGTAATTATTATATGTTGAAAAGAATAAGATAAATAATAATCATTGAACGTATCTTGTGAAATTGATCAATCATCATAGCTTTAACCAATTAATGAGAGCAAAAATCAGTTTCAATTGTAATAAATGTTATATAAAGACAAATACAAAATAAAAAATAGGTGGGCGTATGATTAGAAAAAGAATTCATAGTGCTTATTTGAAATATAATAATATTAGTAATAATAATTAAAAATAAATTTTTGAAAACACAAGACCCGTTTGGTACTGCCGCGCTGATGTGTTTGGATGCGCACGAAATGGCTGAGCTTCGGGATTTTGAGTCGCAGCTGCCGCGAAGTTGCAACTCGATACTGCCTTCCACGGTCCTCGGTCGAAGAGAGTTTTTTTCCTATATTGCCCGCATTTAGCACTCACTGTTCTCCCCATACCCTCGATCCATCCTTTGCCCTAGCTCACGACTGAAACTCTCGTCTCTGCAAAAGCTCGCGACGAGATAGGAAACTGAGAGATTCGATCCGTAACTCTCGTCTCTGCCCTAGCGGGTCCGATCCGATCCGAAACTAGCGTAGAACCATAACTTCTACGGGATTTTAACGTCCGGAACCCTCGTCTACCACTGACTTTCGCTTCACGCCCTCGACTTCATACTTTGTGAAGGTAACCCTCAACTTTCCTATCCCGTCCCTTCACAAGCTTTAGTCAGAACTGTAATGCATAGTTTTCACTTGAACCCTCGGCTTTCCTATTTCGCCTTCATGAGCCAGCTTGTGTAGATTCAAAGCATTGTTTTCACTTCAACCCTCGACTTTCTTATCCTGCCTTCATGAAGCTTCAGGTTTGTGTAGATCCCGTAACGCATTGTTTCACTTCAGTTTTCATCGCATCATCTTGCCAATGTTGGAGGAAATTGAGAGTATGATTGTTGCTATTAGCTTACTATAATAAGAAAAATATTAGTTTCATTCATCAATTAGGTTTAAAAGAAATTTAGGGTTATTTATAGGAATTTCATGACTTGAATAATTACTTAATAGTTCTTGCACATTTTGACTTATAATAAGTATTGTAATTTTATAAATGTCTAACTGATATGACATATAGTTGGAAATCAATGATGATCATGGATAAATTGAAGGGTTCCATCAATTCTTTCTAGATAATTTTAAGTCTTGATACTTAAGAAGATAGAGTTATTTGTCAATCATCCTATGTGATGTAATGTTAGTAAGTTAGATAAAATTAAAAGTATTATTTTTTTTATTTTATTTGTGAGCTGAGGCTTAAGCGTTGAGGCATTTTGAGGTGTATGTCTCCATCAAAAAAATTGTGCCTTGTTTGAGAATTGATATTAACAATTTTAAAATATCTTATAGTAATGTGAGATGTTAATCTTTTGATGCATAATTTTAAAAATGCTTTTTGTCTAGTAATTTATATATTTGTGTGGCTTATACATATTGTGTCAAACTTCTATCTTATGCTTATTTTAGAAGATTTATGCACACTTAAGCATCTTCTAAAGATATATCTAACATAAACAAGTGCTTGCATAAATCATTGTAGGGAGATTAATGGGAAACCAAGGGATGGTGAAGTAGGTATTACATGGGAAAGAAGTTAAATTAATTTTTTTGTGAACTTTGTTTAAAAGAAAATAGAGCAATAGGTGACAACCTATTTTAATAAAGAGGGTTGGGAGAATTTAACAAAAAGTTTTAAGGAGAGGACTAGAATGGAGTATAATAGGACACAACTTAAAAATAAATGGAATCAACTAAAGAAGGATTGAAAATAATGGAATGAGTTGAAACAAAGATCAACTGGTTTGGGATGGGATCCAAAAGAGAGGACTATTGATGCATCAGAAGATTGGTGGCGCAAGAAGCTATAGGTGAAGTTCTTATATGCACTTGTAACCTTCCACTTACTTTACATAAAATTCTTGTAGATATAATATGTAACTCTTCTTGCTAAACTACTGGTAATGGAAATGCCAAAAAATTTAAGCATTGTGGCATAGAACAACTTGAGGAGAAGTAAATCTTATGTTTGGTGGTGTGAGTTGCTAAAGGAGTCCATTCTTGGACTCCAAACAAAGAAGTTGAAGACAATGTTCATGAACAAAGCAACTCAACTGAGCGATTCAAGTGATTCAATTCATTAATCATTACATGCCACAGATTCCATCAATCAAGTCATTCTAAACAACATCATCTCTATGACTCGAGGTCCAAAAAAAAAGAGATGATGTGTTGGTTTTCTCCAAAATCGATATCAGTGTAGTTGCATGCACCGAGTCATCTAGAGTGAATAAGCTAACTACACCACCTTTGTTTTCGAGGCAATAATTAAGTTAAAATCAAGTTTTTCAAGATATTCCACTTTATCGCACTCAACAAATTTGCTTGAAGATGTCAACAAATGAAAGATCTTCATGGCAACAAAGAGTTCATTTTCTTCATTACTATTTCAAAATGTGATGTTTAGCATTTCTTATATGATGTATTAGTATTTGTTTAATCTTATAACTGCTTATAGTGATGTGTAGTTGTTCCTTTGAAACTAATAGCAATTGATTGACTTGGTTATATGATGTTTTTGAATGCTGGTTGGGTTAAAGTTGTGAAGAATTGCTTATAGTTAATTTATGGAATGACTAAATGTATTTAATAATTGAGTACTATGAGTCTTATGCAAAACTCTATGTATGACTTCCAAATTTATTGGAGAGAAATGGATCATGAGATACTTATGGGCACTTAGGAGATTTCATAACATGTTCCAAATGTCACAAATAATTTTCACCATCTAGTACAAGAGTTAGAAAATTTTCATGGCCTATGGATCTTCTAGAACTACAACGGAGAAGTCTTCACTCTACTACATATATTATCACATAATGAATTTAAGGACTAGTGAGTGATTTCAACACTCTCTAAAACCATAAGCAAATACTTCTCTAGCCTATTGATTCTTTGGTAAGTTTATCAACTAAAGTAACAAAATCGATAGATTCAACTTTTGAATATATCGTGAGATCTTGAATTGTCGATACATGTCATATTTCAAGGTGAACTTCATTTTTAAGTTTATGTCTTGATAATCATTTCTAATTACCACTTAGCCATGTATTAAATTGTGATGTAGGATTACATTAGAGCAATTGACGGGACACATGTCGATGCTCGTGTGCCTTCAAGTGATAAGGTAGCTTATATTGGTTGATTTGGGTCACCTACCCAAAACGTGACATAAGATGTGATTTCTATGTGTTCACATTTTTAATGGCTAGATGGGAAGAAAGTGCATATGACAGTTGCATATTCAAGAATGTCATACGTTGTAGAGAAAATAACTTCTCACTGCCTCCTCCAGGTATTACTGTATTGAATCATTTGTTCATTACAAAGAAATAATTATTAGCGCATATAATTATAAATTCAAAGAAAATATTATTGTGAATCGGTTATCCAATGCAATGAAGATTCATAAAGCCTTGAATACAAAATATCATATCCTAATTTTGAAAGGAGTCAAATCATTGGGAAACAAAAGAATTATTTAATAAATGACACTCATGGTGAAATTGAAATCTTTGGAGTATGGAAGAAGAAATGAGTTATTCGTATGATATGCTGATACTCCTTCAAAAAAAAGGTTAAAATAGACTATAATGGCTCTACATAATTACATACGTCATCACCCATCACTCAATGACATTGAACATATGGACAATGATCAATCATTTGTTCCACAAGCATTTGAATATAGACTGGTCCACTCAATAGTAGAAACTAGCCAATATACAACAAAAGTTGATACATAGGAAGGTGAAGGAGATGAAGAGATGAAAGAGCTAATATTGATGAATAAAGTAGAAACTAGCCATATTACGATGCCTTATTATGATTAGATTTGATTTTATTATTATTTCTAATTATCTTTTGTAATTTGAATGTGATTCACGGTTAGTGAATGTGATTCACTCTTAGGGGAAAGTAGTAAATAATGATTCGGTTGATGAGAATGGTGGTTAGTTTTACATTTTATAACATGTTCTTATTTTCTGTTTTGGTCTTTCAAACTACTTTGTATGTCGTCTGAATATTTGTTGACTACTATCCCCTTCCTCTATATATCGCTGAATTGATTTTTGACTAGCCTTCTTCCTGTATCAATGATGTCCCAACTCACTTTCTCTACAAGGGGATGAGATGGATTGAGAATGTTTATTGTATTCTGAAATGGGTTATTCTTGTAGTTCTTTAGATGGTTTATTGATGTAGTTGCTGAAATGTTTAATTACTATTTCTAATTTGCTTTGCTTCTTCTTGGTTGGTCTGGTTAATTGTGTTATTTATAGGATGGTTGGCCTATTTTTTTTTTTTTTGTGGTGTCTTCCTACTTATCATATGGTTGGCCTCTTGTTGTCTTGTGGCTATTGTTTTTGTTTGTTTGGTTATTGTATTGGTCGCTCTAGTGTTGTTGGTCTTTTTATTTTATTGATTGGTTGGCTTGTTGGAATTTTATTTGCTGATTTGGGAGATCGGTTGGCTTGCTGCTTTTTTGCTTAGATGATTTGGAGATTGGTTTACTTTGCTACTTCTCAGCTGGCCTGGTTACTTGTGTTGTGTTCCTACTTGTAACATGGTTCACCTCTATTGTCTTTTGAATGGCATGTTGTTCTTTTGTTTGATTAGTTATCGTGGTTGGGCAATTGTTCTCTTAGTCTTTTATTTTATTGCATGGGTGGTCTTTGCTAGAATTTTGTTTGTTTTATTTGGGAAATTGGTTGGCTTGTTGCTTCTTTGTTCTGGATGATTTAGGAGATTAGTTTGCTTTCGCTTCTGTTGGTTTGGGTTGTTTGTGATGTGTTCTTACTTGTAACATGGTTCACCTCGTTGTCAATGACCTGAATGCTCGCTTTTTTAGCTATCGGGTGGCTTTTCCAGTGTTGTTGGTCCTTTATTTTATTATATGGGTAGCTGGCTTGCTGGAATTTTGTTTAGCTAATTTGGGAGATTGGTTGGCCTGCTGATTCTTTGCTCATATGATTTAGGACATTGGTTTTTGTTGTTTCTGCCTATTACTTGTGTTGTTTAGCCTAGTTGGCTGATTACTTGTGTTGTGTTCTACTTGTAAGATGGTTGGCCTCTTGTTCGGTTATGGCAATGGCTGCAGCTCCCATTTGTTCTACTATCATGGATGTGTGGTTGTTCTACGATTTGGGAGATTGGTTGGCTTCGATTCTTTGAGATGATTTAGAGATTGGTTTGCTTTTCGCTTCTCATTGGCACTTACTTGTATTATTTGTAGATTGTTTGTCTGTTACTTATGTGTGTTCCTACCAAAAATCCAACGACTCGATGGAGAGAGTGATTTAAAGTGTAAGTGAAATTTTCAATAATGGAATAGTAGATAAGACACTACCTAGAGATTTCTCCCTCATTTTATGAGGACTTTAGATCGTTTCTGAGGCATAAGCACCAATAGTTAATTACCCTCGAGATAGAACTTTTGATTAAGTGGGCGTTAGCTTAACATATATAATATAGAGTTTTGGAATTGAGATTTATGAAATTCATTATATTTAACTTAAAGTGGATGGTTGGGGAATGATGATGTGCTCAATCTAGATCCCATGATTCCCTTATTTTAATCTTTAGTATACTTATGAGAGGAGGGTCGACCCAACCCCAAAGGATTCTTATCAAGAACACATGGGTTGTCGCCAAGAAATTCTTGTAGACTGGGGTGGTGTTTGTTTAAGAAGATAAGTTTAAGTCCTTTAGCCATTATATGACAACATGACCATGATATAGTGAAGTCATTTGGCGACAACCAGCCGCTGAGAGGACTCTAGTTGTAAGTGCATCATGATCTAAGCCAAGCCACACAAGAGACCCTTCGGCATGAGATTATTTGAGTAAACATAGTTGTGTACTTGATTTGACTTTGGCTCCTTCAGCTAGATGTTCTTAATTTGTCACCTCTAACAAACAATTGCGAATGTGAATTGGATTTTAGCTTTAAGTTTTAATATTGAATTTCACTTAGATATTTATAGCTCAATGATATTTAAACTCTACATTTAGATTGATATCTAAGTTAATTTTCTTTGAAATTGTAATCATATTTTGATTGAAGTATCTCCTCCGGTTGAAATCTCCATTCAATTTGCTTGATCTTTTAGTTTATTATTTTAGATCTCGTCGACTCTATTACTTTAATAATAGATGATCAGATCTACTGCCATATGACATAATTAGCTTATCAGATATTTCATTAAATTGAAAATATTATAATATTATTTTTAGATTTTTAGGTTTTAATCCGGACCCCAGGACCCAACCTAGAATCAACACGCAAGATTCTCATTATAAGTTTAAGCATTCCATAATGTCGCCTATGTGGGTATATTTTTAGATTGCTTGCATGATTTTAACTATTGAATTTGAGTTTTAATCATACTTTATAATGTGTGTAAGTGTTCAATTAAAACCTTAACTTTTGTTCAATCATTTGAAGTAACATCCATATTTTCACATTTAGTTTTGAATTCATTGAATTTATAAGTTTTGGTGAAGCTTGATTATTTTTTGAACTGATTCTTCACAAGTTCATCATGTTTATCGATTCTCATTCATGGACAAACTATTGCATCTTTTTATAATTAATCCCATCTTTTTTTTGATTAGTTGTTTCTTTTATTTTCTTTGTGATTAATTTATTGGGCTTGATATTAAATTAGACCTCATCTCACAATTCAATTGTTCATATATGGATAAAGATTTTAAATTAACTCCTTCTTTTATCCATATGGTTTGCTTCTTAAAATTGTTAATCCTTTATTATCACATAAAGTCCATAATCTTATGGACATTAAAACTAGACATATTTTAACTTTATTTTTCATGAAATAGTTGCATACCTACTCATCATCTTATCAAAATAACTTATAAAGTCACCTTCAAATACAATTGTCACTCCATTTCATTTTTTGCATTCACTCATTCTATGCATTCATGTACAACCTCACCTATCATCACCTCTCTTCATATTTAGTTTTCATTTTAAGTCATAAATTTTTGTCATTTGTAGTTATTATTAGTTAAATTATGTCATTATCTGGCCATTAATCTAGTGTTCTCCATATGCTATAAAAAGATTATATATTAAACTTAAAAAAGGCTAATATTTATCAATTAAAGCAATAATAAATTTTTTTTCCCATAAACATTATTCTGGATCTACAAATTCTTTGCTTTTTTTCTCTCTAAGCTAAGAATAAACTCTAGATTTAATGAGAAGGAGGATTTCGTCATTTTCTTGCTCTAAGGGGGAGCAAAGCAATTAGAAAGAAAAGCATTGAATGCTCATGCCTAATAGACATTGAATGATGGAAATTATCATTTTATATGTCATTTAACATCTGATATCATTTCATGGAAAAGGCTGATGCCTACTGAATGATGAGTATCACTTGATAGTAGGCATCACAATTATTATCAGACAAGAAAATAGTCTAAAGAAAATGAGTTATAAAAAAAAGTACTTGTCATTTATATATTTTATTTGCTAAAAATTGTTTTGTTGAATGTGTGGAAATCTAATCTTTAGTAATTTCTTGGAAAATAAAATTAGTTGTTTTTGTCAATAATTTAGCCACTCAATTGCATGATTTAGAAAGGTTCCCTTAATATTTTGTAGATATCAATGATTTATTGAACTTGAAACAGAGTGATCTTTTTCTCATAGGACTTAACTTGTTAATATACTAATTTTGATGATAAGTATAATTTTTAAAGATAACTAATTAAAATAAAAAATCAAAATTATTTGATTTTAATGAAAAGATTATAATTTTGTATACGAAAATAGAATAAAAACGTTAGATCTAATTGGCACCATCTCTTTCTTGTCTATTCTGTAGGGATAATGTAATTTTAAAATGAGAGGCTTTTGGGACTCATTACGAATCTTGTTACCCCATTGGATCTGGTCCATTCACGAATCAGCTGGAAATCGTCTCGTTAATAATCATCACCATCATAATGTAAAAATATATATATCATATATTAAAATACCAAATATAATTATTTCAAATTAAAATATAAATAAAATAAAATTATAATTATAAAATAAAAATGATCTCAAGAGTCCTTTAAACTTTATAATAAATAAATATTCTTGCAACTACATCCATAGATCCCTAATAAGTCGTTTATCTTGGATTGAAATAATGAGTATGAACACTCGTGAATAATTCATGCAATTTATATCTTAAATGGATTAGAGAGTTTTTTAATGTGGCTAAGCAAAATTTAAGAGTAAATTGATGTTCATATAACTTCAGCGTGATTTAAAATTGCTTTGATTGTGAAGTTGCTAATAATGAAAATTTTCTAAAAAAATCATCTCTTCATGATGAGTTCACCATCTCTTTTCATAGCTTCTAAATTATCATGATTACATTTAAAAGGGTGGAAAATTATTCAATGTGTTTATATTCAAGTTTTTAAAATTTGATAAATTTTTCATAGAAAGATAAAGGAACATCAGAAAAATAAAGAAGAGAATTAGTTATAAATATTGAAATGTTGTGTTATATTGTAACAATATCTAACACATGCCATATTTTATTCATAAGGTAGCATAGCATTTGAATATACACATAAACATCGTATTGCTATTTTTCAAATAATATAAATTTAGATAATGAGCATTTTATTAAAAATTATGCGATGATGATGTCCAAATAGGTTTAAAGTTTTTGAGATAGTGATGTTGTGGTCTTCCTGGAGAATGAGAGTATAAGTGCTCCAAGTTTTGTGATTAGTGTGGCCCAAACAACTTCACCAATATTATTGTAGATGATGAGGTTATCATCGTGTTGTAGCTTTAGTCACAATTTGAGCCCATATCATTATCAGATCTATATTGCTTTCTTCAAAGTGTCATTATAAAGAACTAGGTTACAATCTTGTTGCATAACAAATGAATAGCCACCATATACTGAGACTCTCGGCCACAAGCTTTGACCGGAATGCAAATAAGCACCAAGAGGGGTCAGAGTGGAGAATTTATAAAGAAAGATTATAATCTTTGAAAGAAGAGGCCATTAGAATGCTTGAATTAATTTGGGAATTGCTTGTCTCACATTAATTTTCTTATTCATGATCCTATATATATAGAACTAGCAGCATCATCAAAATAATTTAAAATAAATAAATAAATTTTTAATGGTACAACAGTAAAAAAAAAATTTCTTAAGAAGCTTTTAATTGCATGAAATAAAAAAAAGGTATTTTAAACAGCATTGACCTTCACTAGATGATGAGGCATCTGTGATAAAATTTGTAAATGCTTATTTGTTAAAATAAATAATATATACAAATTAAGCATAATAATATAAATCATACTCCTTACATGGTTATTACCTTCTTGATAAATTTTAAATGCTTATTCGATAAAGTGACTATTCTTAAAATTCAAATTCGTTAAGAGATGTATTTAATTGTTATTATATGTAGAAAAGAATAAGATAAATAATAATCGTTGAACGTATCTTGTGAAATTGATCAATCATCATAGCTTCAAGCAATTAATGAGAGCAAAAAATCGGTGTCAATTGACATTATGGTAATCTTGGAGGATAAGATTATAAGTATTCTAGTTTTTGTGATTGGTGTTGTTGGCCCAAAAGCTTTGTTTTATGTAGATGATGAGGATTCCATCATGTTATAATTTGAGGATGCAATTGAAGCCCATTCCATTGGTTCCCTCACATCAAATGCCTTCAAAATGTCATTGTAATGGATGAGATTACAATCTTTGCATAAAGCAGTAGCTATCATATGCAAGGAACTCCAGCCTCAATCTTGATGGATTCCAAAGGGTTTAGGCCAAGAGGGTTGGTTTGATTTTAAGGTTCATCATGATGATAGCAAATAGAAGGAGGGTTATAGTTGATGTTAATGACTTAAACTTAATTTTTACGTTTGATATGAATTTGATATATGCTTATATAAAGCACAAATTTTTTTTATTAGATTATAAACCTTCAACTTTTTTTATTGAGAGAAGAGCTATAGCTATATAATTCCTTTAATTTTAACTTAATTTAACTTAGTAGTGATATTAATTTAATGGTGGTTCATTTGGCCTAATCTTTGAGATTCCAAACTAATGCTGAGAGGGCTCGGCTTTATTTTAAGGTTCATCATGATGGTAGAAAATAGGAGGATGTTCATAGTTGATACTAATGATTTAAGCTTAATTTTATATGTTTAATATAAATTTGATATATGCTTATATAAAGCATACTTTGAGTTTTTTAAAAAAAGGTTTCTTCGAATAGATTCTAAACCTTCAACCTTTTTAATTGAGAAAAGAAGCTATAGCCTATTGGGCCACACGATTCCTTTATTTTAACTTAATTTAACTTATAATAGAAGTGATATTAATTTTATAGTGATTCATTTGAATGTTGCATGGATATGCTATGTTAATTAACTGTTAGGGCACATAAAAAAATAATATTCAGCCTAATCATATTATATTTTGAATAATTAAAATGAATGATAATACAAGAGCATTAGTAATTGGCATTCACACATTAATTATATTTTTAAAATTTGACTATCAATATTTATTAACAAGGTGATGCTAGGCTATGATTTTCTTATAATTAATTTATATGGGCCTTTTGGGATTAATTTTATTTTGTAATTTTATCTTATGTTTGATTTTAATTTTTAAATATATTTATTTGATGTATTTTTATATTTTTATTCTAAGATTAATTAAATTATTTTTAACCTAAACCCTAATTTTAAGTTTTTAAGTATTAAGAAAATGATATCACTGGTCACTTGTTATTGGCAATCACCATTATTATTGTCAATCATTGTTTCATCGCCAAAATTACTAACGCTAGCCATCATCACTACTATTGATCACAATAGACTATCATTATTGATATCACTCTGTCATTGATCATCATCATCACAACTTAAAAATAAAAATATCATATTTTAAGATACCAAATATAATTTATTTCAATTTAAAATACAAATAAAATGAAATAAAAATAGAAATAAATAAATGTGCTCTCAAGAGTCCCTAAAATTTCTAATAAGTAAATATTCTTAGAACTACATGTATAGATCCCTAATTAGACTTTTATCTTGGATTGATACAATGTATATGATCATCCGTGAATCAGAAAACTTGGATTTAGTATCATATATTATTGATGGATTATTTGAGATTGAATGATTTAAGAAACTTATATCTTAAATGAGTTAGAGAGTTTTTTTTAATATGGATACTCAAAATTTAAGAGTAAATTGACGTTAATGTAACTTTAGCATGATTTTAGATTGATTTGATTGTGATAATAGATTGATGCAACTTTATTAGAGAAATTTTTTTTTAAGAAAAACTTATCTTCGATGTTGAGTTCACCATATCACTTCAGAACCTCAAAATAATAAAAATTACATTTAAAAGGGTGGGATAGTATTCAGATGTGTTTATATTCAAGTTTTTTAAAAGTTCATAAATTTTTCATAGAAAAACAAAAAAACAATCAGAAAAAATGAAGTAGAGGATTAACTATAAATATTGAAATGTTGTGTTACGTTGTAACAATGTAAAACACGATTCATATTTTATCCATATAATAGCATAACATTTCAAAAATACATGCAAAAGAGGCATACAAATAAGCATCATATTGTCATATTATTCAAATAATATAAATTTAAATAATGAGCATTTTATTAAAGATTAAATGAAGATGACGGTGATCCAAATAAGGTTAAAGTATTTGCCATAGATGGACGTGGTCTTCCAGAGAGAGTATAAGTACTCCATGTTTTGTGATTGGTGTCCCAAACAAATTTACTATTGCTATTGTAAATGATGAGGTTACCATCATGTTGTAGCTTTAGGTGACAATTTGAGCCCATTTCATTGGTCCTTATACTCCAATTTGCTTTCTTCAAAGAGTTATTATAAAAGACTAGGTTACAATTTTGTTGCATAACAAATGAGTAGCCACCATGTTCTAAAGACTCCCCCGGCCCCAATTCTTGACCAGAATCCAAATAAGAACCAAGAGGAATCGCTGTGATTTTAAGGGGTGTAGTGAACAAGAGGAGGATTGGACTCAAGTTGAAAGAGGAGGCCATTGCAGCTGCTTGGGAATTACTTGCCTTGCTCACATTAATTTGTCTATTCATGATTCTATATATATAAGTTTTGATTTGTTGATGTGATAGCTATTAAATATCAATGAATTCCACATTATTTAGATTTGGATAGATTTTGTTGCTAATATTATTCAACAAAAATAAATTTTTAATGTTCTATTAGCTTTTGGATTGGAAGATCATAGATTTTAAGGCGTAACTTTAGATATTAAATATTAAATTAATCATTTTTAATACAATTTAATTAATTTTACACCATATCTCTGCAATGTTCGATTAGAATTTTAGAAATGATTGGAAAATCAAAACGAAGAAATATAGAAAAAAATTAATTGAAGAAGAATTATTACTATATTAATCACGTTTAATTTATAAAAAAATTTGTGTAAAAATTTATTAAAATTATTGTCTTACTAAGAAAATAATCTAAAGCTTGTCTCTCTTTCATAACAAATCGATCGAAAAATCATTTAAATATTGATTTCTTCTCTTTGCAAGCTATTTGTGGATCAATCAAGAAATGAATGGAAAACAAAGATTCAAAATTCAATTAGATTGTGTGAGCTTAATCTTCTCTATTTTATTTCTCTCTCTCCTCTCTCTCTCTTCTTCTTCTTCTTCTTCTTCTTCTTCTTCTTCTTCTTCTTCTTCTTCTTTCTTGTCTTCTTCTCCTCTTAAAATCTAAAAAATACATGCTTAGATACATGAGCGGACCTACCTTGAGTTAGATACAACAAGTATTTTAATAGGATTATTTGATTGCTTATTATTTTTTTTTTTAGATTAGGTTAGATTATTTTGATTATAAGCACAATATTGTACACATGATCATGATAATATTGGAGAAATGTATATTTTAAGGGCATAAAGTTAGATTTTTTTATAATTATAACTAATCCGACTTGATTGCAAGATAACCAAGATCTATTAGGTTATAAATATTTTATTAACTAATTAGTTTTAATACCATTATTTGCATTCTTATAACTAATTAAAAATTCATATTATTTAAGGCTTTAGAGTATTATAATTATAATATAATAATAATTATTATTATTATTAGATTAATGTAAGGATTAGATTTAATTTAATGCATTATATATTAATATGGTTTCATGATTTTATTGAATGAAGTTGTAGTTAAAGATCTTAAGGGTAGATGGAAAATACTAATTTGACTTGATTGTGGTATAACCTAAGTTAGTTGCCTAGTTGCTGTTCTAATTTGAGAAGGAATTAGTTTATGATTCCATTGTTTGTATGCTTGTAATTAATTAAAATTCATATTATTTAGTCCTTTGAATTAATACCTATAGGATATTGTTACTTTGGATTCCAAGAGCATAGATTTGTGTGTTATCACTGAGGTAAGTATCTGCTTGAAAGGTTAAATATATTCTTCTTTATTAGAGGTATTACATTTAATATTAATATTTGATTTAATAGAATTGTAGCTTACTAGTCTTAGATTACTAATCTTATCTATGATATTAAATTTCTTATGGTAAATGATTGTAAATCTCTTTATTATTTACAATGAAATATTAACTAAAATTGATAATATTATCTTAATTTATTACATCATAAATTCATGAAAATTAAAATGATTCCAATAGTAAAAAAGATTTATTTTCATGCATGTTATCTCTATGAATATCATTTATTATTAAAGTTTATATATTATTATGAAACTTGCAATTGCTATTTTAACTATGCAATATCTATAAAAGAACTTATGATATATAAAAATTATACCGTTATGGAATAATATTTGGAATAATATTATAAGATGATAATACTTTAAAGATGATAGTGAAAAAGATGTTAAAGTGATTTATGATCATCTTTGGGTGGTGATAATAATAGACAATATTAGGTAATAACATGTGACAAGGATGGTAGATAATAGTTATGGTTAATGATAGACAAGTAATAATATGAGTCGAAAAGATGAAACTCTAATGTCTAAGAGATCTCCCTTAATTATTAATGATTTGAGGTATCACAATGACTTAATAAATTATAAATTGAGTAATCTTAAACTTTGGCTTATCCAATCAAGATTCTTTTCGATTAAAAGCATATAAAATTTTAAATGATGTAGATCTTCTCCCAAAAGTAACATCAAGTCATAGTTAATTATGTTTCTAAATACTTCTTTTAAGTTTATTTAGACACATTCTAGTGTTCTTGATATCATTTAATCTATGTTGTCATACTATACTATCTTAATTTTAAGTTATTATAAATTAAGATAAGATAATCTCAAAATTATAACTAAAAAGTTTTCAGCATAGTTATGTAGATTAGCATCAAGAGAGATCAATTGAAAATGCAGAAGTTAAATTATGATAGTGGTTGATTGGGACATTTTTCAAATAACAAATGAGATTATGAAGTAAAAAAAGATGGATATAAAATTAGTCATTACCAAACATTGATCATTATATACATTATCTTGATTCAAATATTGAAAGTTTGATGGTTCTCTCAATCAAAGGAGAGAGTAATTATAAAACATAATATCAAATGCACATGACTAATAGACATTGAATAATGAGGATTAAAATTTTATTTGTCAATTAATATTCAAATGAATTCATGGAAGAACTAATGTTGATGTTAGATGAAGATTGATACTTGATATTACTTGATAAATCCAAAGTGAGACAAATAGTTATCAATATTATACTAATAAAGTAGTAGTCTAGTGAAATTATAAAGATAAAATAACTTGAGAATCTATAATTTATTTTACTAAAATGTAATTTGTTGAATGTGTGAAAATCAATTTTTTATTAATTTATTTAGTAGTGATATGACACTTAAAATAATATTAGTTGAAGCACCTAATCTTGATGTTAAAAGCAAGATCCGAAGTTGAAACTGATCGAGATCAAGCTCTTAAAATATCTGAAACTTTGGGATATCAGTTAAATCTCTAAATAGCTCTCAAATATGAAGTGTTTAGAGTCAAATCGAAGGCCTCAACAAGCCGACTCCAACAAGCCAAAAGATCTTACAATTCACTTCATTTGAGCATTCAAATGCACAAAATACATCATATGATCAAGGGGATCATTTGAGCCGTCCGATGAAGTGGAGTGGTACGGTTTTGCATGTATTTCTGAGACCACCTCCAATCTATAAATACCTCATTCCTCATATGAGGGGAGGCCAAGTGAAGGAGAAGAGGAGCCAAGCAAGAGAGAGGAGAGAGCTCTAAAGATCCTCCAAGCACAATCGCCGCCACCTGACGGTCGCCATCACCGCCGCCGCCGCATCTGATCCTCGCCGCCGCCACCATTGTTGCTCATCATCACCGACCACTATCGGCCATCGATCAACATCGCTATCATATCATCATTAACATCGTCCAACTTTGTCAACATCGCCGCCAACATCGTAACATCGATCAACATTGTCTATTACAAGCAACCGTTGTCCATTTCATATACAATAATCGTATCGGAAGATCTTGTACTCAAATATACATAGTGGAAGCTTTTATCGCCCTGATTTTTCCCTCTTTTTGAGATTTTCCACATAAAAATTCGAGTTTTATTGTTCACTCTTTAAATACCTGTGTGTGCTTGGACTCAAAGAAAGCTATGTAACTTTACTCTACCGCGAACTGGTTTTAAGCACACACATTTGGCATGGAAGAACCCCTTCAATCACAATTCGTGAACACCCTCATATGGCTAATGGGGCAACACTCTAACAACGAGCCTCGCCTAACTCCGCCACTCTCAAAACCAATCCTTGAACCAAGGATGCCAACCTTCGCCTCACTTCCTCGAAAAGCGGACTGTTGGTGGGAAGGCTGAGAATCTCTTTAGAAGATCGTCGAATGGAAGAGTCTCAAAATGAGATGATCGACTTTACAGAAACACAACAACCACTACCATGAAAACACATCTCCCCAAGATTGATCGAGGGAGGTCAAAATGCTAATTTCATTGACGCTGAAGTTCCTCCACATAGAGACCGTGATGCTGATCTCCTTGACACCGCTAGTTCTACTCATCCATCAAGTGTAGCTCAACCGACTGCTAATCCACCAATTATTATTTTGACACATTCTCATCCCGGACCCCACTCCATGTTGTTATAATGCATGTAATTATGACACTTAATGCAAGATGAATTTCACCTCTAAGATATAAATCATCTTCCACCTCACCTCGGCTATGAGGAATCCTCACCTTTAGCTGAAGTTATTCTTCAATATCCTATTCCCGTGGGTTTCAAGCTTCCAAACATTGATTCTATGATGGGGCGACTGACCCACATGAACACATCGACCATTACATGACTATCATGCATATCCAACGAGCTCTTGACACACTGCTTTGTCAGGTCTTTCTAGTTACCCTCAAGGGACAAGCTCACACTTGGTTCTACTCTCTTCCAAGGGAATTCATCCATACTTTTGACGAACTCGCCAAGATTTTTGTAGAACAGTTCATTGTAAATCGGAGGATCATTAAAGATTCCTCCCATCTCTCCGGCATTCGTCAAAATGAGGGAGAATCACTTAAGAATACTTCCAGGTTCTCAGAAGCTCGCCAAATACTGAGTAGACCAACTATTAAGAGGAGTTTCTTGAGGACTCGCCCGTGCTTTACTCCACTAATGCGAGACATGGTCCGCCATATGCGACTTGGTTCATCGTGTGGAAGCACAAATCTCTCGATGAGGCTACATCGTAAATAATTTGAGCAATCTGAAAAAAACATAAAAGCACCCTGTGAATGCGGACCACCCTATCAAAAGAAGCAACAAGGCGGTGGATCTCCTCCACAACCCCCCATATCAACCATGAACCACGGCCCGAAAAGGAATACACACAACACATCTCGTGTTAACCTCCTAATGGCTTATTCGAGATGAAGAAAATATCAAGCGCATCCATCAAACCAAATTAAAATCAAGAGCAATATTGTCACTTCCATCAAGTCGTGGACATACTCGAGGCATGCAAACAACTCAAAGAAGAAATTGAGAGCTCATTCAAGGGATATCTACGTCGATTTATGAAGAATCAATCGACTCAAATAAACATACCTCCAATTGGGGCAACCAGGACAATCATCACAGAAACAACAAAATAATCATCAAACAGTTGGAGAAATTGAAACAATTGCAGGAGGACCAATACTATCTAATCAAGTTCTCATTACCATCTCTGAAGAGCCGGAGTTAAAGAAGTCTCGTACTGATCATTCCATCACTTTTAATGACTCAGACTTAGAAGGAGTACATGTTCCTCATCAAGATCCACTTATCATCAGCACAGGGATCGGTGACCCATGCTATAATGTTAAGAGAATTTTGATTGACAATGGTAGTTCTGTTGATGTCTTATTTTACTCCATATTTCTTAGCATGGGCCTGGTTAGGAAAAAGCTCCAACCCACTGCAGGACCATTATACGGGTTTGATAATCGCCCTGTGCGAGTAGAGGGGACAATCACCCTTCCGTTGTCCTTGGTGAATTTCCTCGACAAGTGACTCATTTAATCCAATTCATAGTGGTCAAGTCAGATTTGGCATATAACACCATCTTTGGAAGGCCCCTCCAATCAATTTTCGGTGTAATCACTTCAGTATCTCATCTTAAGATGAAGTTTCCAACCCCCGTCAGAGTTGGGGTGGTCTATGGAAATCAACAGATAGCGCAATCATGTTACCTCAGACAAGCTCAACCACGCCCTTCTATGACCTTCATCATCGAAGATTTTAATTTTGAGATGAAGAAGTACCTAAAAGCTGTAAGACTTGTTCTGTTATTATCGATGACCAACCACCATGAATAGTGCAAGTGGGATCCATGCTCTCAGAAGAACAAATGAAAAATACATAGACTTCTTGCGCAGAAATCAAGACATCTTCGCTTGGAGTCCGACGGATATGCCGGGGGTCAACCCCAATGTAATCATGCACTCCCTCAAGATCGATCCGATATTCAAACCGATCATCCAGAAGAAGCGAAGTTTTGCACCCCTCCGTGCTATTGAAAGAAGTTAACAAGCTTCTAGAAGCGGATTCATGAGGTACATTACCCTACATGGCTAGCGAATGTTGTCATGGTTAAGAAAATAAATGGAATATGGAGAATGTGTATTGATTACACTGACCTCAACAAGGCTTACCCGAAAGATAGTTTTCCTCTTCCTCGAATTGATTTGATGCTACCGACATCAAATGCTCGCTTTTTGATGCTTACTTACAACCAAATAAAATGAACCCAACGGATGAAGAAGCTATAGCATTTCAAACATATAAAGGTTTATACTTACTAAGTTATGTCATTTGATTAAAAATGCTGTGCTACCTATCAACGCCTTATGAATAAGGTCTTTAAAGACCTACTAGTCGCACACAATGGAGGTATATGTGGATGACATGTTAGTGAAAAGCTTGAAAGAATGACAAACATATTTCGACTTAGAAATATGCTTTAACCTTCTTTGACGTTATAACATGCACTCAACCCACCAAATGTTCTTTGGGGTTACTGGAAAATTGATTTATGGTAACCCACCGTGGATAGGCCAACCAGAAAATCAAAGCTCAAAAAATATGACTCAAGAATATTAAGGAAGTTCAACGCTTGAATGGATGAATTGTTATCCCGCTTCAGCCCATTCTGGGATAGATACTTGCCATTTTAAAATATTAAAGGAGCTAAAATAATAATTTTCAATGAACTAATGAATGTCACTGCTGAGCAACTAAGGGAGTATTTAGCATCTCCACCCCTACTATCCAAGCCTATTCAAGGAGAGATGTTATACTTATATCTCAGCTCTTCCCACGCGATAAGCTCGCTTTTAGTGAGAAGAAAGTGGGATACAATTTATTATTATATCGAAAATTCTCGATATAGAAAGTCATTATCCACTTGATAAGGTGGCTCGCTTTAGTTTTCTCAAAAAAAAATTATGTCCATACTTCCAAGCTCATACTGATTTACACTCATTTACCATTAAGGGCCATCCTAGAAACTAGAAGCATCCGGGAGGTTAATGGTCCAGAATTGAGAATTTGATATAAATTTTCTACCCGCTATAAAGTCTCAAGTACTCACAGACTTTATAGTGGAATGCACCAACCTGTGAGGAGAGCCGCTACATGCGTCTCCTCAATGGACCCTCTATGTTGATGGAGCTTCAGAGTATCGGTGTCGGAATCTTACTTATTTCCCCAAGAAAATACCTTAAGTATGGACTTACTAAAATTCTGCAACTAATAATATGGTGAATATGAGGCTCTTATAGCAGGTTGAGACTTGCCATTGTGAAGCTCAAGACGTGATACACACACCGACTCTTAACTTGTCCTCCCAAGTTGAGGGAAACTTTAATGCTCATAATCCTCAGACAATACCTCAACTTGGTGAAGTCTCTTCTTGCCCATTTCAAGACACATCAAATCATTCACATACCAAGGAGAGGAATACTCGATGACACTCTCCAAGCTTGTTTCATCTCGCTACTAGAGATCTATTTAAGAGAAGGCATGTTGAAGAAATATATTTTCCGAGTATCCAAGGGTCATGGGTGATTCAAGCAATTGATGAGATAAAGGAACATTCGTGGATGGACCCCATCCTGTCTTTTCTACAAGAAGGAACTCTCCCTGAAGACCCAACTTCTATAATTCATCTCCGAAGACAAGCTTCAAACTTTACTATTATCGGAGGTGAACTATACAAACGAAGCTTTCTGACTGCACTCAAATGTCTCTCACCTTCGAGGTCGACACGATTAAGAGAGGTTCACTGTGGATATGTGGAGAACACCTAGGAGGAAGGGTGCTAGCCCTTAAAATTATAAGACAAGGGTTCTATTGGCCACGATGAAACAAGACCTTTGAGTTCACAAAAAAGTGTGCAAGTCGTTGCACTCTAACCTCACATGCCGCATACAGAGCTCTCATCCATTCAAAGCCCGGCCTTTTGCCTTGGGGATTGATATCATGGGACCTTTTCGACATAGCATCGGCAACGAAAGTTCATCATTTTAGCCGCCGACTACTACTTAAATGGGTGGAAGCCGAACCACTCGCTAAAATTATGGAGGCAAATGCTAAACAATTTGTTTGGAAAAATATAGTATGTCGATTCGGTCTTCCTGCAAAGATCATCACTGACAATGGAACCCAATTTACTGGAAAAGTCTTTACGTCCTTTTGCAAAGATCTTCACATTCAGCTGCTGCATATGGCTGTAGCACATCCTCAAACTAACGGGCAGACTGAAGCTACCAATAGGACTATACTCAAAGGACTAAAAACACGTCTTGAGAAGGCCGGGGGCAATGGGTTGATGAGCTTTCTAATGTTCTTTGGGCTTACTGACTACATCACGCGACCCTAATCGGTGAGACAGATAACTGTGTTTGCAAAAGCTATTATACCGTAGATATCGGGTTCCAAGTCCAAGAGTTCAATTATTCAATCATGACGATAATGAAGAAAACTCCGACAAAGACTGACCTACTCCCTAAACTCATGACCCCTACTTGACCGCTTCCTATCACCAAAGGGTAGCTCGTCACTTCAACAGAAGAGTAAAACCTCGTCCCATATCTGTTGGTGACTTGGTCCTATGAAGTCTCGAAGCTGCAGGCAAAGGCCCTCAACGCAATAAACTCTCACCTCTTTGGGATGGCCCATATGTGGTTATAGCTATGGTGAAGCCATGAACTTTCAAGCTCAAGGATTCGAAGGGAAAAACCTTACCTCGAACCTGGAACACTAAGAATCTCCAAAAATATTATCAGTAATTCCTACTGCATAATTATCATAGCTTTTATTTTGTCTCTCATTTCTTCTTCATGTAGCAAACCCCACTTAGCGGGATAAAGACTTGTTGTTGTTGTTGTCATTTTCTCTTAAAACTCATATCTGTGTTAAAATCATCTTATGATTGTATCACTGAACTTATCAAAATAATGAATTTATATCTTTCTTCTTACAAACTTGTTTCTTCTTTCATTTAATCCTCCCACTTGAGAAATATACAACTCACGCTATATCTCACTGAGCATGATCAATCCTGGGACTTTCCGACGACCTCTTTCACATAATGTCATCGAAAAGACTCGATAACAACCTAGATAGGTCAAAGGTCCTTGGACTCTTCACACTCTTCCATATAGTTAATGTCATCAAGTAAGACTGACAAACAACTAGATAGGTCAAAAGGTCCTTGGTGGACTTCTTGACCTCTTCCATAGTTGGTCATCATCGATAGACTCGACAAACAACCCTGATAGGTCAAAATCCAGTGGATTCAATTCAACCTCATCCGTAAGTTAGCGTCAATAATATTCACCAATTATCCTGATAAAATAAAATAAAAGGTATCATCTAAAAAAAAAAATTGATAGCATTAACATGGTGATATAAGAAAGAATCAATATTGATACACACTAATAACAATACATATAAAAAAAAGCATCCTCAAGTGATGATACATCATATCACAGATATCAACGCCCCTCCTCACCACTAGAGATACTCCCTTGACTCACTCTCAACTCCTTCATCTCGTGAATCGATGAAGAGTCTTCGATACTTGGTCGGGAGATAGATCCTCAATACTAGCTCCTGCCTTGATGTACTAAGCGATTCCTTTAGAACCCTGGATGAAGCCCTCCTCTAAACATTGGTGCTCCAAGTCCTTCACTTCAACATCAAGTATATGATTACGAAGCTTCCTAAACATGGTCTTCGTACAGATAAGCCGGGAGTTCTTAAAGTCTTCCACCGCCTTCAAGGAGATTTCATTTGCTTCCGCCGACATTATATGCTCCTTCTCAAAGACGATCTGTAATGCTTTCTTCTCCGCCTCGAGAGCTCTTCTCCTCCGTAGTGCCTTGAGTCTTTTCTCGACGAGTCTGTCCTCACCTCAATCAACTCATCACGAGTGCGCTCCACCTCCTAACACCGAGAGAAAGAGAAGTCGACATGTTCGCTAGCTCAGTGCTGCACCCGGTCAGCTGATCCTCCAAAGTCGCCACTTCTTTGGCTTTAATACTCATCTTTCGTCATACTCTTTATATTTTATCTTCACAAATTTAGTATTCCACTCATCTAAAGCGACACCCAAATGAGCCATCTGCCCTAATGTTTGAGTTACCTATAAAGAAAAAAAAACCATCATAAATATTATACAAAAGAAAAGAAGAAGAAAGAAGAAAGAAGGAAGACAACGACTAATTCATCGCCGTTGACGCCCAAGCATATATGTGATTTAACACCTCTTCAGAATGTGCGACTTCGAGAACGAACTCCCATCATGAGTAAAAGCTAAACTCTCGAGGTCAACAAGGGCGAACATCTTCTTCATAGATATCGACGAAGTCACTGCATGTCTTCTTTTTCTTTAGGGAAGAAAGCCACAACCTTGATTTCGTGACGCTTCTTGAAAGAACCCTATGAATATGAGGAGACCTTTCATCACCTTTACTTGATCTCTTTAATGGAAAAGAATGAGATCTCCGCCTGGATAAGGCCAACCTTGAACATTCTATCTTCAACTATATATTTGCCCTGAAGCTCCCCATTCGCACTGGATGGGTAGAACTCGAAATCTCGCACTCAAGATACCTACACATTTATGCTCATCGCCTTCCATAGTCATAATCTTGTGCTCTATGAATATCGCTCACAAAATGTGTAGTTAATGGACCCTCAAATTTCATTGAAGAATTTGCTATTTTAAGTATTTGACATATATTTTTGGATGATTGAGATAATGTCATCCAAAAATAAAGTAACCGATATGACACTTAAAATACTATTACACTAATCTTGATGCAAAGCAAGCCGATCCGGTTGAAACCGGGTCGAGATCAAGCACTTAAAATATCATTAAACTTTGGGATATCAAAAACCTCATAATAGCTCAAACATGAAGTGTTTATA